>JAUESF010000050.1:10504077-10515897 GCA_032274765.1 Malacoctenus tetranemus
AGCGTTTACTGAAGTTGTGCGAAAAGTAGGTTACAACCGAGATAATGAAGACGCTAAAGCTGCAGCGCTTCATACGACCGCGTCCTGTAGCTTTGGCTGCTCAGTTGAGACACGTCTGGTTTCACTGAGAGGGGACGCACACAGTGGGCGAGGTGAATAAGTGACTGGAGCTGACTGAGTGAAATCCAGGGATTTATATTTACTGCAGTGATTTGTTTTAGAGAAGTTTTACATTGAGTTCCCGCCCTCGTTCAAGCAGCAGCAACTTGTTTGCAGTGTGGACTCAGGGAGTGCACGTCTGCTCTGACAGCAGCTGGGAGGGACTGCTGGGAGGACCGGGCCGTCCGTGAGTGCTGTGGAGCTCATGGTAGCCCCCACTGCTGGTTGAGAAGAGTCGGTGATCCGAGCCTTCACCTCAGTCTCCAAAAGTCTCCAGTAACGCCACAAAAAGTCACTAGATTTGTCGCTTTTTTTGGAAAATTAGTCACTAGAGGGTCGGAAAACTCACTAAATTTAGTGAGAAAGTGGCTAAGTTGGCAGCAGTGTCGTCTACGGCCTGCTTAAGCGCTTCCTCATCAAAGCAGACCTTCCTCCAGAAGTGTGTGAGTGTGAGTGGATGAAGACTGTGTCCTGTGCTGGGTTGATGGCACATGTTTTATTGACCATTTTTTTTCCCTTTTTCATCTGATTTTCTGCAGCATTTTGAAATTTCAATTGAATTTGAATGACGCATATTTGAATGAATTATATTATTCAGAATTTGAATGTATTATTTAATTTTATTTAAATTTTATATATGTACATATATCTAGTTTTATATTCATATTTACATAGGGGTTTTTTTTGCACTCCTTATCTGTATTTATGCAGTCTTGTGATCCTCAGTCGTGCTAAATCGCTGACTGGCGTCTGTTTAGGAAGAAGAAGCCTGGTGGAGGCTTCACACACAGATTAGCATTCTGTGTTGTTCTTTTATTGTGGGACTCTGTCGTGGTCACATGCACCGAATCCCGTCCTGCTATTGGCTGGTGGTTCTTGCTCCAACCAATCATCACTTCCTTGTTTTGATGTACTTCCTGGATCCTTGTCAGGGTTGTTTTTGTGACAGATTTCTGTCGCTCTGCTGCATCATTCTCGCTTTGGCAATCTGCTAATTACGCAAATTCTGTGACGTCGTCATTTACTGTCATCTTACTGAGGAATTGGCATAATCCCCCCCCAAGGTTTCCTCTTGACAGGCCTGACAAAACAATAAAATCAAGCTGTACCTCAAAAATAAAGTGCAATAAATCAAACGTGATTCATAGTTTGTCAGTGACTTCCGACTGGCCTGTCAGCAGCAGCTAAACAGCCTCTTGGAGGCCTTTTTCCTGTGATACAGCCGAGAAGACTGGGCCTCCTGAAGGGCGATTTACAGACAGCAGGAGGCAGGATGGACGCAGCAGAGCATCTTGTTCCTCCTCTGTCGGACCCACAGGATTCTCGCTCCGTCAGCCGGGCGGCGTTCGCTAAACCGCCCTCTGTGTGTGTGCGTTTCAGTGCTCAGACGGAAACTCGACCCAGGACAACTCGTCTCTGAAGCGCGTAGCCGTGGTCGAGGACTTCTTCGACATCATCTACGCCATGCACGTGGAGATGGGAGCCGATCCAGGGAGAGCACCCAAACACGCGGGCCAGAAGAAGACCTACAAAGCGGTGAGTAAACACCAACAGGTGTCTGCAGAGTGCAGGTAATCACGCTCGCTGCTGCTCCGTGTTGATAGTGAGTGGGCTGATAGTGAAAACAGCCAAATATTACACAGAGTCAATACGGAGTCAACGCCGTCATATTTTATTAACTCATGTCTCATCACATCCACACCGGCAGCCTCGCGCTGCTGTTTTCTGCGGTGAAACGGGACCGTCAGCACATCCAGCCTCAGCTGGCCACAGCCGGATGAGGCCAAATGTATTCATGAAGGAAAACAATAAGTTTCCCACTCGCAGGGAACACAATTACCAGGGTTTATCAGCAATATGGATCAGATCAGCTGAGGCTGGTGGTAAGAAGGAGGCCGTGGCGAGGTTTAATATTTATTTGGTGACAAGTTTCTGAGATCAGAAAAGAAAAACAGATGGCCGCAAATCCCTCCACCTCAGGAACAACAGAAGTTGGTTAAAACCTGAGCGGCGACTGAAAAGGAGGGATAGAAATCTCCTCATGTTTTGGCTCCTCCTGTAACTCATCTTATTATGAGGCCTTTAATTTGTTTTAGCCTGAAATAGAGAAAATTAAAATGCGCTTTTGATCAGTTTTGGTTTCACGTGATTTACTTTGAAATAAGTGCCTTTATTCTGAAACTACACATTCAGGAGTCTTACAAAGAGAGAAATCAGAGGGCATGGACCTTTTGACCCTGTCAGTGAGTAAACATCTAATGATCGTCTGAAGATGCACAGAAACAGATTTGATGTAATTATTAGACATAAACAGGGATTATTATCATGTTTTTCTTCTAAAAACGCTTTAACAGGATTTAATTGCTTCTTAATATTCACCTCTATCAGATTTTTGATTTTCACTTTTGCAGTGTTTGCTATATATGATACAAAGAACAAAAACATAGCTGTTTACTTTAAGTTCCATCAATAAAAAAGCTTTACATTACCTCTTGCTTGAGCTGCAATCACCAAGAGAGAATCTAAATACCGACGTACAATCCTGACGACCTGGATGCGTCCGTTAGCCTGCTTAAATAGACATTAAGACTAAACTAAACTAAAATAAACTGATATTGGACAGTCTGTGGCGCCTTCACGTCAAATCAACCTGCCAACCTGGCAGCCTAGATTGCCAGCTCTCGCGATAGTTCAAGATCTCGCGGGATCCACATCGCCTGCACGGCAAGTTTCACTCTACATTTCAATCAGAATTAAATGAACGGTTTAAAACACTGTTTAAACACTTTTGACTGCAGTATTAAAGCATTAATTATATTATAATAGCGTATGTTGATGAAAAAAATCTTAAAGATGCATTTTCATACGTAGAATAACTGAGTAACTGAAAATAACCGCTCCTCGTTAGCCTAGCTTACGGTTTGCTACGAAAACAAGTGTTTTTCTCTCTTTTAGGGCTCTGAGTGAAGCTATAGAATTACATTGACCTTAGAAGCGCCGGACCATCTATACGGTTGCTTGTGCAGGTGATAACAATGTTGTTTGTGAGTTTATTTTTGTACCGTGGAAAGAGACAACCGCTCTCCTGTTGTCATGTCAACGCCCGGAACACGGAAGTGATGGGATAATTGTTACGCTCGCGCGCGCTTCTGCTATCAAAAGTTCAGCGTACATTTAAACTGAGCCGTGCGAGTCAGCAGCTGTTGATGATGACAGGTCACATCAGTTATAATGTGTGAAGCTCCTCAGAGTTAGAGGAACAGAGACACGTGATCATCTATGTGTCTTAATTTCATGTATTTCATGCAATGAGATTTTGTGATTTACAGAGTAAATTTAGGGAAAATGTCTTATTTTTTGAGGTCTATTTAACCTTTATTTAAGCAGGTAGTCCCATTGAGATACAAAGTGTTATTTGAAACCTATTTTGAAGATATTTAGGATGTGTACATACCTGCTTTTTATTCCTTTATCAGTATTTATTACATTTTAATGAAGGTATTTGTGTATTTTCACACTCGGGCAACTTGTTTTGGCTTCACACTGATTATTTTAAAGTGAAAATCAGTGATATTGTGCATCGCGACTAAGAAAAGGGGAGTTTAAGAAGTGTTTGCTGCGTGAAAGCACCATTTTCACGTCAAACTGAGGACCTGGATGTGTGAAAAGTGGTCCCGAGCTGGAGAAAGATTAAGCCATTACAGGATGACGATTCTTCTTTTTATTACATGCGGGGTGAAAATAGTAACATTAAATTGACACAAAAACAACAGCCACTGTCATTTAATTATTTATTAAACTGTGAAATGCGGTGCTATACTCGTTAGCTCTGGAAACATGATCATTTTTAGCATCTGGAGTTACCAAGGGAACAACCGCTCACCTTTACCTGCAGAAATACTTGTGGTGCTGTTTTTGTGCCATATTGTTCATGTCTCTGGAACAAAGACAGGCTGTTAGCACATGTTGTGAACTAAGGTGTGGTCTGTGTGTGTGTGTGTGTGTGTGTGTGTGTGTGTGTGTGTGTGTGTGTGTGTGTGTGTGTGTGGGGTGCTCTGGCTTTGTTTGCTGCTTCAGAGGTGCGGAGGCAGCGTTGGGACGGGGCAGTTAGCAGGACTTTGGTCCCCCCCCACCCCCCTCTGCTCCTCCCTCTCCCTCCTCCCCCAGGAATAAAAAAAGTCAGAGAGCCAGCTCCCCTTGCCCTATAGAGACGTCCTGTCACGTCTCATAGAGTGTACCCTTTTGAGGAGGCAGCATCACTGGGGCAGGGCATAATATGGAACTGTCACTGTGGCCTTCTGGGAGGTGCACGCTCCTCTGGGTGGCCTTTCCCTCTCAGCTGCCTCAAGGGGCAACAAGGGGCGGGGAGGGGTGGCGGGCAAAGGGGATGTGGGCACCCCCACTGTCTCCTCATGGTCACGTGAAGGTCGCATTTTACAGGGAAACGCCAGAGGGGGGCGAGGACGGAGGGGATGGGTGGCACAGCAGCAGGGACAAACAGAGAGGCTGAGCAGGGGGAGGGAAGGAGGGAGGGGGAGGGGGAGGGAGCGAGGGAGGGAGAGGCACACAGAGAGAGAGCGAGAAGGGAGGAGGGTGAAAATGTGTTGCACCTGAGAGAGCTGGACGAGCAGCGAAACCAGAAAAACACGAACACCGCCCGTGTTCACACGGAGAATCAAAGCAGGGGTTTGTAGAGGGGGGGTGGGGTGGGGGGGCTGCAGCCGGAATTAGGCCGTCCAAACAGCTCCCGCCATCACCCAGAGGGCGCCTTCCTCCTTGTGCCACGCCGAGATAACACGTAATCACTGACCCCAAACTTTCTCACATGCACAGAGCGGCTGAAGGGAAGCAACCTGCGCGCGGTTCGAGTTGAGCCCGAGCTGAATCTCCAGCCAACAGTCCCCCTCCCTTCATCCCCCCTCTGTAACTCTGCCTCCCCCTCTGCTCTCTTTCCCCCCGGCGCAGATCGCGGAGACCTACGCCTTCCTGCCCAGAGAGGCGGTGACTCGGTTCCTAATGAGCTGTGGAGAGTGTCAGAAGAGGATGCACATTAACCCCAGCACGGCGGAGTTCAAAGGTAAAGGCGCGCATCCCACCTGCGGACGGCTCGCTGGTCGCAGGCACATCATTAACTGCGGCTCTGTTTGTGAGTCCTGTTAATGCCCGGATCCTGTGACACACCCGCACGCAGGAAAGGGTTAAACGCTGCGTTATTAGCCGCCAGTCAATCTTCTGCAACAGCCACACGTTACTCTGATCATGGTAATCACAGAGGTTTCAGCGTGAGGTGTTTGTCGTCTCCGTCTGGCAGACGTGTGTTTCTGTTCTGTCAGCCGACAGACGCGACGTGATCTCTGAGGTGTTTGGACGCTGAAGAGTTTCTGAATCAAGCTGCCATTAATAAAACATAATGTGTACATCCATCATCGGCATGATGTAACAAAGACTCCAGAGAGCCGGATCTCCGAGGTGCTGCGCGCGGAGACCTCCAAAGTGATCGCAGGGTTCCTCTGGTGGCCGGCGTGGGGACTGCAGCCACATTGTTTCACTCCAGGTGTCACAGCGCGGCTCGGGCCTGCGTTCGGCCTCCGCCTCGCAAAGATCACGTGCTCAGACTAATAGATGGAGTCATCAAAACATCGAGAACATACAAGAAACTTCATATTATCCTTCAGTTTCTAACAGTTTGTTTTCCTGCATGTTGGTTCGAGGCCTCTTTGTGTGAAGTTTGGTCTGTTATTGACACTAGATTTCTCCATAGATGTGTGTGTGTGTGTGCAGGTGTTTATTGTTTATCATGTGCACACTGTCCAGAGTCCTCTGTCATTCACACATGATCAGAAATAGAGTAAAAAAGTACAAAAACGCAGTAGAAAAGTAAAGTATCATTTTGATGCCCTGTAGTATTTGGGAAAATACATGAAAAGAATGCGTCCGTTCCTTTAATAATCTATGAATTTCCGTGTGTATTTAGTTTTCTCCCTCTTCCCTTTGTTAGAAAACGACAGACCGACCTCGCTGGTCCCGGACCTCATCGATTACAACATGCCGCTTACTGCCACCTACCTGAAGCAGATGAAACTGCAGTGCATGACTGCCCCTGAAAGGGTAAGTGCCTGCTTTCTTTTTTTTTTTTTTTTGAACCGCTGGCATAAAGACAGTGGGTATAAAAGCTGCCCTCATTAATTAGACGCTCTGGCCTCGCTCGGCTCTCCGCATTCACTCTGATTGTGTTTGTGGCGAGCGCACGAGACCGCTGCTCATTCTCCCTCCGATGCTGTGGAGAGAGACGCTTTGTGCGGGCTTAAATAGGACGTCCTTCCTCCCAACTTTTAATTCATTATTTAACAATCGGAGCGGTCCCCCCACCCCCACCCCCACACCCCCACCCCCACCCCCACACCCCCCCTGCTGGGAGGAGGAGCCCCGTGTGAAATGAGGATTAGGGAAGGCTTGTGTGCGCGCTGACATCACGGCCGAGGCTCCGCCCACATGTGGATGTGACAGAAACACTCAGGAACTGCTGCCACTGAAGTGCAGGGAGCGGCACTTCATGATGATAATGTGGACCGTCCTCACGCATAATTAGGATTATCCGGAACAATGACCCAGACTGTGATTCGCGGGTGAGTACAAATTAACAAACGCTCAGACTGTTGGACGCATCTGTGCGCCGTCCGAGCCCGAGCAGGCCGATGATTTAATAATCAACCCTCACAGACGGCCTCCTCTCTCCTGTTTTGTTCGGGGGTTGTCGGAGACTTGTAGTGATTTGTTTGGTATCTGTGCCGCTCCGGTTCGTCGCCGCAGCAGCAGCAGCTGGTTTCCAAACGCAGCAGGTTTGCTCTGTTGACAGAAGCAGATCAGTGACGTCTGTCGAGCGTGCCGCGGCGCCGCTTCTCCACGTGCCGCTCTGCAGAAGTTTGGTGGCTGTTACGAATCAGCACTTTTTGTTTGGTGGAGACGCAACCTGCAGACATGATGGGAGAGAGACAGAGAGAGAGAGAGAGAGAGAGACAGAGAGAGAGAGAGAGGGAGGCAGTGAAAGCTGATCCATCTTCTCGTGTTTTCACTGAGCGCGCTCTGTGAAGTGTGTCATTACAGCCATGTGCAGGAGCAGTGATGAGCCTCCAGGTTGTTCTTTACATAAACATTGATGCTGCTAAACAATCACTGAAGTCCAAACAGAAGTTTTCTGTCTGACAAGACAGAGAAAATCCTCTTGATGAGTGTCGATTGTGAAGTTTTTGCTGTGAACTGATTGTGGAAGGAGCCGCAGATATCTGTTGATCAGCTCATTGTTGTGTCAGACGTGTCCGCTCGCTTTAAGCTTAGCAATCACAGGAATCAGGGAGAAACTGTCCATTTTCCTCATAATGTCACAATCAGGAGTCTGAGATGCAGAGAAAGTTCCACATTTCTGTCCTGAAACGGCTCAAAAGCGAGAACCGTTGTGGTGGTGGAAAACAAGACAGTGAGAACAGGAGCGACACAGAGGCTCAGATCACTGACGCGCTTTAAATCAGCTCGAAATGCAGACAAAGGAGCAGCAGACATCTGGCCAGCAGGTTGTTGTTTGAGCATCTGACAGAAACATCTGGAGGCAACAAAATCATAAACACATAAAAGGTGAGACAGAGGGTTTTTCTTCACATCTGTAAATCTAAAATACTCACAAAGTTTGTTTGTTTCAACAGAAGTTTCAGAGCAGAAATAAAGACATTTCTGAGCTTGAATTACAAAATATTGTACACGTGATTCAGCTCATTGTTTCAGTGAATAACAGTTACATTGTAAAGCTGCAGCACTGAGATATTTCTCACATTGTTTGATGTTTAAGTCTCACCAAAGTATGAAGTTGTTGTTGAGCAGCTAAACTCTGAGTGATACAACGTGGGACGTTTTCCTTCGTTTCCTCGACGATTCAAAAGTTCCTCTGTGTGCAGAAACTTCTGTGTTTGAAGCGCGCTGCTTGGCAGTAATCAGAGTAACTCTTTCCTCGCTGTCAGTTGTATTTTTCTGAGGCACAGCCATCAACGACGCCACGTTTCCAACGATAAAATGGTATAATTACAGCTCCCCCCTCTCTCTCTCTCTGTCTCTCCCCTCCTCTCTCGCTCTTTTTAATGCTGCATGGCTCACTTGGTACCTAATAGAGCTGTCACTGAGCATTTTGGTCCTCCACAAACCTCTTACAGAGGGACCGCCGCGTATTCCCAGGAGTTTAGGCCTATTTGTGTGCTCGTGTGGGGGGAATGAGATGACGAGCTGCGTCTCTGCTGCGCTGCCGTCACACGGAGGCAGTGCGGCCCTCTCTCTCTCTCTCTCTCTCTCTCTCTCTCTCTCTTTCCTGTCCGACGCCAGCTGACACACGACGGCGTGCACGCGGGTCACTCGCGTTTATAAACAGGAAGCCAGGGCCGACCCGGGACCGAAGCCCCCGCGGAGTCCGTCCCCGGCTCGGCCACGCCGGTGTAATCCCAGCCTTTTTGGAGCCAAAGCTCAGGCCGGCCGTGGAATAGTTTGTGAGATTATCCCGCCCTCCTTGGCTAATCCCTCTGCCCCCCGTGGGTTACTCATGTTTGTGTTACGGTACAACAAGCATCTTCAGGGTCTCTACGTAACCGAGTTAAAAATAGCAGTGCTCCAAGAAACATATTAGTTAACAGAGAGGCTCCTGCATGCCCGCCTCTCTCTCCGCTGCCTGCTCCCACCCGGGGTCACTTCGTGTTTTGGAGTCGTGCGTGTGCAGCGACAGACGGTTTGGGGACGCTGCGAACAATCGACACAAAGCGATGCGAGAAACCTCCCGGAGGAGTTTGTTTAGTGTAACCTGTGAGAACCGAAGGTCTGCAGCCTCGGCGTGCTGCAGCGTAGGACTTAATGCAGTTCGTTCTTAATGCATCCGCTGGATCGCTGCCACCTCGCAGCACCTGACGTGAAGCGACAGCAGCAACAGAGGCTCCACTGTAGCAGGAAGAAGCTCCACCAGAACAGGACGCTAACATGGCGAGCACGTTGCATTCACGTGGCGTTCAGGCTCTGTGAACGGAGGCTTGCTGCACAGTCTCACTGCTGCCTGAATTACGTCGTTTGGATCTCTGTGGTGGTTCAGCAGGTGGGACGTTCAGGGTCTCCAGACCACCACTCATCTCTGTAGCCTCCAGCGTCACGACACTCACCAACCACCACTCTGCAGGTGCTTGACGAGCCACGCCCACCTACCTGTAGACGCATCTCAGGCACTAAGGCTCCATCTGATTGGCCGAATGGGTTGACGTGGAGAATTCATGGCGATTAAAACCAGACGACGTGTCGCTGTTTAATCCATGTTTTGCGACATGTTTGTGATATTTTGTGTTGGTGAGTTTCTGCTGCTGTTTGACTTCCCTCAAAGATCAAAGATCAAAGATCACATGTTGTTTTTTATTTCTCCTTTTGTAAACAAGTTTAATCAATGTCTTATATAAACACATTTATATCTGATTATTTATACTTTTATTTAGCTGAATATTGTTAATATTTGCACATTTCCACTGTATCAGTCTCCTCTGTTTCTCTCTCTCCCCCTCTCTCTCTCCCTCTCTCCCCCTCTTTCCCTCCCCCTCTCTCTCCCCCTCTCTCCCCCTCTCCCTCTGTCTCTCCCCGTCTCGTCTCAGGATGACAGTTCGGTGAGCAGCGAGGAGATGAACGCCGCCGAGCCCGCATGGGTCGCGGCCGAGCAGCCCGCAGTGCCTGAGCCGAGCCCCCCCAACGGCGAGCACGTCAGCAACCCAGCAGCCTCCGTCAAGGAGGAGGACGGTAAGACCGCCGCCGCCGCCACTGCACGGGCGCCTCGTGTCACCGGTGTCGTCGGCACGCCGCCGCGCGTTCGTCCCGTTTGTTGGCGTTTGTTGGTGTTTTGGAAGGTGCCGCGAATAAAGAGCGCGGAGCGTTGTTGTGCAGGAAAACAGCTTGGCTCATTCTTAACGCTCTAATCCAGATAAATCCACTCTTCCAGGGGGTGGGACGCCAGCACAGCCCCAATCCATTGTGCACCCCTCTCGCTCTCAGGGTGCAGAGCTTAAAGAAGTAGGACAAAGGCCGATATTAACCTTCACAGATTAGGAGCCGCCGCTGATGTCAGACGCGACCGAGAGCGGCGCGGCCGCGGCGTCGCACGTGGAAGCGCGAGCCGAAACACCGGCCGGAGAATCCAGGCCCCCGCTGCGGAAACTCCCCTCGCTGTAACTTTTATTGGTCCTGACAGTTGACCCCGATACACACTTCCTTAACGATATCTCAAGGCAGGAAGTACCCTTCCCCTTCCCCCCCTGGCAGTCACCCCCGCCCCCCTCCTGTGAGGCTGAGAACGGGCCTTTTAGTAGCAACAGTCCCACATGGAGACGATGACAAACCTGCGCTCGGCTCATCTCTCCACGCCGCCTCTCTCTCCTCCTCCTCCTCCTCCTCCAGATGACGACTCCTCCGAGAGCGGCAGCGCCAACGGGCTGCCGGCGCTGACCTCCCCGGACGCGTTGGCCGCGGGCGGGAACCCCCCCGACGGGGGCGCCCCCTTCCCGGAGGTGACGGAGAACGGGCTGAACGCCCCGCTGGACTTCAGCACCACCTCGTCCTCGTCCTCCTCGGAGGACCAGCAGCCGGTCAACCTGAGCGACCGGCTGCTGCCCGCCGCCAGCTCGCCGCCCAGCTCCTTCCCCGCAGACCCCAACAGGAAGTACCCCGTCAAGACAGAGTACGCCAACAACAAGGTGAGCTCGCCCACTCCAGGAGAATCGTGTGACGCGTGTGCGAGGTGTTTGTGCGCGACGTGTGACGCCTGTCCCCGCCTGTCCCAGTCCCCTCCCTACAGCTCAGGAAGCTACGACTCTGTGAAGACCGAACTGAGCATGAGCGCCGAGGACCTGACCGCCGCCCGGGCGCAGATCATCGACGACGACGACGACGATCACGACGACCACGACGACAGCGACAAGATCAACGACGCCGAGGGGATGGACCCCGAGAGACTCAAAGCCTTCAACGTGAGTCGGAGCGGCGCCGCCGAGTTTCACCCGACGAAAAGCTGCACAAAGACCACCAAGGCCGATCTGAGCGCGCTCAGAACTCGCTGTACATCTCACACAGAAACATATTTATTCACATAACGAATCAGATCGTCTGGAACGAGTCTGTGAATTTATAGTGAACCAGTTTTTGTCCAAACTAATCTGCAGGAGCTGCAGGTCAGCGACTGCTCACAGCTCCTTTCATTCGGAGCACTTAGCAGCGTTTGTTTTGTGTGGCCTTTAATCTGCATACAGAGTGATTCTGACCTATCGCGTCGTGTTTTTAAACTCTCCAGTTTAACCTGATTTTAATGATTTTTTTTCCCCACTTATTGCAGGAATATTTTCACAGCTTGAAGCCTCGGCTGGAAGCCCCCAAAACAAACTCACAGATTCCTGATCATTCGAATTAGTCTGTAACGACACAGAGGGATCAAAACATTCACTATGATTCATTTAAAGCTACAATAGAAACAAGATAATTGGTAAGAAGTCACAGCAGCTAGAATAGTGTGAAAAGGAAGAAAAAGTGAAGAAATGAATAAATTAAAAAATGAATTAAAATGAAATAAAATCACTGAATAAGCTAAATAAAAAAAGAAAGTGTGTACTC
>JAUESF010000050.1:10632961-10655331 GCA_032274765.1 Malacoctenus tetranemus
CGAAGGTCGCTGTCACCTGGTTCTTGCTCACCTTCCTCAGCTTGGTCAGAGTAGCCGCTTATCATTGGTGGGCCTTCAGACGAGTCTGACGACACTGTAATGTCAGTATCAGAAGAGCTCACCTCCATGTGGATGCTGTCCCAAGACGACTCCTCTTCGGCCTGCACAGCGTCTTTGGAGGCCTGAGCCTCCCTCTCCAAGATGCTCCTCTGCTGCTCCAGCTGCAGCTGACCACAGAGGTCTTCGCTCCTCTGCTGCTCCAGCTGCAGCTTGTCATTGATGAGGGCGATCTCCGCCCGCTGATCCTCCTGGATCTGGGTCTGACGCTCGAGCTCAAGCTGGAGCTGGGTTAGGTTCGTCTGACAATCGTCACAGAGAACCTTATTCTCAGCTCGTTCAGCCAGCTTGCAGAGCTCAGAGTCTCTTAGTTCAAACTCACCTGCCTCAGCTTGGTCAGGAGAACTTGGCCCGTGGTGGAGGCTGTTCACCTGCGCCTTGTGCTCGAGGAATCTCAACTTCTCCTCCTTCTGTTGGAGGCGGTGCTCCATCTCCTGGCACTCATTGGCCCAGACCATGGCCTGCCTCTCAACACTATCCATCAGCCGGTTGAGTTCCTGCTCCATCATTGTGATGCGCCGGTATAGTTCGTTGTTATTCCTCTCCAACGACATTGAGCTATGTAAAAGTGGTCGTGATGCCGTTAGTGTTTGTCTAGTTTGTCTATTCAGACTCAAAGTTCAAGTGAATGAAAGTCCCTCATGGTATTTTAGGCATAGGACTGCTGATTGACGATCTGTCATTTCAACTTCATAGTAAAAAGAACTCTTTGAAACGTCACCAGTCACGTGCAGCGCTGCGCCTCCCTGGTTGCCATGGCAACCGCTTTGTCGTCACAGACTTCACAGCGGGTCATAGAAAGCAAATTGAACAACTTGGAGTACTTTTAGCTTACTTTTTGCCCACTGAAAGTTATCGAATCAGTTGCAGGATCATTTTATTTGTATCAATTTATGGCCGTGTTGTGTCATTTGAAACTGCCATTGAGGGTTTTTAGCCATGGGTGACTCATGGACCACCTTATTGACTGGAGACCCTTCACAGAACAGGAGAGGCTCCTCTCGCGTCTCCTGCTGTGGGTCCAGCTGATCCGTGGAGGCTGCAGCCTTCAAACTTTGAACCTCCTTCATTTTTAACAGGAAGGAGAACGACTGTTGGAGCTGACTGACGATGCAGTGTCGCGTCTCCTTCAGTGGAATCATAGAGTGCTAATGGTAGTAAACACGTCTATGAGGGGGTCCTTGGAAAGGTTTCTCTCCAGTAAGGGGTCCCTGCCCCCCCCCAAAAGTTTGAGAATCCCTGTTGTGAAGCTTTCCGTAATTTCTGTTTGCTCGGTTTGCCCTGAGTTAAGGCAGTGAGTCATCTTGATACGGCGCTGTAATCTTTGATTTCCTTCCCGCTGGCTCACGCTCGACGCCGTGACGTCAGCGCTGTGAGGGAGGGAGGGAGGACCGCGGGGCGGACGGGCACTCGGAGGAGGCGGGCACCGCTCTCTGGACGTCTGTGTCAGCTCCAACAGTTTGCTATCGCCCGCGTAAGTGTCAGATATATTCCCACATAAGTTTTGCTTGTTGTTGTTGGTTTGTTTTTCTCCGGGTGGGGGGTCGTTTCGCCGCCGGGCTGAGCGCGCGCGTGTGGCGGGCGCGGAGCGTTGAGCTCGCGAGCAGTTGTGGATTCCTCATCGCCTCGGCAGGTCCGCGCGATGACACGGTAACGGGACTGTCAACCTGGGTCCGTTAACGCACCGCCGCCGCTCACTGACAACACTTGACCGGGACTGAAGCAACTGTTTCAAGCGCTCCCCGGGTCGCTCCCCTGCTCCGTCCTGAGCCGATCCGACATCACTTGTGCGCTCGTTAGTCCGACGCCGCGCGGAGCAAAGTGTTTGAGGTGTCACTTGATCGGGAAACAAAAAAAAAACCCTTTTGAATTCTCTTAACGGTCGTTTTAACGCCGAGTCCCGTGGGATCATTGATTGCATATGTAGCTTTTATTAAAACACTTCAAAATGCACGATTTAAGGGGTTTTACAACAGGTTAGTGCTGTTGAATATTTAAAAAAAGTTTAATTTCTCTGACATGCAACCGGATTTTTGTAGTTTCATTTATGTTAAATTGTGTTAAAGTCAGTCAGGGCTTTGCCAGTTGCATAAGTTTGAATGTGTGTTTGTGCTCCTTTCGCTAATGCAGCCGGGTGGGCCACATTTCATGGTGTGATCAGGATGGATGTGGAGCTTCAGTGCTCTTCTTTTCTGAGGCATTTCTTTCTGCAGCCTATTATTATCAGAGTCACACACACACACACACACACACACACACACACACACACTCACACTCACACACACTCTAAACAGGCCTGACAGTCAGTCAGACAGGCGCACAGATGTGCCAAGGAAGCATTTAAAGGATTACATTTTCCATCTCACTTTTTTTCCCTGTTCTCTTGTTTGAAGGCCTGTTGGTTCGATGCGGCAGCTCGCCGTCTCCTCTCCGGCGTCACAGCAATGGACTGAAGGTTTGTTTTCCTCCACTTATTCTACTCATCCAGCCTGATAACTGTTTCCATCTCTGTCTGCAGAGATGCACGGAGGAGGGGTGGGGGGGTGCTTCGGACGGTCTCTGCTCTGACATGATGCACGCCACTATCTGTTCAGCATACACCGCTAAGTGGCTGAGAGCTTGGCTGCCCCTTCAGGGCACTGCTAACACAGCCATTCATGTCTCACTCCGATGGTCAGACCACCATGAGGCCGCGGCCCCCTCCTCCTCCTCCTCCTCCTCCTCCTCCTCCTCCTCCTCCTCCTCCTCCTCCTCCTCCTCCGTCGTCGTCTCCTCCTGCTGCTGCGCTCACGTTGTTTCTTCCCTGTCGGGAGCAGAGAGTGGAGAGGCATTGTACGAGTGTTTGTGTCTATGTTTTTTTGTGTTTGCATGCACGGCGCTTACACAACAGACCTCGGTGCCTCCTGAAGATGGAGTTGCCGCCTCCTCCTCCGCTGATCTTTCTTTTTTTTCTTTCTCTCCCTTGTGCTCGGCTTCACGTAACTCCTCTGCATACGATGCGATCGTGCCGGAGCGGATCTCAGGAGTAACGCGGCGTGCCGTGTTCCCGTTCTGGCCGTCAGGGTGCTTTTATTAACATGTCATGTGCACAGGAAGCCTGGAAGTTAACACAGAGCTCCAGACGCTGTTTCAGAAGCGTGACATGCAGCTATTAACACCATGATATTACAGGTTAGTGCTGCAAGAACTCTGGATGCAGTTTGGTAGGAATAATACGTGATGTGTTGTTGTTTCGTTAGATTAAAACATTTGATTTTCTTCCTGTTTTCACCACTAAAAACCATCTTCTGCCTAAAAAATCTACATGAAACTCAACAACATTCGAGCATCATTTTTCTTAATTTCCTGCCGGGATGCAAGTAGCTGAGAAACCGAGGCCGTGCTGGGGTCTGCACACTTGTGGCGACCCTAATTGAGTTTCATCAAAACCGAAGTTCGCTTGGCTATTTCCGGCCATTCGTCGGCGCTCTTTTGTCCGAGTCGATTAGCCGCATCCAGCGTCAGGCGGCGGCCCGATCCGAATGTGCAACCCCGGAGTCGCGTACCTTTGTGCATGTGGCAAAACCGCTCTAACTTCATTAATCACTCGGCCTAAAATTAGCAATGCGACGTGGCATGCCGAGCAGGAAGGACACGCTCTCTTCAGCTGAGATTTGGAGGCTTTTTTTCGGAGGCCGAATTCACTCAGACGAGATGAGCGTCAAAGAAAGGCGGGAGAGCAACGCGCGGCCTGCTGCTTCCCCAGTCATTTCTACTGGATCCACCTTTGTTTGTGATGAAATCAGGGAGATATCAGTGTAAATGTTCCTTTAGTCAGGGTTGACGTTCTGCTGAATCAACCTTTTCGAGGTGTTTCACTGAATACTGTCACACTTCCTCTGTTTGTTCTCACTATCATGGAGTCTGAAGTCACAGATGTGAGGCCTCACATGAGAATAGGACAAGTTGCAGTTCAGTATAAACTTTGTGGGTAGCTATGTTTCAGTTGATCCACCTTATTGCCTGCTTGCTTCTCCGTGCTGCGGCAGAAAAACAGGGTGCGTTGTGTGGAGACGGAGACATGGGCCACTCCAAAGACTGAGGTTCAGTTCTTGGCAGCGGTACAGTACTTTCAGCAATGCGTGCCAGTGGGAAGCTGGTGAGCCATCGTGTCTTTGTTGCCGCACTAGCGTCCTTCTGGCGGGTGAGGACATTGGGACGGAAGTGTGTATCACAAGAGGAATGTGGTTTCTCTAACCGGGCTGCAACCAACGCGTCCGTTTGTCCGCCACTGAGCCGCGCGCTCCTTCCTTTTGATCGCCGTTTTGTTATTTCACGTCCATCGTCGGCTTTGTGGAGTTGTTTCCCGCGGCGCCGAGACTCTGCCTCCTTTTTTTTCCCTCCACAGATGCTGCAAAAAATGATTAGTAAAGCGTCTGAAAGGATTCAGATAATCCCTTTTTGTCCACCGCGCACAGTCTCGACAGTCTCATGCAGGCGTCTGCCTCCAGTCAACCAGAGGCCCGAGTGTACCGCACTCCTTCTCCTCCTCCTCCTCCTCCTCCTCACCTTCTTCCTCCTCCACCAGAGTGTTGCTTTTTGAAAGCCCACACATCAACATCACATAAGCGTTGTTTCTCTCTCTCTCTCTGGTGCCACCCAAAGTTTGGGCTCAGCCGCTCGGTGCGAGCCATCTCTGCAGCTAACGCTGCTCCTGTGAGCGAGCTGGGTCCCAGGATTGACTCCCACACTTCCAGTGTGAAGGTGAAATTCCTGTAAAAAGCCTGCGGTTTCTCGTGGCGACGGGCTGCCCGCCTCCCTCTGATCCCTTCCTGTGTGAAGGCCGAGGCTGAAGCGAGGCAGAGGTCACGCGGCGTCTCGGGGGGTTTGCGCCTCACAAACCGGGCCGAGGTCCCCGTTACACCCATAAAGCACCAGCTTTCAGGTGCCCCACTGGAGAGACGGTCCGGTGGGTCGCCTCTCCTGTTCACCCTCAGGTGGTTAAATTAAATTAAACTCACAATTTCCAAAGTTCAGCTGAAGTTTTGTGAAGCTTTCTTCGTCACATTCAGAGTCGTTGAACTGGTTTTAAAACGACAATAATGGACTTTTCACTCTCAAGCTGTCGTTTGGGGGAGTTTGAGCTTCTCTCAGACGATGTAGCACCCGGTGCGCCCCCTAGTGTATACACATATGTCTATATATTTCTTTTGAGAAAATGTTTTTCACAAACGTATTTTTTCTTACATTTCAACGTCTTCATGTGTTGTTTTAAGCACTTTTTTGAAAACTTTTTTGCGTTTTTTGACAAGATCTGAAGTTCCACATCGCCATAGATCGACCATCATGTGGGTTCACCTACATACACCCTATTGTAGCTTTATTTTTAGTCCTTCAACTGCCACTTCTTTTTTTTCCCTTAGCTATCGTTGGCTGAGTTTTGTGCGCATGTGCCACCTACAGGCTCAGCGTATGTACTGCAACCGTGAAGCTCTCTGGCGCCCCCTCCGGGAGCAGTTGTGAAAAGCTTTGATCTGAAGAGCTGATCCTTTCAAAACGATCCACTTTCATCACGTAAAAAATCAAACTGCAGCCTCATGTTCGGCTCTGATGAAGGCTTCAGTTTACTCCTGCATTTTTGGGATCATGAAATTAAAATGATCTCCAGTTTTAAAGCTCTTACACACTCTACACTCGAGGTTGTTGACCCTTGGCTGGCATGTTGTTAGTGAGCGCTTGCAAACCAGAGCTTTGATGCCGTGATCCCTCACTAACCCCCGTAGTGGTTTGCTGGGGGTGGGGTGTCTGGTTACCTGAACCCGCAGATGTGACTGAGGGGTTATTTAAATAGGTGGCGATGGGGTTGATTTATACCGGAGCGTGTAAAGTTGTTTCTCACCTGCTGGCGGCGCAGAGCGAGACGCCCTGTGGCCCGGTGACCCACCGGGTCCCGTTCCTCGGCAGGACGACGTGTGCGCCGACCGTGACGCGCATTCCTCTTCCTATTTCATGCTGGTGTGCGCCTTTAACACAATCTCTGGTATGAGATTTCAGCTGGTGTGTAGGTGGTTTCCAGTCTGTCGGCAGTCGACGATGCCTCGCCAGGGCCGGTGCAACATGAGCTATGTTTGAGGGCCGACCGCTGTTAAACACCCATCAGGTTAGTAAGTGAAGGCCACCTTGAAGGGCTTGAAATATCGTACGTGGTATACGCTTACACTTTTCTCCTGGTCCACTGGAAACCCCCTCAGGGAGAACATCTGCTCGAAGCTTCACTCTGCAACTTTGAAGAACTTGCAAAGCTTTGAAGTCGAGTGTTGTTGTTTTATTTTACAGTTCACTTCATTTCTGAATTCTTTTCTCACTTTGTGAGATTTGTCCGGCTCAGGCCGCTCACGCCCTGAACGTGACCTCCAGTTTATGGACTGGTGCGACACTGGGGTCCGCTCCCAGTGTTGCTGTTGCGCTTGTCACCCCAGACCAGTGCCGGAGCGACTCGCGTCGTAAATCATTCATTGGGAAACCTCGCTGTGTTGTTGATCACCGCTGAGCAGGTGTTCCAGGTCTTCGCAGCTTTATTTTACCTGGGTTTGCTGACTGAGCGACGCCGTTGTACCACTCAGAGATGAGCGCAGTATTCACAGCAGCCGGTAAAGAAAGCAACACGACAGTTCGCCGGCTCTGGGCTACAGCGAAGCTTCCCACCTCACAAAGAGCGAGATACTCTTACATGACTCAGACGTGCTTCACTCCCAAGACACCACCTGTTGTTTCTCCCTGTTCCTCTGTGGGAGTCAGTGGAGTTACGGTGAGAAAGTTAGCATTCGGTTTATTTTTATACAGAAATGGTCCTAAAATATGAGGACTTTTAAGGCGGACCTGCTCAAGTGTCCCAGTTTAGCGTTCAGCGATGAATATTTTGAAGGAGTTTTCAGTTTCTAAGAGTTAGCAGGCACACATCTGTCTACAGGAGTCGTCGTCTTGGTGGCTGCACCAGCAGCTTGAAGTGTGTGCTGCCGTCAGACAAACACAGATGTGCTCTTCTGTAACGTCTGTGAGCGGGCGAGAGGACGACCCTGCGTCTGCTGGTTCGTCCTGTTCCTGGAAAGCCGAGCGCAGCTTTGGCACCGGGGCCTCCCCGCGGGTTTCAGCTCGCACAATAGGGCGTTGTGCCTCCCTCTTTTCAGGGAACTACCTGCTGTACACCTCCTCATTCAGGCACGCTCGGCGCCGAGCGCCCAGCGGTGAACCTGACACGGCCAGGCGGAGCGCGGCGTGAAGCGCCGAGCGCCTTTGATCCGGCCCGGGCCTCTTTCACTCCCTCTGTAGCCCTCTGTGCGTCCGGCCTCGCTCGCCGGCTCGGCCCTGCCTCGTACAAAGAGATGTGTCTCTTATCGCACTCTGTCCAGCATGCTGAAGTCATCTCTTTCACTGTCACAGCTGACACAACTGTGCTAGTCTCTGCCTCTACACACACACACACACACACACACACACACACACACACACACACACACACACACACGTAAATACAATAACGATTGTTCCTGTTTCCTGGCTCTGCTGTCATTATGCAGCTGCTGAATGAGATATGGTCTAGTTTCCATTCGTCAAAGACAACAGACACAAGCACACGTCCACCACACAAATGCACTTTTCCACACAATATAATTCCCGTGAACTCTTTTCTCTCTTTCTCTATTATTTTTTATTTCCTCCTCTTGTTTCCCTTTTCTGTCTGATTCGAACACGCACGCGTAATCGTGCGCGCGCGGCCGACATCACCGACAGGACTCTGTGGCCTAATTCCCCCCGTATTGATGTGTGTCTGTCAGTGAAAGCAGCGCGGCACAAAGAGCAGCGCCGGGCCTGTGAGCGGCTCGGGGGGGGGGACGACACACACAAAGAGCTGCCTATTCCACGCCAGCTCGCGGACCCTTCTGGAAACACTGCGCGCGCTTGTTTAAGCTATGGCCATATTTACAGTCGCACGACTGTATGCTCAGCGAAGAGCAACAACATGGCTGCTCGTGGTGCCACAGATTGACCTCCGCACTGGGCCGCTTCAGCCTCGTCAGCCGTTTGTGACATCAGACAATATCTGAAAGCGTGATAAATGTAAATTGTCCCTCATGCGAATCATCCGCTCCATCCTGCGACAGCTTGAACTCCAACAATGACGATTGTTCGTCTGGGACTTTAATCCCCTTTCAAATAATCACTGTTGATTGTCTTCCTCGCTTAATAATCATAATGGACGTGATTGCGGGACACTTGGGTGACACTTATTTGCCTGCAATCTCTGATTGACGCCGAAAGTGAACGTTCACTCGCTTTGTAATTGATTAACGAGCGATGGAGAGGAGCTTTTTATAACATGTCCCAATAGTTTCAAGTAGCTAACAAGAGGTTTCATAAGTTTTAGGAGTCTCTTTGTGTGGACCACCATGTCAAAACTCTGCTTGATGATTGGAGGACGCCGGCTGGATAGACAATAGACAGCTCAGTTGAGTTCAGTGGATCGGTGAATGAACCAGGTTGTGTGTGAATGTGTGTGAGAATGAGGCCGTCGGTTCCAGAGAGGTCGTCGCCCACGTGGCCGTTTGTCTTTTACCTCTGGCAGCGTTTGGAAACTTCTGTGAAACCTGCTGACTCACGGAGGCCGCCGACCCCGGCCGTCACCGCCTGTGTCCGACACGGATAATCACTGATCTGTTTCAGTGGCGGACAGGGAGGGGTGGGGGGGGGTGGGGGGATTAAACCCACCGACGTGCATCCTTTCACTCTCAGGACGACCCGAAACCCTGCGAGCATGAAAACAGGCGTGTCGTTTCTCCCAAACAAAGCTTCTCGCAGCCTGTCGCGGCGTCTGCAGCGTCACTGTCAGAAAGCAGTGATGCTGTGAAACAAAGCAGCTCAGGTCAGGACGGGACAGCTGTCGTTAAAGATCCGTCAGACGTTTGTTTCTGTCCTCGTCCAGGTGGCTCACCGAGCCTCGCTCCCACTGCACAAAGACGCCGGCGCGTGCACTTAAGTTTGACAACGGCGCGCCGGCGTCGCCGGGCTCCCGCCAGAGGATTTCATTCGGAAAAATAAAACCGCGGGCAATCAAGGAAGCGTCCAATCCTGCGCTGGATCAGTGCGGAGATGAAGGAGGGGATTTAGAGACTCAGAGGGAGCGATGGGCACAGGGGTCGGGGAGGACTTCAGGTTGGGCTTCAGCTTCAGGACAGGATTAACTCAGGTTTACCCCTCCACTCAGCCGCGCTATAAAAAACCAGCCCGGTGCTGCGTCGCCGTGACTCACGGCTCCACCGTGGCTCCCTGAGCCAGGGCTACGGTGCATGCATGCATCCATAATCAAGCATGCATGTCGACGTGATTATCTGACATTTTTATGCGTGACCGGTCGGCATCCATGAGCGAATCTTCAATTGAGGAGCTCGGTCGCTCAGAAAATTCACATCAGTGGAGACAGACGCTTCATTCTTTTCATTATACACAAAAACTGGTGAATTTTTCCTTGGTTTTTTTGTTCAATCAGCGAAATCTCGAGCTTTAACTGATCAGTATGTTATTTTTTCAAGACTTTACAATCAGCTCATCGAGAAAATACATTTTCCTGCAGCTGAACTCTGTTTAGAAGCTCTAAAGTTTCCTCGTGGTCAGAAAACAAGCAAATAAACCTCATACAACAGTTTTAAAAAGTAGGACTTTGCTCTATGATGCACTGATTACATAATCTGATTAAAATACATGAATTATTCCCGCCCTGTTGTTGTCAGTCGTTGCTGAGCTGAAGCTGTTTCATCTTTCCAGTGACAGACCGGAGCTGAGAGTAGAGCATGTTCCCTTTCGGCCTGGCAGCAGGTGTCTGAGGTGAACCTGGTGAGGAGCTGCCTCTTCTGTCTGCCAGCCAACAACTGCCCCTAACTGACTGGCAAATGTTCATAATCCAGCTCTCTGATTTTAACCACCTGCTGGCGTGAGTTTGGGAGGTGAACATAATAAATTAGAAGATCAGATGAAGCTTCTGTCGGAAGCACGAGCAGCTGTGTGAACATGTTCCTCGATCAAAGCGACATCTTGCATGCGCGTCACGTCGTCCTCGTCGCTCCGCGAGTCGAGTGGGAATCGCTGAGTGTCTGTGCCCGTCCGTCCTGTGGCGTGTTTGTCTTAACGACCCGACGGTGCAGCTGAAGGAGTGTAGTTTGAGTCTGTAACCGTCCGTCCCCGGGGCCCCCGATGTTCCTGCCTCGCTTGTTTTGTTGCCCTCGATGGGAGCAGCGATTGATGCTGGAGGGAGCCTCATGCTGCCTGTCTGCCTGCCTGCCTCTGAGCTGATCCGTCTCCAGCCAATGAGGTCGCCGGCCGAGGGAGACGGCTGCTATTTTATCAGGTGTCGGCTCTGTTGGTTTTGTCTCCGGCGTGGATTCAGACGGTCGGCGTGCGAGGCTGCAGGAGGTTGTTTCTCGAGCAGAGACCCGGAAACCCTCGTCTCTTGGTGCTGCCACAGGAAGGCAGGCCTTCGGGGATAATAAATGAGCTCCTGAAGGCATACATACACACACAAATACACTCATACACACACACAAATACACACACTTGCTTGAGAACATTCGGTATGGTTTCTCAGGTAGCTTGTGTCACTACTTGGTTCTGTTTTTGTGTTGCCAGTCATAGCGACTACACAACAGCAATTAAAAATCTCTTTGCGAGCTCACAAGCACAAAATCAAACCAAGGACACAACATACATGTTGTTCAGCATCTGATTAGAATGGCAGAAACGCGTCCTACTTCCTGAAATCTGAGTGATTGATGTGTTGAATTTACCTTTTTTTTCTCCCCCTCTTCTCTTGTCTTCTCCCATCTATCCGTCTTGGTCTCCCAGGTAATGCAGAGGAGTGATTCACACTAGGATGACAGCTGGGCTGATGGTAGGTGCGTTTTGTTATTCGGCTGTGACACGTCAGATGTTTTTCCCCCACTTTCTCTTCCCTGTTTTTTATCTGTAGAGCTTTTTCCTTCTGCGTCCCTCTTTCACCCGGTCTTCGTCATTCCTTCCTTTTTTGTGCGATCTTATTTATTTACCTGCATCCAGTTTTTGCTGTACATCAAACTGATGTTTTACGAGCTTGAGTTTTGTCTAAAACTTGACTCTGTAGGAGCTAGGATAGAGTCAGTGTGTCATCAGAGTCCCAATGAGGACGCAGGAAAAATGACCCCCCGATTAAAGTGAAATTACCACTAAAGCTGAAAGATTTCAACATTTTCACATTGTGTTTTCGTGGCCGGCAGTGAGTGACTGGATCCAGGTAGCGGCTCAGCGTCTCTTAATGCGTCTCCTCTCTCTCTGTGTTAGACCAGCATGCCTCCTTGTTCCTGAATCAAAGCTGCATGCTCCGTCTTTGGACCCGCCCCTCTGACCCAGCCGATCCAGCCCTCCATCAGACAGGCTCATCTCCGCTGTCTCCCATCTCCATCCCTGCTGTCCCCTGCTGTCCCCTGCTGTTTGCTAGTCTCCTCTTCCACATTCCCTGACCTCGCGCGACCCTCCGCATGCCTGGCCAATAGAGAGCAGAGCGCTAGCAGACTGTGTAATTGGACGTTTCTCCCCTGCTATTCATGAAGTGTCAGCCGGACCAAATGCAGCAGGGAGCCGACGATGGGGCCGGAGCGGAGGGGGTCGGCCCCAGCTCGGGTCCCGCGGCTCGAGGAGGAGCAGCGGGGTCGCATAGCCCCGGGTTTAGGAGGGTGCCGTCCCAGTTAGAGCCCCCTTCCTTCAGTAAGATGAGCCAGAACGCCAGGGAGAGCATGGGGGTTCTTGGCCAGGGCTTGAAGCAGCTGTTCCAGCAGCAACGCAAGCGTCTCTCCCTCTCTCGCTCCACCATCACCTCCTCATCTTCCTCCTCATCTTCCTCTGTGGTGTCAGCAGGTGGCACCCCCCCCTCTGCCCCCGACGACAGCTCGGGGTCCTGTGGCCCCGACTCTGACCGCCTCTTTGCTCCTGTGGTTCCCTCCGCAGCTGGCCAGGGCTCGGGCGCCGCGGGCATGATGAGGCGCGGGACGAGCCTGCAGAGCCGGCGCGCCAAGGGCTCGGGGTCCAGCAGCGTGGACCGAGACCCCCTGCTGAGGGGCAGCCCGCAGGCGCCGCACCGCCGCTACACCCACGACCCGCAGCAGCACACCAGCCGCCCGCGCTCCTCCTCCACCACCGACACCACGCCCAGCAGCCCCGCGCCCGGCTGCACCGGCGGGGACGTGGTGCTGTCGTCAGGGTACCAGTCCACCGAGGAGACGGACAGGGTGAGTGACAGCAGCCATTAATCATCACCGCTACACAGGTTGGTGGATGGCGTCTCCCCACCCCCGCCCCCCGCCCCCCTTTGCTGGTGTCACGGCCCTGCCTGTCAGTGAGCCGTCAATCAAACCTCGAGGTTCATCCTGTTGCTGATGAGACTGTGCTGTGGTTTCAAAAGGAGGGTCTTCTGTGTGTCTCTCTGTGGAAAATACTCTTTAAATCTTTTACATGACTGTTTCACGACTTGAAAGTGTCTCGTTTAGTGTCAGAAATGATGAAGAGTCTCCAACGCTCTGCAGTCTTCTCAGTATATTTTCGAAGCTTAAACAAATGCTGGATGTCGGCGTCGCTTCACGCGCCACGCTGCAGTCGCTTCGTCCTGCCACCAGAGGGCGCTGTCCGCCCAGCCAACCCGCTGCGAGCGGCAGCGGGTTTTGTGGTTGTGAGGAGGTGGTGATTGAATTACGAGCTCATGTTTGTAGACTTCACTCGTCCTCGCGGGTAATGAAACAAACGCTGCCAAGAACCAAGTGTGTCAGGGACGGAGACGCGCCTGGCCGGGACCCCGGTGACGCTGGAGTACGTTGGGTTTATTTTGGTATCAGCTGACAGCTCTAATCCTCTCGCTAAATTCAACAAGCCCCTCCATCCCCCCCGTCCATCCGTCCATCCGTTGCAGCCGTTTCCTTCCAGTCCCGTGCGACTGACCTCACCTGGTTAAACAGCCGGGCACCTGTGCAGCCGCAGTCGATGCCGTCTGCCTCCCCGGTCGCCGCGGCTACAAAGAAACTTGCCGCTCGACGCCTAGAACTACGCCCTGCTTGTGTTGCCATAGTAACCACGTGGTTGACCTTGGAGGTGCGCGACGTCCTGCTGCTCGTGGAGGTCGAGGAGGAGGGGGGCGGGGTTTGTTTGAGTCCGTCTGGCTGGAGCGACGAACGGCCCCGGGATCGATCCGGCGTCATCTCGCTCCTTTCTCTCTCTCTCTTTCCGTCTTCCCACTTGTGCACTTCCCTTTCTTTCCCTCCTCCTTTCTCCCCCCCCCCCTCCCTCTGTCCCAGGGGAGACTTAATACAGACAGTCAGCTTGTCCCTCCTCCTGTCACCCCCTCAACCCCCCCCCCCCCCCTTCTCAGTCTCTACCGCCACTGACAGGAAGCGGGAGGCAACCTTGCCTCGTCCTTGCTGAGTGCGAGCGGGGCAGAGGCTGTGTGTGAATGTGGTCAGGAGAGGATGTGAGGATGTTTGTGTGAACGTGTGACTTCACCTTCATCCCCACGCTCTGCGCGTGCGCCGCTCACGGGATCGAATACGAGTCGAGGGCGGCACAGCTCAGCTGTCTTCATTTCTTGTTGCTCTGCCCCCCCTCTTCAGCCTGTCTTCCCCTCCCTCCCTCCCTCCCTCTCTCTCTCTCTCTCTCTCTCTCTCTCCTCTCTCGTGTTTGCATAGTAGACGAAAGCAGTATGGACTAGAGATGTGTGTGCACATGGCTGTTTGGAGAGGAGGCTGCCATGTGTGTTTTTCGGAGTGTGTGTGTGTGAGAGAGAGCGTGTAGTGTACTATGTGAGGCTGGGGGTCCTTTGGGGGGGTTCCCAGCAGAGGTGGAGTAGACCAGCAGATCCAGCTGTGGGTCCGTAAGTCAGTCAGTGAGTCAGTGAGTCAGTCAGGATGGTGCAGCGCTTCAGCCTCCGTAGGCAGTACTCCAAGGTAAGCCTCCAACACGCAGCTTTGTTCACTACCACCATGTCTTGTGTCTTGCTGCTACTCGGCTGCAGCTTCACTCGCGGGCGGAGGCAGACTCCTCGATGCCGGGGAAGCCTTTCATCGTCCTCTGTGATGCCCGCGTGCGTGCGTGCGTGTTGCTGTTGCATATCTGCGCTCAGCATCTGTTGTCTCGCTGTGTTTCTTCAGACTCGGTGTTTTATTGGAGCCGGTAAAAGTTTGGAGAGCGGCAGCCTCGTTGCTCCTATCAGAAGTCCACCGCCGAGACGCTGCGCTGACAGGGTTCTCCTTGTTCAAGGCGCCTTTAGGTGGTCTGATCCATACAGTAACGCTGTTGTCTGCTCTCGCGCTTTATCTCTTGTTAAACAGTAACTCCTGCGGCAGAAGTTAGAGTGGAAGTCTGTGAGGTCGATGAGCGCTGCCGCGGGGGGGGCAGCGGGGGGGCAGCGGGGGGGGGGGTGTAATAATTGACGAACTTGATGTTTGAGTATTGCTGATGAGGGAACATTTACGGCCCACCCGCAGCATGAAGCTGCTGGCTTTGCACTCCAGCCGCCCGTCGGTTTGATGTATCGTTCCCCTGCCGGCAGTGTGGTGTGGAAGAGACTGGAGGTGCTGCGCTCCAACTCAGCGCCAGGCCCGTTAGGAGCCGTCTGTTGTGCGGCTGACGCTCGGTAGATAATGCTCAATTAGCCGCTGATTAATTGATCGGCTGACGACGCCCTCCAGGTTTGTCTGCAGCTTCACTTCACCGTGTTTCAGACCTTGTGTGGGCAAAGGGAAGGAGGAGCCCTGAGCTGCTGCTGCTGCTGCTGCTGCCGTCTGATCTTATCGTCCCACCTCGCTCACAGTGAGAAGCTTCGGTAAAAACACAGGATGTGAACATGATCGGTGGTGTCTGACAGCAGAGAGTGGAGCTACGCAGGAGCTGCGGAGTGGAGCAGAAGCACCAGCCGAGCCTCCGGGACAACTTCGCTCACACCAGACTTTTTGTGTCTGAGAGGTTCGGGCAGTTGGTGCCTCTGGAGACTGTTGCCTCCTTCAGGGCATGTCTGCAAATATTCACTCACCCCTCCCCCTCCCCTCCCCCTCTTTGCAAATGTGAGGTGCCTGGAAATATCGGACGAGGAGCCGGTTGAGTGCTTGACCCCGTTTCTTCCCCTCGGGCCGCGTCTCCACAGGCCCACCTGTGCTCCTGCTCCTCCTTTGTCTTTTTTTGTCGGTCACTTTTTTCTTTGGTTTCCATCTCAGAGTTTACAGGCCGAGTTCTGCTGCATGAAACGCCTCCAAATCAGGCCGTCCGGAGGAGCAATTTCAAGACAACTGCAATCATGAATATCAGCGTTTTGCTCATGAATATCTGCATTATTTTACCTGCACTCGGCAGCAGATGATGATTTTTTTCCGTGAAATACTTTACATCTGTGATTTCTTTGAGTGAGTTTTCCCAGACATGTATTTTTAGAAGCTGTCTCTAGAAATCAAACGAGAATAAAACACAAAAACGTCTTTTCTTGTCGTTTACTCGACTGCACTCTCAGAAGAGTCGCAGCGAAAAGATTGAAAGAGCCAAAAAACAAGTATTTGTCACCTTTCCTTCCTCAATCAAAGCAAATTGTGAGGAAGTTTTGTCCACTAACGTTTTGTCAGTTGTTTTCAAAACAAAACCACGATCCTCTGACTGAGGTGATGGTTTTCATCGTCAGGTTTCAGACACGTTTTCTTCGTGCAGTCAGAGTTTGAACGATGACTAACAGAGATGCACCGATAAAGAAAGAGTTTAACTTTTCCTCACAGTAACGATTCCACTGATAGCCGTTGTTTTATGCCGTTATGCACCTTCGTCAGCGCACTGAATGTGTGTGTGAGAGCGAGAGGTGTCGGGAGGAAGCTCCGAACGTCACCTGGCCCCCTCAGGCCTGTTCTGTCCCCGCCACTTTAAGCAGCCTCATAACTGCGCTCTCCACGGCTCTGGCCTCCTCAGGCTGCCGGCTGAGTGTCGATGGAAGCGTTTGTGACCTTTTTTCCAGCAGCCTGGATCCATTTTAACGACACTCCGTTTCCCTAAAACTCTGCACAAAGACAAACCGGAGGGACTCTGTGTCCCACTCAGGACTGCAGAGACGCACATGACGACCATCAGCTCCCGTCAAGCCGCCGTCTCGGCGCTTCGCCCTGCAGCCAAAGTCCCATAAACAGGAGGAGCACGCAGTCAGACGAGTGCTTGATCAAACAGCTGAGTTTCGATTGACTCTGGGCGGAGCGAGACGGACGATGAAGCGTGTGCTGCGCGTCCTCCTCACCGGAGGTGATGTCAGCGCTCTGTTTGCTAACCACCGGCCCGGAGCAAATGGCTTTCAGGCGCCGCTCGCGCGGCCGTGGCTGCAGCGGCGCCCCTCTGAGGCTCACAGCCGCTCACGTCGAGCGTGAGACTTCCTCAAACAGCTCGGTGATAAACTTCTTCAACTGGTCTCGTCTAGATTCAGTAACTCCACTTGTCTCTGCCTGCTCGGCAGCCTCTCAACCCTGATTCTTGTCTACAAACATCTTCCTTATTCCAGCACCATTATATCCTGCATACACGTAAATGAATTGCCAGTGAAACTGGTGTATTCCTGCCCTCTTTGTTGTGTTTCGGGTGTTCATTTGGATCATTTCAGACGCAGCAGAAGTGTTTGGCCACCGTGAGGCTCTGCTGGATTAAAAAACCTTTGTATTTTCCAAAATACGCCCCCCCCCTTCTCCCCCTCCTCCCCTCCTCCAGTGGGTGTTTAATTGGCGGCGCAGAGCAAACAGCACAGATCTGGGCTCAGCCCTCAAACACGCAGCTCCTAAGATCATGTGAGCCAGCGAACTCCGCGCCGCGTCGGGTCGGACGGTTGGAAAAACAGTCGTTTTGTGAAAGCAGATAATTAATTGGAAAATGAAGGAGTGTGACTGTTATCGCCTGTCAGTGTCAGTCCAGCACCATTGGTTGTGAGGGAGATAATGACAGCGTGTCATTACTGAGATGGGGCTTGGGAGACCGACACCGATATTGGGAGCTTTCAAACACCGATATCCAACATATATATATGGTCAGAATGTTACAGGATGTGAACTTTCCAACTGTAGTTCAACTCAAATTCTCATAATAACCTAAAAATGATTCAAGACTATGTAACAGAACACTATAGCAGCTTTATTTTGAACACTATCAACACTACAGACCAGTTCACAATGAAAGCAAGTGGCTGCACACAGCTTAAGGTGAGGACACACTGGGAGGTGTTTGGCAACTTAGTGATTTGATGGTCTCTGTGTTTGGCCTGTTACATTTTACTACCGGCCCACCGATACATCGGCTCGCTGACGTATCGGTGGGCTCTAATCATTACCTGCAGTAGTTTGATATCTGTGTCTCGTCTCCACACCCGTTTACCTCCTCACTGTTTGTCCCACTTGTCCAGGGGAGCGTCCTTCCTCCTTTCCCCTCTCTCTCTCTCTCTCTCTCTCTCTCTCTCTCTCTCTCTCTCTCTCTCATCTGTGTCCAGTGCTCAGACGCTTGAGACGGTCACCGATCTCCATGGTAACAGGGCGACGTTGAAAAGGCGGCCGAGGCGGCTCTGCCCGGCTGAGCGCTCACCGGTCCCCCCCCACCCCACCCCCCACACCCCCCCCCACCTCGTCTGATCTCGCCTCATCAGCCTGTCTGGTGCAACAGCGGCCACTTAGAGGAGGCAGGGAAAAGGTGTCGTCTAAAATTAGACTCCCCCCGCGGTTTGACGAATACTCCCACCCGACGTTCAATACTTCTCCCTCCAAACCGCACAATTAGGCTTTCTGCTCCCCGAGTGCAATAAACAGATGTCACCGTTTGCTCTCCTGACGTTTTTTTATCAAACCCTGAAAGTGGCACGCACTCGTGTTCCACAACAGACGTGGCGTGCGACAGATGAAGGACCTCGACGGGGACTTTGTGCCTCCCGCTTCAAAGAAAAATCAGCAAATACAACAGATTAGCTCGTAAATGTTTTAATGTCGTCTGCAAAGTCTGCGCGGAGAAGACTCGACTCCGGTGCTGCATCCTTTGTATGCTGGCATGTGTGTGTGTGCGTGTGTGTGTGTGCATCGTGTGTGTGTGCTTGAACTCTCCACCCAACTGTTTGTGTTCCCTTTGAAGCTGAGCCCCAGCCTGTTTAATTAGGCTGCTGAATATTCATGTCATTAGACATGAAGGCCAACGCCCTTTTCCGGCTCTGCCTGCCATCAGCATTCACAGCATTTAATGCACACTAAGCATGCGAAGCCCCACCACAACTTCACTGTCGCTGCCTCACACGTACACTCGTGTGAAATTCTTGTGAAACCTTGTAAATGCAGTGTGTGTTGGTGTGTGTGAGCGAGTGTGTGTTGTGTAGTGAGACAGAGGGAGATATTACTGTGAGGTCATTTTTCCATCTCGCTCCGTTTTAATAGGTTTTTCTAATCTAGGTCTGAATGAGAAAGGAGTCTGCTGCAGCGCCGCTGCTATTAATAGACAGATGTCTGAAGCAGCGCCGATCAAGTTCACTTTTCAAGGGCGTTTAAGTGTGTTGTATAAATATCTTCAGGGAAACAATTAGGTTTTAGAAACTGCAACGAACTGTAGCAGAGGGGAAACGTCCCGTCTTGTTCTTTGGGTGAATTGCAGTGATGTTTGTGAGAGAACGATGCTAACTCAGGGATTTTTTTAAGGAAACAACGTTAGTCATTGATTGTTGTCGCCTGTGCATGTGATCCTGTGCGTGTACATGTGCACATGTCAGCAGTGTGTCACTGTGGGTCATCCTTTGTGTATTTATTTTGGGCCTGCAGCTGGTTCTTCCTCTTCTGGCTTTTGCGCGTTTGTGTGACACCAGCGCGGGCGCGCGCTCGTGTGTCTTTGTTGTTTTCTCAGCCGGTCCAAAATTACCACATACTTGGTCCGTCTGTCGCTGAGGACGTCCTCCTCAACCTTAACCTACATGTCTGTTCCCTAAACGCGCACGGCGTCGCCTCCCGACGATGCTGCTCTCAACTTTTCAACCGTCTTTCGCGCGCCAGATAAAATAAATCCCCCTCGTTTTTCTTAATTTGCCGATGTTGACACTGATGTGCGGCTGAACTCTCTTTTACTGTCCCCTCGGCTCAGCCTCGTGGAGGCAGCTGTCCTTGTTAGCTCGGGAAATGACTTCCTTGACCTGCCGTGTTTGGTTTTCCTCTGCGCTCGCCGTCAGATCAGCCGATTGTTTCCAAAGGGAAATTGCTCGTTTTTGAGAAAACGCAGAGCGGAGTCGGGGAAGACGGGCGGCGTCGGGGAGGCCGGCGCTCGCATCCCTGCCACTCCCTGCTCCGCCTGTATCATTTGTGTGACTGGGATGAATTATGGATGAGGCTATAGATCGCTGAGCTCAGCTCTGCTCCACTGACCCACTTAGAACACACGTGCACAGACGACTCAAATCTGATCGCGACCTCCAGGGAAATATTATCATATTTTCTCTGCGCTAATAACTGGGACGATTCCTCTCCATCTGATGCGTGTCAGCTGGTAGGAATGTGAGGAATGTTTAATTTCCTTCCTCCATACGATGAGAAATACCCCACAAATGACCCCGCTGACCCCACGTTTAATCATTTCACCATGTATTCGAGACGCCCCGCCTAAAATCACACAGAGCACCTCGCAGGCTTTCTCCATCCTGACACTCACTCATCTTTGTCTTTCCTCCCACTCCCACTTTTCCCCCCGATCTCATGATGTCACGTCTTCATAATTTATGACCGCTGCTCTCACCGTCGCTGCTCTCCATCTCTCTGACATATTCTTCCTCCCTCCCCTTTGCGTCAGCTGACACGTCGCTCCCGTGAGCGCCGAAACCCGAAGCGCGTAAACGCCGCTCGTCTGCGGGCGAGTACAGTGAGGCTGCGAGGACGCAATAGCAACACCCGAGGTTATTGACAGGAAACGTGTCAGGAAATGAGAGTTCAGACGGAGCAGCGGCAAAGTGAATTGCAGTAGATGACACTTGGGGCGGCATCGTGTATGGTTTGGCGCCCCCTGGTGGAATTGCTTTGCAGGCCTTTTCTGCAAGTTGCACTGTAGTTGTGACGCTTATTTCTGGTGACAGTTGTCCAGACGTAGCTCCTGTAAGTGTTGCAAACAAACAAGACAATGCAAAAAACTTACACTGTTTGATTACAGTTACAGGAGTAACTTCTAACTGCTGTAAAGTGGAGATGCATGGCGAGTATCAGGGAGATTAGTAACACCTGTGCTCTAGGACAAAGCACACACCTGTGCTGAATGTGGTGACTTTTAAACTCTGAGTGACTGTGGGTGGTTATGCATGGTTTTGGAAGTTCGCCCCGGGACCAGACAGCCGCCACCTCTCTGTTAGATAATGTTGAACTGGCAATAAAGGCGCACTCTGGACAATGATAAGCACGCCCCATCAGCGCTGTGCCACTGCTCATTATCTCCCCATCTCTTATGAAATCTTCTGCTCTCCAGCGCAGTAAATTCACACGCCGGCGTCTTGCGAAAGCGTCTGAAACTTCACTCAAGGCGCAGCGCAGTCAGTCAGTCAGTGTGTTCCCAAAAATGAAGGAGGCCCGACGTTCTAATGCCGCGGAGCCAGAACGCCGGCACTGTTTGTTCTACATTCTTCATCTTCCTGCCTGTGAATGGGCTGGCAGCGTGTTTGGGTTTACATACTGGCCCTGGCTGGCCGCGCCATTGTGCAGCATCCAGCCAGACCGGCCTTCGCATTTTGGGTCGGTGCCCTTTCTGTTCCCGTGTTGCGTAATCAGGACGGACCGAGTGTAAACACAACGGCGGCCCCCGACAAATGCCACCACTTTGTTGTCCTTCGCCCGCGACACATTGTGTTCCCTCACGTCCCCGCGCCGCCGCGCCAGACGCACAGACGGACATTCGCTGCCGCTCACCTGAACATTCACACAAAATACGACAGAAAACAACTAAATAGAAGAGCGAGGGAGGTCACAGAGCACACTGGCACAATGGAAATGATTGTGTCTTGGTATTAAATGACCTCCGAGTGACCTGAAATCTATCGCTGCATGCCTGCGCTTGTTGTTCTCACCGTTTATCAGCTGACACACAGATAGTTAAGAAAACGACCATAAAAGGGCGTCGTCGGACTTTTAACAGCCCTGCAAATGTGTCAGTTGGACGAGCTGTTTTATGTGGCCTGGAAACATTTTCTCTGACTTTACGCAAGCATAGAACTTATTATTATTATTATTATTATTATTATTATTATTATTATATTATTTTATGATTTTATTATTATTATTATTATTATTATTATTATTATTATTATTATTATTATTATTATTATTATTATATTATTTTATGATTTTATTATTGTTATTATTATTATTATTATTATTATTATTATTATTATTACAATGCCAGTAAAATGACTCATTGTTGTGTTTTTGAAATTAAAAAATAAACCTGTTGAATAACTTTTTATCAAAGTAGTTCCAGTAAAAGCAGGATCGTCCTAAACCTCCCAACACATCTACTTTCTTTATCTAAATTTAAATCAAATTTAAAATGCAGAAAATCTCGACTCAGATGTTTCAGGACGTTGTTGAATCAATGTCAGATTGTTTGCGTGCGACGTTATCCAGAGTAATCGAGGGATTTTAAAGTTTTACTCTGATAATTGACGCCATTTTTCAAACAGCGGTACAGTCGCGACGGCCTCTCTGACGCAGGACGCGATTAAATCTGCGAACAGGCTGTAAAGAGGCCTGATTGTTGTTGTTGTTGTTGTTGTTATTTGTTCGTCGCTCCCTTCCTGCCTCCGTCCGTGCGTGCTGGAGTCGGCCGCGACGGTTCTTCACGCTCTCTGACCTCGCCCCTCATAATAGCTCCTGTGTAGAAAGCACCCAGGGGTTTATGTAACTGCTAATAGGACCATTGATTATCCTGACGCGCAGACTGGAGGTGGGGGGCACCGGTGTCGGAGAGGGAGAGAGGGGGGGAAGGGGGGGGCTTCTTTTTATCGGGGAGGGTGTTGTGGGAGATGCTGGAGTCATGGTTGTCTCCTCTTTTAGGCTTGAGTTACCATCCGTCCGTGCAGACAAAGCCTCCGCTCTTCTGCCTTTACGTAACCTCCCCTCGCTACCGAGCCGCAGCAGAACTAATCCAGACTCGCGATCACGTGGGGGGGGGGGCAGCGGGGGGCCGGGGGGGGGGGCCGCGTGGGGCCG
>JAUESF010000050.1:10822716-10834439 GCA_032274765.1 Malacoctenus tetranemus
CTGAACGTTACATTTCTTGAATCAAGACAAATCTGTCTCCAAATAAAAGAAGCAAATGTCAAAACTTTAGGGAATAATGTCGTATTTCAGGTCCAATAAGATATTATGGACTGGAAAGAAGTGAAGTCGACTGGGTAACTTTGGTTTTTTGCAGCGTGCCGTCAGCACATCAGGAGTAGAGGGAAGGTTTCTGTGCACATTTCACAACCAAGCAAACTTCAAGATAAACTGGCAAAATAAACAGCAACAATAATTAAAATTAGGCCAAGAATGAAAACAAAGTGAGCAGCAATCTCTCTAACTACATAAACACCGAGATCGAGGATCAAACCTCAGTCGTGACAGAGAAGTAAAAACCAAACTAAACCTGTAATGACTTAATTGTGTCAGTGAGTCAAAACTTTATCATTATGACTTAAATGACAGAAACAGGTAATCATGGGACTAGTTTTCAGACTGCTGCCATTCTAGCTGAGCGTGTGGTGGATCAGAGTTCCAGCTCAGACCTGTAGTACGAGGACGGCCGTGGAGGAGCGTCGGGCCGGTCCTGGTCCAGTTCTCTGAAGACGGCCTCGGGCAGCTTGACGGCCGGTCCGGTCTGCGCGCTGTGGTGGTGGGACGAGCTGTCCTTCTTCTTCTCTTTGCTCTTGTGCTTCCCGGACTTGGGCGTGGACTTGCCGCCGTTGGACGACGAGACGTCCGAGCGGTCCTTGCTGCTGCCGCCCATCTCGCTGCCTCCCGCCCCTCCGTCGCTGCCGTTGCACACCCCGCCCCCGCCGCCGCCGCCCCCGCCCAGCGGCGGCGCGTCGTCCGCGTCGCTGTCCTCCTCCGACACCACGTCAATGTTCTCGAAAATGCTGATGCGGTGGATGCGCCCCTGGATCTCCAGCTCCACCATGCGCTGCGCCTGGGCGTAGGTCATGGTCTCCCTCCCCGGGGAGTGCGAGCGCTCCGACCGGTTGGGGCTGCCGGGCGTGTTCCCTCCGTGACCGGACCCCCCGCCGCCGCCTCCCCCCTCGCCGCCGCCGCCTCCGTTGCCTCCCCCGTCGTCCGTGTCCCCGGAGCCAGCCAGGGAGGCGCGGGGAGGCCGGCCCTTCCTCTTCTTCTGGGGCATGGCCTGCGCCGGGGTGGGGTTGTCGTGGTCATAGTGGTACAGGTGGTACTCGATGCCGCTGTAGCTCTTGTAGACCTTGCGGCACGTCTCCACCGGGCACTCGTACGGAGGCTTGGTGGCCCGCAGGTTGTGGCAGAACGTCTTCACGTCAAAGTCCAGTCCCATCGTGCCGACAGCCACTGCTGGGACAGGCGCTGTTCAAAGTTACATCTGAGAAAAAGGAGAAGAAGAAGAACCGTTCAAGACTGAAGTTTGGAGCGTGCAAACTCAACATGATTGACCTCCTGAATGTCCCTGCATCAGAGTGTGGACTTGAGAGGCTGCAGTTTAGACTGACTGACCACAATGGACGCATTTTGTGAACTACAAAGTCTGTCAGGCTGCAGAAGCAGAAGTGAAGCGGGGGAGTCTGGATACAGACCACCCGTACGAACACAGAGCACACAACCTGCCGATCCGTCTCACTCTGAGGTTTCACGCATGAAGCGACCGAAAGGTCACAAGAGCCACGATGCGACGCATCAAGTCGAACTGGAAAAGCAGTGAAATGATTGGTCCTCATGAGACAGGTTGTTGTTGTTTACCCCTCTGATGACTGTTTATTCAGCCTCCATCAGCACACCTGGATGGGTTTGACAGGTGACTATCAGGCCTCTGATGGCTCCACCGACTCAGTTGTGTTTGGGGGTCAGAGGGAGTCACCCCAGACATGCAGGGCAGTGGGTCACCCAGGACCACCGGGGGTGGGGGTGTGTGGGGGGGAACTCACTGCTGCAGACGACTCCTGCCCGCACGTTTATGCACCTGTTATGGTGCAGTCACGTGACCCTGACCCCAAACTCCCGGTGGCAAACAGATTGTCATGTTTTCTCCCAACAGGTGCGGGTTAAGTCAACGTTTACGCTTATTGCCTTCCCCTCGGGACTCTCTTAATGTTGGTCTGATTATAAATAGAACAACAACAGGCAAAAGCTGCTAAATGTACTTACAGGCTCGTTTACCGCCAACGCACAACAGCAGGAAAAAAACAGGCAACAAAAACACACAAACAGTGGAAAAAAATCACCGTCAAACAGCCGCAACGCTGAGCGAGTTTTAAACGCGGCTAACGTTAGCTTTAGCATCTCGCTGTGGCTTCCCCCCTATTCCAAACAATGAAACATTGCAGCTTAGCCAGCGGAGCTAACGGCAGCTAGCAAACACAAACACCGACTGAAATCAGCTAACCGCCGTCGCCCAAACACAGACCAACGGCCCAACGGTCACAAAGGGGCGAAGTTAGCCGCGGCTGCTCGAGGGGGGGGGTCTCTCAAACCTTGCTCTGGCTCGCCGGCGTCCCTCAAAAAGACCCAGGTGCTAATTAGTAGCCCGGGCAGACGTTAGCCCGCACGCAAACAAGCCCAGCGTCGCGAGGCGGGTTAACGCCGCTCCTCCAGCATTGGAAAATTAACGCCAGCGCGCGCGCGAGAGAGAGAGAAACCCGCACGTGTCTCCGAGTTTAACGCTGCAACTCGGATGACCACCGGGCTCCGGGCAGCGTGTGTTTCCCTCCACAATGACCTCACCCCGGGGGAAAGGCTTCTAACGTCCCGCGACATGGGTCCGCGAGCCGGCGTGCGGAAAGCGACGCGCGGGACGCTTTGGTGGTCGATCACCCCCCCCGTCACTTTTAATTTAAATCCTTTGAGTCAAGTCTGTATTGAACGCGGGGGGAAACGCGTCTCCGAGGCGGCGTGGATGGAGAGGAAAACGGGCAGGCGTGTGGAGGGTGGGAGCTCCATCGCCTGTCGGGTATCCGGGTACGGTGGGCTCCTGGTAAATACAGCCGTTTTAGTCCAGAAATCAGCCCCTTGAAAGGCGAATTCTCCCCTTCCCCACAGCCGCTGAAACGGACGTCGGTAACCGTGCACCGCCGCGGCTCCGGAGCTACGTTACAAACACTTACTACTCCACGTTCCTCGAGACTGCGCGCTCCGGGGGGAAGCCCTCCACAGCCGCTCAGAAAGGCTCGCAGGTCGGCCGGAGACGCATCGGACGGTCCCAGGCGAGGCCGCGGGAGGCGTAGCGCGGCGGCGGCGGCGGGGTGGGTTTCTTTTCTCTTTAATGGGACGGTTATAATATCCCGATCACTGTCATTGTGCTGGGAGTTATTCAGGAACTCGCGCGAACAAAAGGGGCGACCATTGCTGTAACGCGGCGCCGTGGACGCGGCTTGACACATTCGCCACACAAAGCGGCGGCGCTGGCGGGGAGGTTGGGTAGGGTTGGGTAGGGGGGCGGCGGCGGGGGGCTCGGCTCGGCTGCGGCGCTAAAATAAAAGCCCGTGGGAACAGTGTGAAGCCCCTTTTATAATCGCATTAGTTATATTCGCGTTAGGGGAGCGACTCAACGGCAGGAGTATTTTTTTAAAGGGTACTACCCTCTACACGGGAAGTGTCGCGAATCTGCTGCTCGGTTTCAAACATGTCGGAAACGTAAAATAGTCTGGCTCGTGTTTTACACTGATTTTGCACATAAAACGTCAATTTTGAGCCTTTTTTCTTGTTTTTAATTTGAAATACATCAGTTTGTCATTAATAAATGTATTTTTATTCATCCCACAATTTAAAAATGAGTTATAAAGTGAAAAAAATGGAAATGAGACAATCAATCAAGCACAAAATAATATTTATTTCTCTCTCAACATACAGTCTGTGATAAGAGTGCAGCAGGATAGGGTGGGGTAATGCAGTGGGACATACAGCAGGCAAAAAGCAATCCCACACACTTTAAATACAAGCCTTTGACAATCTGCAGCATATTCACCAGGGGGCGATGTTGTCCAGAGAAGCCGAGTGGGAGAAGCAGCCAGTTAACCCCTGCCTGCTCCTCCTCCACCACCTCCTTCTCCTCCTCCTCCTCAGAGCCTTTCAGCCCTCAGTTTGATCACTGCATCCAAATGAATACGCCAGTGATAGTTATTGCCTCCTCTGCTTCCCCCCCGCGAGTCTCGCGGCAAAAAAGCGAGAGGTGGAACGAAACATTTACCGGACACGAGTGACAGAGAACAGAAATCTCTTACTACTGGAAGTATTTCACCAAAGCAGAAGACTCTGCATAATATCCTATAAAAGTCCAATTCAAACCGAATTGATGGAATAATATACATCATAAGCAGCCCCTCCTCTCCCGCCACCCTCGCCCAGAGACGGTCGAACGGAAAGTTACAAATACAAACGACAAGAAAAAACTGTACATTTCACAGCTTGGCAGGACTGGGGTGCTGAGACGTTTCCAATGTAATGTGGAGAGGTGACCCTTCCTAACCAGGGGAGCTCTATTGTTTCTCTTTGCTCGGTGGAACATGAAAAGTTGGCCATGCTTCGTCAAGTGGTTGTTTTTTTTTTTTTTATATAAAAGTACAGGCGGGCGACGCCCACTTTGTATATACAGTGTCGGAACTGTTCAACACAGAGTTAAAGGGAGACTATATGTTGTGCGAATCTCCCACATCAAGTATCATTCAAACATAACCGGGAAAGGAAAAAGAGGCTGTCGCTGAGAGCGACCAGTGGAACCAACACGGCAGAAGTTCAACAAGGCAATAACACTGATTTCTTTGCTTTTTTTTTTTTTGAAGGTTTCGTCTGTTAAATTAATTCCAGGAGTGTCGTCTATTTTTTCAGAGTACCGCTGTGTGTGAACAGAATGAGTAAATATACAGTGGGATCACCTCGACGGATGATAGCAGCATTTAAAACAAAAAAAAAGGAGAAAAAAAATCACACTTTCGACATCAAATAAGTTAAAACGAGTAACTGGTGATTGCACAGAGTATTTTACAGGTAATGTATGCCGAGTACTAACCGAGTCGAAGGAACGTTTAAAGCAGTAGTGAGTTCAGAGTGTTGCTGGGTGCGTGGTGGTGTCTTTAATATGCCAGTTTACTCCCGTCTGCTGCTGTGGGCGCGTCGCGACTTCGTCGTCGTCGTCTTTATTTTATTTTTTCAACTTCTCAGCTCGTTTCCTGTCCGCACACGGAGATATAATAATAATAATAATAAGGCTTGTGGCAAAGGCCACGATCAAAGCTTTTACTGGAGGGGTTTTAAATTGCACTTTTGAGCCTCAACACTTCACATATTAATTGCTACATTCTCTGACCAGAACACTACCAGAGGCGTATACTGTAGAAACGAACTATGTACAGTATATGTTATGGCTCCGGACACCACCGTCCCCCCCCCCTCCTCCCGTGTCCCACCGAACCATTTTGACCTGAATGAGGGGGTTTTGGCTGCTGGCGTTAATCTATCTCTCTCTTCCTCCCTCCTCCTCCTCCTCTCATCGGTCGAACACGTCGCCACTCGATTCTTGCAAAAAACAAAAAGGCATCAGTACGTCTCCCCACTATGGCATTCCATCTGTCACAGGGGTGGAAAGTAAACAAGAGTTAAAAACGTCATTTTATTTTCTTTAAATAAAGAGTATATATATATACGGTGTTAATAGTGCAGTACTACAAGGGCATTCATATGTAAACTGAAGCAGATTTGTCTGAAATGCATTAAAAAAAATGGAGGACTGCACTGAAGCTGCCTTCAAATGAAATAACTTGAACACAGACGTGCTTTGTTTCAACAAAAAAAAAGGAGGAGGGGGGGAAACAAATCAATGTTCAAGGCACTACATTCCTTCACATGTCTTCATAAATACTGTCTCCTCAGAGTGTCTCACGCCACGAGTATTTGGATTCCAATGTAGTGTTTTAAAGTGTTCGTTACACAGGAAGGCAAAAAAAAAAAAAAAAGCAACGTGAAAGAAAAAAAACGTGATCGGAAAGAAAAAGGTCAGAAATGCTTCTGTGACTGCGGAGTCGAACCGTCCTGTATGGCTGATTGAAGTCAAGACCAAAGCCAGAGAGCATCCCGTTCTCCACACATACTCCACACGTACTGTACACTATACACACATATGTACATGCCCACACAGACACGCACACACACACACAAGCAGGCACGCTTCACAACAGATATATGTGTTGTATAAACTTTAACACTTGCGCTGTTATTTACAGGAACAGACTATGTACATGTGTGGCTCTGCTGAGCACATACACACGCACACACACACACTGACAGCAGATCAGGTAGTCCTTGTGGTCGGGCAGGGGCCGGCCTCGGGCTTGTGCATGACCACGGGGAACGCTTGGATCCCTGGGTTTGCCATGGCGGCGTAGGGCATCATCCTGGCGGCGCCGAGCAGGCCGACGGGCACCACGGGGCTGGGCATGCCGGGCCACTGCTGGGCGTAGAGGGGGCCGGGCGCCATCCCCCCTCCTCCGTAGGAGCCCGCCGGCCCCATGTAGCCCGGCGAGATCACCGCCGAGGGGTTCGGCGTCAGCGCCGTCAGCGGGCAGGAGAGCGGCAGGTGGAACTTACTGGGACCCACGCGACAGTTCACCTGGAAACCAAGAGATCGGCTGTGAAGAACGACACTGAATCGATCCAGACTTTCAAAGTTGAAGGTGCACGACGAGGGAAAGAACCAGAGGGTTTAGAGCAAACTTCAGTTCTGAAATGAGGCAAAATGCATCAATTTAAAGCCCGAAGAAGTGAAGGAGACATGACCAGGATCAACTCAGGTCTGGATTTTTATAGACTTGGTCAAAAGATGCTTCACTTATTTACCAGAAAAAGCTCACGAGTTACGTTTTGGTGCTGCACACTTAAACCCTCTCTGCAGCCCCGTCGTCTCTCTACGGCCAATCAGCAGGCTGCTGACGTCCCTTCCCGGCCAATCGGCAGGCTGCTGTGTGGCGTTGCATCTTAATTTCGACCACCGTCTTCCCTCTTGTAACTACAGGTCTGCTGACCGTGCATCGTTATGTGGGTCATGCCACACACCCACTTGAAAATACTGATTTTCAAAATAAAACTGAACTTTATGATCAACGCTCTCGCCTGGATCAAACTGGTCTCTTCAGCTCGCTCGCCGTCCCCTCCACTCACCTCCCGCGCTGCCATGGGCGGCGCCCGGTCCCGCAGGCCCTGCTGGCGCCGCTGCTGCTTCATCTGGTTGAGGGAGGGCCGCGGCTGGCCGGTGGCGGTGGCGGCGGCGGTGGTGGTGGCGGCGGCCACCGTCTCCTTGGTCCAGTCGTCGACCAGCTTGTGCAGGTCGTCGGTGAACGTGCCCCTCTTGTTGTTGCTGTTGTTGGTCTGCACCTGGGCGAGCCGCGGGAGCGGCTGCGGCGAGGGCGAGGCCGTGGCCGCGCCCAGCGCCGGCTGGGTCTGGGACGTGGCCGTGTTGAGCGAGGACCCTGGAAAGACGACAGACGCCTTCAGAGTTCGGTCTCTTTGTGCCCCCCGATACAAAAAAACAGACTGTCAAACCGATTGACTGCTGTCTGGCAGACTGAACGACAATTTAGACAAAAAGGGACTCAGAGCGTCGCCCTCATGAAAGCTCTTCAACAGGCTTCATGATTCGGTGAGTTAACGTGTGTAAATTGTGACACATCATTTGCCAGCAGAGCAGCCAAAAGATTAGAGAGACACACAAATTCTCCACGAGTGATTTCTTAAAAAACAATGAAATGTCTGATGTGCAAGCAGTGACACATTTCTGCAGTCAAGACGTGGAGGCACACCGCCATGCAAGACAGAAACGAAAACAATAAGAGTTCCCACGTCTTCAAAAGGAGAGTGCCAAAAACAACAGAACAGAAAACAGGAGACGCATAAAACAGAAAGACTGAAATAGTGAGGACAGAGTCAGAAAGACAGAGAGTAGGAAAGTAAATGAGATAGTTACTACTACTGCGCTCTTTGCCTAGACATAGTCGTTTCAGAGTGGACCCTATAAGAAGGTAGAACAGCACAAGACAGAAACAGTTAGGCCAGGACACACTGCACACCACAGGGATGTGGACAAAGCTGCTTCAAAAGCACATTCAGGAAGAGAGAGAGAGGAGGAGGAGGAGGGGGGAGGGACGGGGGGGAGTTGGAGGTGAGGAGGACGACTGGAAGAAAGAGCCTAAAGTGGGGTGGGGGGGTGGGCAGGGGTGGGGGCTGTGTGAGAAGTGAAGCTCTGCCTCGAGTTCATGTGTCGTGCGTTTCTGCCGCTTTATTAAAACGTCTCAGGAGCAAAAACTGTGTAAAAATACAGTGAAAACAGCCCCGAGTTGGACAGAAGTCTGTCGTCACACTACTCCACAAGTACAGAAGTAAATAAAACAGTGACGAGGAGTCGCTCAGACGTGTGTGTATGGATAAGCAAAGTGTGTGGGGAGGGACTGTTGTGTGATCTTAGCAGGGAAGGCGGGTTAAAAAGGTCCTTTAGCCGATGTGAGAAAGCCTGTGAAACAAAATAAGGAGCGCACAGACGCTAAGCTGGAGCTCGTCAAGAGTCGGCGCTTGTGAAGAGGCAAAAAAAAAAAAACAACAACCCAAAAAAAACAAACCAACCAAAACGAACCATGCAGGTAAAACTGGAGGAGAGGTGGAACAGAGAGAAATCAAAGAGTAATACTGATGATACAGCCCTTCGGTGTGGCGGAGCAAGTCTCCATCAGTGCCCTGCCTGGCGCCTGCACCATGCACGTCTTCTCCATCCAAACATGAGGGACAGAGAGAGCTCTCCTCTACCAGAGCCAGAGGCCCCGCCTACTGGGGGGGACGGGGGACGGGGAGGGGGGATGGGGGGCCTGTGTTAGTGCACAGCTGGGCAAAGTGCCTGGACTCGTGGAGGTGGGGGGGGAGGGGGGTGTTATACGATCAAATTAACAGTGGATGGAAACACACAATAAATAAATAAGGCAGTAAGACTCCCTCACTCACACACACTTGTTAAAAACACGAGCTCAGGTCTGACCTCAGGCCCATGTTTGGACAGGACTCGCCACTCACGGTGGGGTCTGTTTTTTTTAAAGCCAGAAGCGCTGCACAAAGCAAAGAGGGCGGAGGGGGTGGTGGGTCGGAGGGGGGAGGCGGGGGAGGTCAATGCACCCACGGTTATGAGGATAACCGTGGTTCTGCAAGTTGAGGATGGTTTTAAAACAGAGGAAAGACGGACGAACGTCGTTGGTCTTTAACACTCTGCAAGATTCTCAGACGAGGACGCGCGACCTGGAAGTGTTTCACCACCTGTTACCGATGGCAACGGCCTGCTCGCTGTTGCTCGACGTCACAGAAACTAACTGAGTGTTACGACTCAGTGTGACAACACACAATGTTACAACACTGTCAGCATGTGGCTTTCCTTCAATATTGTGTGTATTTTACACATGAACGTACTTATGTCTTTGCTTTCTGTCAAGTTTTGATCAAAAAGAGGATTAAAAAGCTGCAAATTGAAGATGTGACATAAAATAAGATAAAAGTTTGATTAGATTAAAAATACTAAATTAAGAACTTAATATATTGTTTCATGTGTTCATCTTGTACATACAGACTGTTGTCAACTTCTACGATGTGTAACAATGATTTTTTTCTTCTACTTTTGTAGCAGAACAAAGTTGTATTTTCTTCAAAACTTGAATCTATAAAACCTAAATTAGAAATTGTCAACAGGTAATGTTTTGTACAGTTAAGTGACATCATAAAATGCTACATAAAAGCAAGTAACTACTGAGATTCTGTGTGATTACTGAGATTTAAATGAAGGCTAATAAAGGCTGGTTTTATTGGGGTAGTTAAAAATCGCTCAGCCCTTTTATTTTGAAAAACAGAAGCAACGTTCTGCTTCGTCGACTGTGGTGAAACATTTCCCGGCCGTGCATGAACCTCGGCATTAATTTGGCTTCGTGGTTTCCAGTGGAAGTTTTAAAGCTTCGTATCCAAACATCACGTGTGCATGTGATGAATTCCTCCGAAGGTAAATTAACCGTACTGAACACGAGCCTCGAGGTTGTCGAGGTGGGGGGGTAAGTGTGGGAGGTGGGAGGAGAAGATGGGTGATGCCGATCGGGTGAGGAGGCCCGCGGGGAGGGAGGAAGTAAAGTATCCCAAACGGATCATGTACGAATAAAAAAACAAGAAAAGGTGGAGAGGAGAGAGGGCGGGGAAACCGAGAGGATGGAGATGAGCGAGGGGAAATAGAAAAGAACAAATACAAACAGATGGACAGAGACACAGGTCCACTGAGGAATCTAGTGCGTGGTTTGCTACTAGATTTATAGGTGACTCTCTCTGACGTTTGGTGGAAAACCGTCCAGCCTGTAAAAATGAATATAAGAGGGAAGAAGAGAAGAAACAAGAGAGACACTTTGTAAAAGTGCACAGAGAACTGGGACCAGAAACCCATCCAACACCATCCAACAGCACCCCAACAAGGACAGCCAGAAGGAGCTCTACACGCAGGACCCCGTTACACTGCCTCCAGATCCACTCAAAGCCTCTCAGATATCAATTACAACCCACAAAAACAACTGCTTTAAATAAAGTGAAGGTCAGATAGCAACATTTTCCCCTAAATCGAGGTTCAGACTGGAACAAAAAAGCTGTTTTCTGTGTATAAACACAATAACTTGATGTTATGTCTCTATTTTAGTGTTTTGTGGTTTGTTTTAGCTGTTGATTTTATTTGGTTTCATTCATTTTTAATTATTTTTACTTATTTATTTATAGTTTTATTCTTTTTAAGTTGTTTTGGAATCGTTTTGACTATTTGCTTGTTGTGTACAGCACTTTGTTCCAACTGTGGTCGTTTTAAAGGGCTCTATAAATGAAGTCGAGTTGACGTATCAATATAAAATTGAGGAAAACTGAATTAAACCTGCTAAAATACTCGATAAGAACCGTGAAATCAGCCAATTACGCAAAAGCCCTGAAGGCTACGGAGGCTCATTTCTGACACAAAAGCGTCTGTTAGAGACGTTTCAGAGAGAAATCCAACTTTTCATCAGCCGAGTCTTTGACCTTCTGACGTTTGAGTCACTTTCTAATGAATCAAAGTTTAATAGAAGAGAAAGTGACGCAAGAAAGAAAAAAACCCTCACCAGTAATTTATTATATCCTCATAAAAGGAAGAATTTGTTCAAGAACCTAAGAAAGTAAAAGCGACATTTTGCTGCTGATCTCAATGGGAAAATCAGAGCTCAATGAGCCACAGTTTTCTTTTTTTCTGCAGGTAAAAAAATACATAAACATGTGTGTAAAACATGTTTATAATTGACTGGATAACATCTGATTTCAGATAGTTATCGGTTATCTCTTATTGGCTCAGAAACTCCTCGGCAGTACACCTGCTTTACCTGCGACACAACAAATGACAGGAGACAATGAACAGAATCATGTGAAGCACAAGTTGGCACGACTCTGCTGACTCACAGGTGCCGTCTGACGAGCACGCTGAATAACCTGGAGGTCTCAGGTACTAGTATATATACACAGTACTTTGCAAATCCCTGCAGTACAAACCCACCAGAACTTGGTAAAACGAATCTAATGTCAGGAACCGTGATGGACTAACGATCTGAAGGGCCTTAATTTGACAGTCTTAGAGGGAACACAGGAAGCAAACATGCTTCAGATGAACATTAGAACTGGTGCATCACATTGCTGTTATTCTACATGTGCTTTAGTTTCTATAATACAGAAACAACTCTGAATTAGAAGCGCCCAACAGCGTC
>JAUESF010000050.1:10990177-11001378 GCA_032274765.1 Malacoctenus tetranemus
GCGCGCGCCTGCTGAGATTCAGCCCTGGCGGGATTCTTCAGCAGGGCCCCATGTCTCCCGAGAACACGCCCCAGATAGATGAGGCAGATAAATAGCCGAGACCTGCGGGTAGCAGAGGAGCCGTGGGACTCAGATAATCGCACTTGCTCACCCCGGCTGGGTTACCTGTGACACCCTCGCAATGACAAGAGGGCCCGGCGACGGGGGGCAACGGCAGAGGAAGTTTGGATGATACCTTTAGTCGGCGGTCGGTGAGAGAAAAGCAGCCCCCGCTCGTGCAGCTTCTCTCTCTGGGGTTTCTGGTTGTTTTTTTTTATGCTTCCCGTCATCTCGGACTTCCCCTGGAGTTTACCTGGCTGCTGCTGCTGCTGCTGCTGCTGCTGCTGCTGCTCGGGCGGAGAATCAGCGACGCGACTTGTTCATCGGCCCCGCAAATCGGTGCATGAACCCGAGCACTGGGCCGCAATGAGTCGGAGAACGCGACGCTGGATTTTAAGAGTTTTACTTTGTTTAGGGATTGTTTATTTGAAAATTGGGTGAGCTGCGTTTATTTCACTCCTCGGTACCTCTTCTTCTTCTACACTTTCTTTACTTTTCTTTTTTCTAATCAGGCTGCTTTCAAACACAAAACACTTTTAGAACTGATGGATGAAACTTTGTTTTTTACGCCTGACCACTTGATTTCCCTGCAAAAAGGCGAGAAAGATGATTTCATAATGAAAAAAAATGACGTAAATTTGCCAGACTCGTGGCAGCTTCGTGCCTGCAACGTTTCCTCTGTCAAAATGGTGAAACACATGAAGATTATCTGCAGCTTTTACAGAAAAAGAACAGGAGAGGAGCGTTCAGGAGAGTGTGAAGCACCTGTCATGGCATTAAAATGTCCCTAACGCCACTTCTCTCTCCTCGTGAACATGTTGATGCATTTTCACAAGATAAGAAAGCTTAACGCTGGGTATCACCAATATCACTGATGAAACTGAGTGACCGGAGACGCTCGTGGTTCGCCCGGTGACCTCGCTCTGTTCTGTCCGCAGCGGCTTCTCGTCGGTGGTGGCCCTCGGCGCGAGCATAATCTGTAACAAGATCCCCGGTCTGGCCCCCAGACAGCGGATTATCTGCCAGAGTCGCCCCGATGCCATTATCGTCATCGGAGAGGGAGCCCAAATGGGCATCAACGAGTGTCAGTTTCAGTTCAAGAACGGGCGCTGGAACTGCTCGGCGCTCGGGGAGAGGACCGTCTTCGGAAAAGAGTTGAAAGTGGGTATGTTGCTGTCTGTTGACGTTTGTTTATTACTTGAAAGTTGTTTGTTTTTCTGTTGTTTCTTTAACCACCAAAGACACATCTGATCCTCCACATTTGCACCCTTGACTCTCAGGCTTTCCGTGCGTAAAATGCGCAGATTTGTTTTCTTATTATTTATCATTTTGGGCTCTTGTTTTTGAGGCGGTGCAGAAGTGAAGTGAAGATCTCAGAGCTGATCTGCCTTTGCGCTGACATGCATCATGTTGTGTGTTATCTGACTGATCCGCTGCTCGCTTTTCTCCAGCCGAGCCTGCAGACAAAGTTCCCCCCCACCACCATAAATTATCATGCGCGCTGCCTCGCTGCATCCGCGCCGTGCGGACCAATGCCTTTAGGAGCCAGTGTCGCTTACATCAGGCCTAGTTTTGCCGCGGACCGCTCATTGAGCGGGGGCTTTCTGAGCACGTATAAAAGGTATCTGGAGCCAGCATTGTAACGGAGCTCCGGTGACTGTTGGCAGGCTTTCTTTTCAGGCCGGCCGAGTCTCAGGAGACACATTTTCGCTGGTCTTTATCCTGTCTGGTGATGGGTGCTGTGGCGCTCACTGTAAGGACGCGGATCTTACCACGGGTATAAGTTACAGTGAGGAGGATCGGCCAGGAGAGAGGCAGCGCTTCAAAAAGCTCCAATTTAGACCAAACAAATTGGGTCAAATCAATTCTGCTCCTGCAGAGAAAATATTGGCTCTGGAAACGGATCCAACTTCAGTCGCTGCTGAGGGAAAGGATGGAGTTTAATGGCTTTTTTGGCTCCTAGAAATTAATAATACAGATATTTTAAGTGTGTTGGAATAGCCGAACTGAATGCAATCAGAAAATATACTTCATGTGATGCTGTCCTGACATTTACAGCGTCCTTAAACCAACTTTTTGGACGAACCTGTTTGATCTTTAAACGTTTTCTCACCATGTTTTGTTCTGGCGCTCTGAAAAACAGCTCAAACATCCTTTTTTCGCACAATGGTCAGTGGCTTGGCCCAGCTGTTTGAGGCCATCTCACCCGCCGCTGCTGGAGAGAAAGGATTATCTCCTCTGAAAACACACACACACTCACTCACACACACACATACGGCACCGTTTGACAATCGGTCCCCGCATGAATGAAGTGGTGCGAGCCAATCCAGAGTCGCGCCCTGTGTTTCCAGGGGCCGAGCCCCAGTCTGCGGCTCGGACAGCCATACCGAATAGATTGGTTTCACTGATCAGATTAGCGCGGAAGGCGAACGGCTTGTAAATGAGCGCCATTGTTGGAAGCCCCGGGCCGAGCGGAGCGGAGCGGAGCCGCGCGGTCTGCGGCGGCTCCTGACGCGCTGGAAGAATGACCGCGGGCCGGGGAGGGGACGCAAGGTGCGCGGGCGGCGCAGGGAGCGGAGAGCAGACAGGAGACACTCTCCGCTGCAGCTCGGCTCCGCTCGGCTCCACTCGGCTCCTGCTTTGTTGTTGCTGCCGTGATCTGACGGCGCGGCCGCGCAGGCTCGTGTTATTGAGCGCTCCGTGATTGATGGTGAACCGGCACTCCTGGTTCCAGCTCAATACGGGCCTTTGGATGTTTTCGGGGCCTAATCTCTCCCAAATATCTGCCGTCTCTCGTTACAAGGTTATGAAGCCTTCGTGCCATCTCTGGCGGTGAACCCGTGCACCCACTGTGGGGGGAAAAATTAACAACAGCGCAGTCAGTCAGTCCTGACTGCACCGACACACCTTCTTTTTTGGCCCGACGCCCATGGAGTCTATAAAAACGTCCACATAATTGATGCCTCAATATGAGTTTTTTCTTCTTCTTCTTCTTTCTTCTCCTCCCTCTTCAATGGCAAAGAGGCACACATCCAAGATGTTTATCAGACAACATGGCAGCTCTTACGTGGTGAGGCGGGTGGCGGGAGGAAGCACAAAGAAGGCCTGATGTTTGTTTTGAACAAACAGCGGCTGGAGGAGTTTGTTTACAGAGATATGATGGATGTCGGACGCCGCAATTTCCTGTTTGCATGATAATGAACGATAGAAGTGAGGAGGGGAAAATATGGACCGTCCCACTTGCTGCTCTTTTGTTTGAGAATCACAAGGTTTTGTTGGAGGTTCAGGCGTCGTATCGGAGAGGAAGCTCCGTCCAGGGTGGCGTTGTGACTCCCTGTTTGGCCGCTTCTCTGACGAGTCTATTTGTATGAGTCCTGTCAGATTAACCTTTAGTTAATTGTCGATATTTCCGCGAGCGTAAATGATTTGTCAGCTTGGGCGCAGATAACGTCAGAAAAAAAGAAGATCCTGGTGATTGTGGTTGTCTTGTGAGTTTGCACAGAGTGTCACCATTTCCAGGGGTGGGGAGGGTGGTGGTGGTGGTGGTGGTGGTGGTGGTGGTGGTGGTGGTGGGGGGATCAATAGCCCTTCCTTCCTTGCCGACAACCCCCTTATTCATACCAGTTTGTTGACTGTACCGGCAGCAGACATTTTGGTTCACGGGCAGGACAGTTTCCAGGTCGGGTTTCAAAACACTGCAGCCCTTGAGTCATATGTCAGCGAGCCTGTGATGCAAGCACACAAACTGTTAATCATTGATTTCCGTTCGCCTGTTTAAAAATCCCTCGACGTGCTCCGTGCATTCCTCCTGAACGTCGAAGGGGAAACACTCCGATCTTTGTCTCCATCGCAGACGTTTCAACGTGCCGCCCACCTGCCGCCCTCCGTTCATGCGCTTCTTCTTCCTCTTTTCCCCTCCATCAGGCAGCAAGGAGGCCGCGTTCACCTACGCCATCATCGCGGCCGGGGTGGCCCACGCCATCACGGCCGCCTGCACGCAGGGGAACCTGAGCGACTGCAGCTGCGACAAGGAGAAGCAGGGCTTCTACAGCAGGGACCAAGGCTGGAAGTGGGGGGGCTGCTCGGCGGACATCAGCTACGGCCTGGGCTTCTCCAAGGTGTTCATCGACGCCCGGGAGGTCAAGCAGAACGCCAGGACGCTCATGAACCTCCACAACAACGAGGTCGGACGCAAGGTGAGCCAAGGTCGATTTAGAGAAGCCGTTAAGGAGGGGGGGAGGGGGGTGGACGGGCTGACCCGGGCGGCCCCCTGCCAGCCTCTGCCAGACCAAGGTGGGCAGCGAGGCCAACGCTGGAACAAGGAGCGGAGCACAAGGCCGCTTTTTAGGGGACGAGCCGTCTAAGTGGCCGGGTTTGATTACAGCCCCGATCTCGGCGCTGGAAACAGATCGACGCTGTACTAACTGGCGGCCCCCCTGTGCCCCCCCCCCTCATGTGTTGCACCACTGGGACAGTATACTGTTACCTTCATCCCCACCCACGATCTCCACCAGCAGCATGAACCCACATGGAGCCGCGATGTGGGTGTTTACTGTTCGGTCGCTTGACGTGATCGTCACAGAGAAAACGTGTGACTTCATACCAGCATGGTGGAGACGGTCAATCTATAGGAAGTTATTTCAAAAGAGTCAGTTAAATCCTGTCACACTTCAGCACAAGTTCAGAGTTTGTATTATTCTTCATTTGATTAACATTTAATTGACATTAAAACAGGAATAAACAGAAGTCACGTTGAAGCCAGTGACACTAATTAGCTTCTTACTGGCTTCACTCGCTTTTACTGATGATTTAAAGTTAAATATAACTTTTTAACTCATTGTTTTAACTTCTACACTCACTTTTCAGACAAAACAGACGTATATCCTGCTTTAGTTGAACAATCAGGCCTTGTGTTTATCCTCCATGTCAACTTTTTAGTCAAACGTCAGAGCTAACTTTTTGCTAGCTTCATGCTAGCTCCAATAAGTGCAGCTGAAACTGTACATTTACTGCTTTTTCTTTGCTTTTCCTCCACTTTTATTAACATCATTCGATTGCTGGCTTCTCTGCACTAAAGCAGCCAAATCTAAGAGGCCAAATTGTCTTCATTTTTTCTGTCTTTAATAAGAGGCTTCATCTTTATTTTGATGCTGCCTTCGATTACAGAAAATGTGGAAAATGCGAACAACTCAAAACAGCTACAAACAGCCCAGTGGAGTCTTTAATCGAGCCGTGTTTCAGAGAAGTTCAGAAAGCAGAACTACATCAGTTGTATTGATGATGATTAGAACAGCTCAGCGGGATTATCTTGTATTTATTCGGGGGCTTTTCTCCCGGCTGTTTCACGGCTGCAGGAGAGACTCCAGCAGGTCTGGAAGTTGGAGCACGGCTGGAATAAAGCTCCCAAAGTGGCGTCGCCGTCGGCGAAGAAAAGGGAAATGTACCCGTCTCCCCTCTCGCTCCCCGCCAGCCTCTGCCAAGTCGCCCTGATTCGCACAACCAACACGTCCAGCGCGGCAGCTGAAAAGCCTCCTTGGACACAATTGTAGCGAGCGGATCGGTTTCTACATTCATTTCGGGGGGGGCAGGGGGGGGCCATTAATTGAAATTGGCTTATCTGGACAGCTAAATTGCCTCCCAGGGTAAAAAAAAGAAGAAACCGATGGTCCTCCCCGATGTGAACTTTGAGCAGTCGCACTTGTTTCCCCTTTCTCCCCGCTAATAAATAGACTCTCTGTTTTGATAGCTACCCCTCCTTTATTTATGCTAATCGGCCGCGGTGACACCGCGCAGCAGCGCCCGTTCACAGCTCCTCGCCGCGGGACGGACGGACAATGGCTGTCACAAGTGTTGGTCACAGAGCGACTGATGGATCGGGGAGGGGGGCTGAAGCCGGGTGGGGGGGGGGTTTATGAAGTGGTTTGCGGAGAAAAAGCTGTTTTTTTGTTGTTTTTTTTTGTTTTGTCCTGTTTCTTGTTCACACAGTCGTGTTTGGAGGGGGCGGGGGGTGGGGGTGGGGGGGTGTTTTTACTGTTACAGTTTACTTGCCAAGAACACGGCGACATAAATTTGCGGTGAATGGCTGGGCGGGAGACGCCGCCGCATACCAAACACCTCGCAGTTTGGAAGAAAAGGGAAATCGCAATTGACCTTGTTGCCAAAGGGAGGAAAGAAAGAAAAAAAAGGCTCCCGTTTGAGTCAATGGCACTTCTCTTTGTCATCGGCTCGGGGTTTAGCAGTAATCCCAGTCACTCGGCGCCTTGTACAGTCACTCTTGACATTTGTGTGTTGTGTGTGGTAACTACACACACAGAGCCTGAAATCTGATACATTATTTTGGCTCCTGTGTGCACGGTGCCACGCCGCTCTGCGGTGGGGCTGTGTTTTAATCCCCCGCTGAGGATTCAATCGGGCACATTGTCGAACAAATTGCACGTTTTTCTGCGACCGTTTGGGGAAGAAAACCCAGCGTCAGCGGTCGGTTTTAATGATTAAATTGCGTCTGTTCTCGGGCGGGCGTCAAGAGAGCGAGGATCACTCGTCGCCCGGCGTGTTATTACCGGGCCGTTCCCTCCTCACTGAGTTGTGTGTTTCTTTGTGCGTCTAGGTGCTGGAAAAGAACATGCGGCTGGAATGCAAGTGCCACGGCGTCTCGGGCTCCTGCACCACCAAAACCTGCTGGACTACACTCCCCAAGTTCCGCGAGCTGGGCTACATTCTCAAGGAGAAGTACTCCCGCGCCGTGCACGTGGAGCCGGTCAAAGCCAGCCGCAACAAGCGCCCCAAGTTCCTGAAGATCAAGAAGCCGTACTCCTACCGGAAGCCCATGGATACGGACCTGGTGTACATCGACAAGTCGCCCAACTACTGCGAGGCGGACCCCGTGACCGGGAGCCTGGGCACGCAGGGGCGCGTGTGCAACAAGACGATGATGCAGCACATCAGCGGCTGCGACCTGATGTGCTGCGGCCGGGGGTACAACACGCACCAGTACTCCCGCGTCTGGCAGTGCAACTGCAAGTTCCTGTGGTGCTGCTACGTCAGGTGCAACACCTGCAGCGAGAGGACAGAGGTGTACACGTGCAAATGAGAGGATATTTATTGGATGGTGTGCGTGCGTGCGTACGTGTGTGCATGAGCGCGTGAATGTGTCTTCATTGGACAATGCTAACAAAGAAGGCTGTTTGCTGCAGCCTCTTTATACACAAGGAGGAACTACTGGACTGTGCACGCTGACGGGGCGATGCCGCCGCCGCCGCCGCCGCCATCTTTTTGCACACGAAGCTCTTCAGCCCCTCTGCGGAGCTTCGCCGTGGAAACGCCGAAGCCGAAGCCGTCGGGACTTTAAGCTAGAACGGACACGGACTGACGTGGGGACGCACACGCGCGGAGGCTCGAAGCGACGCAGCCATCTGGAATATTTAACACGCTGTACTTAGAGAATGAAAATGATTAATATTAATTTATTCTATAAAGAACTACTGATTTTGTCCGTTAAGGATCAAAAAAATAACTACATGTCGTGAGGTCGTGGTAGTTTATTAAAGCAATCAAAACGTGTCCTCGGTTTAAAAAACAAAACACTGGGTTTCGAATCGTCCCGGGACGCCGTCTGTCCCCGGAGCTGAGCTGCTGCCGGCGACTCAAACTGACCTTCTGACCTTGTCGTGAGTTTGTCTTCCCTCTTTATGCTGCTAGTCTAGAAAAAAGAAAGAAAAGAAAGGTCCCAGTGGTGGAGGCAGACGGCCGCGCGCCGGAGCCGGCTTCACTGAAACTGGACTGATCCAAAACACACAGGCACATTTTGTTTCTGTCTCTCTCTCTTCCACATTTTGGTAAATATTTGGTTTGATAGAGTTTTATTTTGTAAAAACCTATTTTTATATGAATGTCTTATTTATATCTTTTTGCATACACGGATGTCGTGTTCGGACCCGGACGCACACACACACGCACACACACACGCGCACACACACACACACACACACACACACACACACCTGTACGCTGGCCCCAGCTGTCACTGCCATAGTTGTACACTGTAAGTCGTAGAGACTGTTTTTTGATTTGTGTCTGTGTTCAAAGCGACTGTTGTTTACTGCGTTTCATGACTACTACTGATGGAATACAGGAACAGAATAACACTAACAACAGATGACTTTCATTCTTGGCTCCTCGCACCTCATATCTTTCAAAAGAAAACAGCAGCAAACGGCTCGAGCGTTCGGAGCGCACGCTGAAATAAAACACTCTCGTGACCTTAAAATTGATCATTTTCCGGAGCGGCGTTGAACGTATTGAACTTTCACGGCCTAAATCAGCCTAATTGCTCTTTGAGGAAGAATCAGCTGCCTTTTAAAACCGACCCCAGAGTAAATCTCCGTTATTAACGGTCCGGGTTGTGTCGGGCTCGCGTTCGGGGCGTCATAAAATTAAGACGGACGGGCCGGAATATCACGCGGTCGCCATGGCGATAAATCAGCCCTCAAAGGACAAGTACAATGTGTGCAATACCGGGGCCTAAAGAGAGAGAGATGCTCTTTGAGAGAGGGGAGGGGGGGGGAGGAGGGGGGAGTTATTCAGGCTTAATTGAGGGCCCATCTTTGGGAAGCAGTTGAATGTGTCCGAGGAGAAAAGTGTTTGTGCGCTAATGGCGGGGTAGCGCGGTAATTGATGAGAGCGGCCGGGCCGACTGTCACGGTGATGACTTGCTCAGGCGGGGGAGTGGGAGCTGTCAGGTGATAGATGACTCGCACATCTGCTTCATTCACTCCCGGGCCGCCAGTTGCTACAACAACTCCGGGGCGGCGGGGGAAAATGCGGGGCGGTCTCCAGGAGAGGCCGGCCGGCGTGTCAGGGAAATGTTAACGACGCCGGAGCCCACGGTCGTTACGGATTCCTCTCCCAGCGGCCTGGAAGTGGAGCGAGGGGGGACGGGGACGGGGGGGGGGGGACAGGGGGTGCCGAAAGGTGATGACGGAGAACCTGCTCCCAATAATCCCCCGCCACTGACAAATGGAGCTCGTAAAGGTTTCACCTGCGGCGCGCGTCGGGACGTTTTTCATCCCAAATTACACCTTTCCTCCTCCACGTGTTTTGGTGAAACAGCTCCGGGTCGATTCATCGGATGTTTATCGATAATCTACCGACGGATGATGAGGAAAAACGGGCGCGAAGGAGGAAGGACGGAGGCTCGGTTCTCGTCCTGGACAAAAGCTTTGGGCTCTCGCGTCGGCACAAAAGGCTCGGGCAGAAGAATGGGCGGCCGCACAAAAAGGTCTGGTTAAAACTAAACCAGGGTTTTGTTGTGTGAGATGCTCGTCGCATTAACTCCCCCCCCCCCGACAAAACACTCGCGACTCGTGACTCTTTTCCTGAGCGATCCAACACTTCTAACTGATTCTCTCCGAACGTGGCGCTGAAGTTGATAAAAGACGATAAAAACCTTCCAGCTTCTTCTCCAACAAATAATGTCGTTTGGAGGGGCTGAGGGGGGGGGGGCACACACGCACACACACTGCTCCAGGTAATCCACCTGCACTGTCTCCCAGTCAGGTGCAGAAAACAGAAGAACCCCACCACAGCGAGGCCACAGTGGCTTCGCTCCCCGTTGAGTCACGAGCACAAAGTAGCACCTTCTTTGATATTCCAAGCTAAGTCAGACACCCTGCAGGATCACGGCGATGCTAATTATACTCTTAGCCGTGTTTCCCCATAAACAGGACCGGGCCCGAGCCAAGATGTTCAGGGGGTGTAATATCCATGTCGCTGTGAAGTGGGGTTGCGTTACCCTTTGGAGTTTTGTTTATAAAGAGGAAAAAAAAAAAAAACCTCACACACACAGACACACACAGACACACACACACACACTCACAGACAGACACACAAACACTGGAGCTCGCCCATCACCTGCGGTACAGTTGGAAATTGGTGGTAGCAGCAGATTTACGGCTGGCAGTCTGGCTCGCTCGGCTTTGTTATTGCTGGAGGTCTGCCGACGCTTCCCTACCTGCTCCCATGACCCCCCCCCCCACCACCTCCACCCCCACCCCTCTCCCCCCAGCCCGGCAGTCCGCCTCAGCCGGCAATTAACGTCAGCAGCGCCAGCGGCGGCGACTCCCTCTGATCGTATTTAAACAGGAGGTCGTGGGATCGTCCGATCTGGAATCGATCCGGATGTGCCCAGTTTTGTTGTTTTGATCCATTTTGGTGGAAGATTAGCAATAAATCCAACAGATTTCCCGACTCCCGTCCCTCTTTGTGTCTCCACGGCGGCGGGGTTACACATTAAACGCCCGGCAGCAAAGTATAGCGCCCGGTGCGACAGGAAGTGACTCATAATTTTCACAGTAAAAGAGTTGTTAAATCATAGATCGCGCCAGTCTGTCATTAGCTCGCCACTCTTCGACGGCGGCGTTTCAACAGCCTCCGACGTTTCACTCAAACGAGTGGACAGCGCTAAAGACAATAATTTGAGGAGGGAGGAGGAGGAGGAGGAGGAGGAGGAGGGGGAGCAGCGAGGAAGAAACTGCGCTCCCCCTGGCTGCTGCTGCTGCTGCTGCTGCTGCTGCTCCTGCTGCTGCGCTCCCCTTTGCTCCCTGCGACCGTAAATCTTCTGACACATGATTATGTCAGTCATACTTTTGTTCCCCCCCCCAACCTCCCCTCCCCTCCCTCCCCTCCCTCCCCCCTCCTCTGGTTGAGACACGCACAAGCACCTGAGCGCTGCACAGTAAATTGCAGAGCACAAGGTTGTCTTTATGTGATTCCAGAGATACTACTGTAGTATGGGCGCAGGGCTCATTCAGACACTCTCTTAGCCGCGCGCCGTTTGAGGCCCCCCCCCTCCGCCTCCTCCTGCCCCCCCCTCCTCCCCCCGCCCCCCAGCGCGATCGCAGCTCCAGATAACCGACAATATCCACTGGGCTGTTTGGGGTCTATCTGACTTCCCAGTGGTCTATCTGATTGTACAGGTAAACACGCCGGTCAAACAGCTCCAGGGGTTTTGTCGGGGGCATTAAGGTTAGGACGCGGGGCCGGATAAGGTCTCTGGAGAGGGGGGGGGGGGGGGGGGGGGGGGGGGGGGGGTGGGGGGGGGGGGG
>JAUESF010000050.1:11042980-11057341 GCA_032274765.1 Malacoctenus tetranemus
CAGAAACTGAACGTGGAGACGTTTCCACAACATGTTTCACCAAACTGAACTCCTCCAGCCGTCCGATCTCTGCTCCCTCCTCTCTCTCTCTCTCTCTCTCTCTCTCTCTCACTGTCCTTATAATTTAACCCTCCTGCGACGTCTCCCGAGGAGCCGCGCGCTCATTAACGCCACTGATTTATTGCGGTGAACCCGAGACAGGCGCTGTGGAAAGGTGGCCGCGCGGCGTCCCCCCCACACACCCCCGGTCCGGTCTGTCATTACACGCGTGCATCAGGCCCACATTAACACCAGATGCTGCAGATCCACGACCGGTGACGTCACTGCTGAAAATATGGAGCAGGGATAACAAACCGAAGGTGGAGGTGGTGGGTGGGTGGGTGGTGGTGGTGGTGGGGGGGTGAGGGGGTCGGGGGGGCGACTCTTAACATGTCTGGAGGTGTCATAAAGCAGACCGCTGATCGGGGCTCTCCGGCGTCTCGTCTCTTTGTGGTCTCGGCGCTGATTTACAACACAGGTGGGCCGAAACGCTCGGCTCTGACGACATGAATAACAACACATGCCAGGGGGGTCCCCCCTCTCCCCCCTCCCCCTCCCCCTCCGCCCTCCCTCCTCCCCTCGACATACAAACTCAATGCAGCCGAACAACCGGGTGATTAACGCTGAAAGATTTAAAGCACGTTCAAGCGTGTGTGTGTGTGTGTGTGTGTGTGTGTGTGTGTGTGTGTGTGTGTGTGTGTGTGTGTGGACTCAGGAGGCGGCGACACGGCGCTCGCTCTACCTTGGACTTCTCGAGGCTTTCGTGCCTTTTGAAACACATAATCAGCGTCCGCCAACAGCTGGCCGTGACATAACAGGGAGGGCGCTCCTGCCGTCGCCATGACTTCACCGCCCAAACAGTCGATTCAGGTCGCTCGGCGCCGCGCCGCCACTTCCTCGCCTCCATCTCGCTCGCCAGCGAGCGTGCGACCCGTCGGGATGACGCGGACTCCTTCGGTTTCACACGCCGACCTCCGCAACGATCACACCCCCCCCCCCAAGTGTAGGGGGGGAGGGGGTGAATCCAGGCCACACGCTCCCATGAACTGAACACGGACGTTGTTTCGGATTCCTGGAGGATTCTGGTTTTTCTCCTGATCGGGACGAAACTTCGAGTGAACTGCGATCTCGACGTCTCGCGCCGTCGCGTAACCCGAGCCTGCTTTGGTCCGAGGTGTGTTCGTGGACCAGACGGTGGTCGCGTCTCGCCAGAGGAAAAATCCACCTGAAACCTGATTGTAGCCGCGATAGGGTTAAAAATAGCCCCGCAATTATATTACCAGCCAGTATTATCTGGAGCAGACATCATAATATGAGAGGAAACATGACAGGTTTCATGTGTTTTGGAAGTGGAGGTAAAACCACCGCCGTTTTTAACCCTTTAGCTTCAGACCAGCAGGTTTTCGAAGGGTTAAAACGCCCCAAACGAAGCAGATGTCTCTCAATTTATCACCCATCTCCCTCTACTTATGCTGCGGGTGTCTTTAATGGCTGCATCTGGAGCAGATGGCGTTTATTTTTATTTATAAGTGCGGGTGACGTGAGGACCGGGTGGTTTTGGAGCAGGGTTATATTGAGGGGTGAGAAAACCGGACGGAATTAGCAGAAAGGACCCGCGAGGCTCTGTGGATCCACCAGGGCAAACGTAGGACATGAAATCCACGGGCCGCTCTGGGATTAAACCCCGCCCCCCCCCTCAACCTCCGTTTCATCCTCAGGAAAATTATACATCCGCTCATTCCATTCCTGCAAAGCAGCGTGTTGTGACAGATTTGTTGATAAAACAAGCGCTTCCCCAACGCGTCCAAAACTCGCTTCACATGATGTTTTTTTTCCCCTCCGCGTGCGACGTTCTCGGAGCTCGCAAAAGGGAAGTTGGAGAGTGGCGGCGGTGGCGAGGAGGAGGAGGAGGAGGAGGAGGAGGAGGAGGTGATTACACGGGAGAGAGCGGCGGCGGCGGCGGCCTCGTGGGAGATGGGTAATCACGGCGAGGGAGCGAGGGAGCGCTGAGTAGCGTCTGGCAATCACGCCACAACAGTGGAGTCATTCATCACATGGGCATTATGCTGCTCGCAGGTACGCCCCCCCCCCAAGAAATCCTATACCAGGTCAGCCAAACATCAGAACGCCTAAACAAGCCCATCCCCCCTCTCAGCACACACACACACACACACACACCGTCAGGGAAGAAAGAGCGCCAACGAGCAGAAATTTACTGCAAAGGACAGAGAGAAAATGTTGATGTTGGGCTGCGTCCCATTTCGGAGGGAAACCCATTTAGGTTGGCTGCTTGTTGTTCCTGCTCTCGCTCTCTTCCTGTCCAAACAACGCTCGCACCCTCGGCTAATGGCGTCGATAACAGGCATCAGGCGCGGCCTTCTTATCTGCTGCTGTTTTTCATCTTTTTCTTCCTGTTTCTGCTTCGACGCGTCGCCGCTCTGAGCCTGTTTTCTCAGACCGGTCCAGCGACACGTCGTCACAGTCCGAGGGCAGGAACGCTCCTCTCCTGACCTCCTCCTCTGCATTTGGACAGGTCACAGAGAGAAAGACCAGAGGAACCCGACGCTCGGGTTGTTGCACAGATTTTCTTGTTAAACCGTCTCATCCGCGCCCCCGTTGGCGCTCACTCAGGACCCTCCTGAGGCCGTTCGGCCTCTTACTCACATACCTGCGGGGACCAGGTGATGAAAAGGAGAGAAAAGTTGCGACAGGCCTCGACAAAAAAGAAATCACCGCGTTGTAAAGTAGGTTAAACGACACACCTCCGCTCTGCCAACACAAAAAAACACCAGAAACTGAGTTTGTTTCCTCGGTTTTTCAGCCGCTCCAACGTTTCACCGATAAAACTGCAGAGACGGTAAATTTTACACATCTATTATTTAGTTCGCTTTACCGGGAAGTCCGATAATTCAGCGAGACTGCCGGGGCCAAAGCACCAGAAAGTGTTGAATTAGATCTCTTGCAAAGAATAACACGACAAGAACACGATGAAATTGATAAAAACACGATAAAAACACGATAAGAGCATTAAAATCGACAAAAAACAACAATAACACGATAAAAACACGATAAAACCACGATAAAATTGATCAAATCAATGAGCACACGATGAATTTAAGTCACGATGTGGGATTTTATCGATATATCGGCGTATAATGGAGGGGCCTGGTGGTCCAGTTGTGCGTCAGCTTCCTGTGCAGAGTGTGTACGTTCTCTATGTGTGTGTTTAAAGTCATGAGGTTAACTGGTCACCACAGGTGTTCGTATCCTTGTGTGTCTTTGTGTTTCCTTCCTGACACACACAAACGTGAATCCTGCACTCTGACATCGACTGGAGACGTGGAAAGATTGAACCTGACTTCAGCCGTTTGAATGAGCTGTTTATTTCCTGTATCAGTGAAGATTGACTCCTCTTTATATTCCTACAACGTCTCCCTCATCTCAGCTGAACTGCCACAGAAATACGAAGATAACCACCTGAAGGCCTCGGACAGGAAGTGAGGTGCTGCTGGGGTGGGAGCCTGATCTCCAGGCCGCTCTAACTCATCACAGACAAAGCACGGCGAGCTGAATATTACACGCTGTTTACAAACCTCTGGAGAAAGGAGGCAGAAAAAGGGGCCATTCTCTGGGCCTGAATGCAGAGAAAATGAACACGTCGCCGTCATCGTCACTCTCCCCTCGCAGTGAGGTAGATAAACGCTATCTGGGGAAGCCAGACTCGCCGCCAACAATTGTGTGGTTTTCTCTTTTTTTTGTTTCTGGATGGGCGCCAGCCTGAATGGAGTGATTATGAATTCCTCCTCAAAAGACAGGATGTGAGAGGCGGAAAATGAAGGTTTCCTCCGAGAAAGTGTGTCAGCATGTCGCCGCGCTGATGGAGGCGCTCAATGAATCATTCAAACTTCTGGTTCAGGTTTTTTTGGAGTGAACCTGTCCGACGCGTCGCGCTGCCATTTGTTAAATGTCAGCGGGACTGGACTGCGGGGGCCCGGCCGGCGCGACCTTCTACCGGGATGAAGCGCGAGCGGATAAAAGGACGGCTCCGCTTTAAATTCAGCCACTGTTTATATTTAACCCTTCAAAAGAAGCGGGGACGCTTTAGATTCCAATAAAGGTCGAGGTGACCTGAAGGAGCCACGCCGCCGCCGCCGCTGCTGCTTCCTTACCTCCCGTCTCTTCCTCTCCGGCGCCGGCCTGGTAGTTGTGGAGGGTCTGAGGTTGCCTTTCGGGCGCCGTCGTCTCCTGCATCCTCACGGGGGTCCTGGAGGTGGGGCTGAACTGGACTTCGGGGTACGGACTCTGCTGCTCCTCCCCGGGCGGCGACGCCGTCCTCCGTTCTTCTTCCTCGTTGGTGCCGCGGCTCGGGCCGGATCGGACGCCGGGTTTCGGGTCTTTCGGAGCTTCTGCGCGCGTTTCCGTGGTGACTCGCTGCGCGGCCGTGGTCGTGAGCGACGGCGATGTTTTGCTCTGGGCCCCCGCTGTCGCGGTCGGGTCGGCGCGGCGCGTGACCTCGTCCTCGTGGCTTTGAGGCGAGCGTCTCAGGTCGTCGTGGGAACTGGAGGCGGTGGAGCCTGACTCAGGCTGAGCCGACGGCGTCGTCGTCGATTCCAGCGGCCGGGTCGGATCCGGGAGCGAGGAGGAGGACGTCGGCTCCGGCTTGTACAGTGGGAGACTGTTTTCCAGCGCCGGTGGGGCGTCGTTCTCCGGGGCGGCGATTCTCCGGGAGTTGCAGCCCGGGACGCCGAGACACATCAGCCTGCCGCCCTCGTCGGGACAGTGGCACACCTGGCACCGCCCCACCTGGAAGGAGTGGCCCGCCTCGTACTTCCTGCTGCCGCTCACGCAGCCCACCTTGTAGCACTGTTGGCAGCCGTCGGCCGGCTGCCTGATGTCGATGCAGTTGGGGGGGAGCTCCGGGCAGGGGATGAACTGGCAGCTGATCTTGCCGCCCCCCTGGGGGCAGGTGCACTCGGTGCTGCCGAAGTCCACGAAGTAGGACTGGCCCTCGGGGACTTTGCCGTCCTTGAAGCCCGCATGGACGCAGTCGTAGTACTGGTAGCCCTCGCAGGTGCAGTAGCTCTGGCTGAGACACGCGTCCCAGTGCCAAAAAGCCAGCAGGCACAAAACCAGCGTGGCCCTGTGAAGGCTCATTGTGCACGGAGGGAGAGAGAGAGAGAGAGAGAGAGAGAAGACGGGAGTTCTTCCTCCACCAGAGTGTCTCTTCAGATTAGATCTTAATCCAGACGAGGAGGAATTCGGGTCGTTTGGCCTGTGAAAGCGAACAACAGTCGATCATTTATCCTGAAACGCTGAAGCTCTGCAATCAACGAGCTGTTTCCATGGCCGGCGTTCACAGCCGTCACGGAGACAGAGAGAAAACAACATGTTTTTCAGACCTTAACAACCTGTCTGCTTTAATTTGACCACCTGCCAAATGTACATTTTTCCACGCCGGCTCATTTGGCACCGCCGGACGATGGAAGCCGCGGGTTTTTTATATTTGATTGCAAAATGGAAATTTGGCGGCGGCGAAGCTCGACCGAGGGGAAATATGTACAATAAAAACCCGACAAAATTCTCAAATGTTGAGCTGAAAAAAAGGGAGAGAGGAAAACGCTGCTGAAATAACAACTCCTCCCCTCTGTGACAGCGCCGCGGCGAGAAGGCCTTATCTGGGTTCATCTCTCCATGTAGTGGGATCACATGCGACTGTCAGATTAAACTGAGAAACACAGGTTTCAAAGGGAGTCGTGCTTCTGCTCCTGCAACTCTCCTCAGTACTTTAAATACTGCATACTAGGTGTAAATACTGCGTTTCTTTTCAGTTTGCAGTACTGAGAGTGTTCCTCTGCACAGGCCAGTGGCAGCACAGAGTCAGAGTGGGTCAAGTTTGATCCTGCCAGCAAGTGATGTGACTTCAGATGGGGGCGGCCTAAAGGGCTCCAGGTGTTTTCTATTGCACCTTTTCCTGTGTGTGCGTTTTTTTCCCTCCCTCCTCTCTGGCGTCAGTCGGGCCAAAGGCTTATGCGACATTTCCTCGGGTCGCGTTCAGAATCAGAGAGCAGCTCGGGACCGTTCCTGCACGCCGGACTCGTCTCCCGACCGCTGCTTCCTGCCGAAACGTTTGGAGCGGGGAGCTGGTTTGTGCCGTTATCACGTCGGTCGCAGGCCTCACTGAGAGGAGATTCCCTGCAAAGAGGCTGAGGCGGCGCCTGAATGGGACTTTTTCCTCCCAAAGAGACTTTTGTTCCTGAAAGAACAGAGATACCGGAGCTAAACACAGTCGCCGCACAAACTCTCAATGTGACTTTAAACAGAAGTTTGGCGTTTTTCAGGAAACAAGTGCGTCACGTGTCTGAAATGACTCAAAATGAAAGGTGGGTGTCAAACCAAACCTGCAGGTCGTCAGAAACAGACCTGCTGCCCTGCGTTGCAGCAAAGCTGTGGAGGAGCGACACCAGCCTGCACCACATCTCCCCTCCAGCACACTCAATGATGCCTTTGTGTGCTGCTGGTTCACCAAATCATTTTACCAGATCTCGCAGCCTTTGGCTGGCACCAGGCCCGCCGCTGTGGTGCTGCGACAGGGCTGCAGGACAGACGGCGCTGAAACACCCTCCAACACCCTCCGACCTGCGCCCGCTCTGTCCAGCAGTCTGCAGCCGTCACAGGATGTGAAAGGGAACACTCCGCAGAGCGCAGACAGGCCGCTGGGTGATAAGAAAGTCGGGCAGCCCGAGCGTGACACCGATCTCCCGTCCCGACATCTATCGTTTCTGGTTCGCTGGGGAAAAAAATCGCGCGTTTGGTTGTTTATTCAGCTCTCAGTTTCAGGGGAAACGGTCCAACCGAGTGCGTCCCACAGCGGCTGTTTGCTTTGCAGTGGTCGCTAGAAAAATTGACCTTTATCCCGTAGATACACACGCACAAACTCACGTGCGGTGACGCTTCGAGGCTCGTCGGATCCCCCCAAAAACTGAAGCGTCAACATGTGGATGAATTACGCACGGAGGTGCACCTCCACAGCTGGGTCGCGGAAAAAAACGCGCATTGGGAGCTGAGATATTAAACCCGCACGTCACTGAACTGTCACCTGAACAGCAGACTAACACGAAACTAACGTAGGACTGAGTTTCAAAATAAAAGTGTGAGCGCGTTCGCCTTCGAGTCGTTATAATATAGTGGAAATGGAGGCAGCAGAAGCGTTAGGATGCGAAGAGTGACCGGAGGAACTTTCTGGAGGAGTCGCTGCTGATTAGAAATGAAAGAAAAGACAATAACCCTTCATGGAAGTGCTGCAACTCACCTCTGGGTCCTGCTCCCGCAGCGCCGATGTGCAAGTGAAGGAAAAAGTTTGTGCGCAAACTTATTACCCCGACTCCGACTTGGGAGGCTGGGAGCGCCTCTCTCTCTCTCTCTCTCTCTCTCTCTCTCTCTTTGTGTTTCAGTGAGGGCGGGGCCAACTTCCAAAGAAGTAACGCTTGAACTTTTCTGAAATGATGCGCGCGTCTATTTGCTCGCACTCAGCAGGAAAAAGACAAACGAGGGGGAATTTTTGTGACAAACTGCGATGATTCAAAGCGTTTTCAGAGCGTGAGGTGAGGAAATAACAGTGCCACTAGTGGTTTGGGATCCAATGAGTCCGCCGGTGGCGTGAAAATTCACTTGTTCGTCTGCTTGGTTGTTTGTTCGCGGCAGTTATCCCTGAAAAACTGCAGCCCCGATTAATCTTAATCTGCGCTCCCTCCGCAGCGCCGGCGCGCCGCACCGATAAATCAAACTCATACCGGCGGAATCAGACACCACGTGTCGGTGATCTTCCTCCGCTGTGGGTGTTTTTTTTTGTTGTTGGTGAGACTTAACTGTGTTACAGCGGTAATTCCTCCAAATCTGATAGACTGCAGGGTACAGAGGGGAGCTCCGCACACACCAGCAGACTGGATCTGATCAGAGTCCCTGAGGTTGCCTTTTTTTCCTGGGAGGGTCACTGAGAGCTGCTCTCCTTGGGGCTGACCGGGCGGGCGCGTGGGGCGGCGAGGCCAGTGGTCGCTTTGTTTCGGGGGTCTCCCTTGACTAATCAATGGCCGGGGATGAGTCAGTGGCTCCATGATGAGTTTCTCTCTCCGGCACAGTCGACGCAGACCCCCCAAGTTAGGCCTGTTCTGCTCGATTAGCCGTCCGACGTGTTGCCACGAGTGACGAATCAGAAACCACGTTGAATCAACACCATAACTCGACCTTCACGGACATCTGAGCGTGTTTACGATGAAGCGATCCTGACGACTTAAAAACGACTCGATGCAACGTCGGTTGGTTTTGATGAATCGGTGTTAAACACTGTCTCGGTCTGACCTTTCCCCGGCCCGCCTCTGTCGTACACCCACAGGGGGAGACACACTTGGTCCGCTGAGCCGCGGCTCGTCCTCCAGCCGACCCACCCCCCCGATCATCATTAATAACCCGGGACGCTCCGCGCTGAGAGGTGGCGGCCGTTGTTATTCCCCTGCGAAGCTCCGGTGGAGCTGCAGAAACACGGGCGCCTGAAAGCACCGTCGGAGGTGCGTTCACGAGCGCTTTCTCCTCCACACATGTTGTGCAAATGACAAAGATTACATAACGCCGTCGCCCGTGGCCGTCGGCACTATTATGTCTGTTTTAGCAATTACCACATCAGAAAGAAATTACCCCCTTGTCCCGTTCCAACCGCTAAATCTCTCGAAACTCTGCGCTTTCAGCAGCGCCGACGTGAAAACAAGTCAGCGATGTGATGAAAGGACAGGACGCCGACCGAGCTGCGTCCATAAAGGCCTCGCTTTCTAGTGCGTCCGAGGGCCTCGGACTGCAGAGAGAGGTGGTCCTCGCCACCAAATGGTCCGTCCCGTCCCCCTCCTCACAGTAGTTGACCCCTCCCGACTCTGGTGGGGGCCTGAAACACTGGGCGCAGCAATGGCGCTCAGCCTGTGAGATAATGTCATCTGACACGCACTGATTCGGGAGAGCTAATTGCACCCCACACCGTTGTAATTCCTCATTCATGCATGTCTGAACGGTGACTTATGCCACTAATAACTGCGCGGGCCCTGCTGGCTGCACCCCTACTTCGGACTCTTCCACCCTAACGGGCATTTTTTGTCCCCCTCCCTCCCCTCCCCTCCTCCCCCCCTCCTCTCTCTCTCTCACATCAGGAACATTGAATTAAGTTTTAATACGCTGTGTTTATTATTGGTCCTTCTTGCCTCACTTCTTTTGATGATAACACGGCCTGGACGTTTCATTGCAACCCGTGCCAGCGACGGTGACATCATTGTCCGCATGGGGGCCTGATGCTGTGTGTCCCCCCCCCCCGTGCGATGCATTGTCCAGCTCCTCTGCCTTTTGTTTAAACAGGTGGGCCGGAGGGTCTTTGTCAGCGCGAGCCGTAAGGTCACGGAAGGTAGTCGTTGGAGTGGCCGAAATTGATATATTGCCCCCCTCTATTAGGGGTAATTGATCGTGACTGGAGTCATCCTCACACCTAATCTCATTAGAGCACTGAGGAATATATTAGCCCCGCAAACACAGAGGTCCGCGGCGCCGGCGCCACGTGACGCTTCAGCTCTGCTCGCCGGTCCTCACGTGGCCGTAAACACCGAGGAACCCCTTCGAAAGGAAGCGTTTTCATGGGACATGTTTTCCCATCGCGGCGCCGCTGCAGGTCCCAGAAGTTACAGTGTGAAGAGGAAGTCCTTAAAGTGAAGCGGGGAGGACGTGGCACTGATGCTCCGCGGGGGGGCCGCCCCCCGCGCCATGGGGGATTAAGACCCAAATGTAATTTGGTGAAAGTGACTCCCCACCTGTGTGCAGTAAAGACTTTCCAGGCTCTAGTTAAACGGCATGTCTGCAGAGAGGGGGGGTGGGGTGGGGAAGTGGGACTGGGCCCATGAATGCAAGAGCCCAGCCACTGCAAAATATGTTGTCAAACGGCTCCTCAACACCCTTAAAGAGCCGTGTAACTGCTGGTCAAGTGGGATTTAAGCTAATCAGATTAAGCAGAGTGCTTCAAATCAGCCTGTTATTGTTATAAATGCACTTTGCGGCGAATTAAACACGGTGAAATGGATAAACAGGAGCGAGTTATTCAACAGCGACCACGGTCGGAATCGAATTTAGTCACCGAGATTGTTGGTGATCGCAAACGCAGAGAGCTGTAATGGGAATAAACCGGCGGAGGGGGGCTGTAGCAGCAGGTACAGCGTGTAAATAGACTCTAATACTCACACCACGGCGACGCAGACTCGCTCTGTTCTCCGTGTTTTACATTATGTCGGCCGTGTTAATCTGCGAGCGGCACCTCTCAGGGGACCAGAAGTTAATGGAGTGAACTGTTTTTCGATTCCTCTCCCCGTCGCTCGCATTATCTGCCGTGAGATCTTGCGCAGTCGCGACGCTCGGGAGTGTCTGCGCTCGTCTCGTCGTCCTGAGGTCGTCTCCGGAGCTGCTCTGACCTCCGCCGCCGTCCCCCGCGTCTCTGCCGACGCCCGAGACGGCTCCCGGAGGAGGCGGGGCCGATTTCACAGGACAGTAACACCTTTTTTATTATGCCTACCTACAGCAGGTTTTACACCCTCGGGGGGGACCTTTTACGCCCCCCCACCCCCCTCAAACTATGCGAGGCACTGACCCTTCCAAAGCCCATTTTCTGGTGAAAGCAGGTCGGGATTACCACCAGCGAGCGAGCGCCGCGGCTCCTCCGCGGCCATTTGTTTGGGCCTAGCCAAGCATGGTGGCCAAGAAGAGTTCCTTATTTCACAGCAGGAAGGATGTGACTGCTGATGCATGCCAGATGAGGAGACACCAGACGGCACCGCGGCGGCGGCTCGCAGCCATTTGCGATGCATACAGAAATATTTCATGTGCAGCATATGGGCGAGAAAGCCGCGACGGGCTCAGGTGTTTTGATCTAACGCTGCACGAGCTTTACTGGTGATTCAGGAATTGAAAGGTTGATCCTCGTCAAGAAGAAAAAAGCTGACTTGTTGCACTGAAGACAGGAAGTCTCCCTCTCTCTCTGGCCAAAGAAATACCGGCACAAAGTCAGACGAAAAACGTCCAAGCCGGATTTTTACTCTGACAAAAATGTCAGCGCGGCGTCCTGAAAAAGCTCCAAAACAAACCCCCCCAACACATTTTCTTTGGACTGAGCTCAGTCCTGCTCTTTGTGGGGCTTTTTGGTTAGTTTTTTGTGTGTGTTGTTTTCTTTTCCAGACTTGATCCTCACACGAAGTGCTACAGTCACCGAGCGTGACATTCAGGTATTGTTTTCCATGTTCACAGACGTTACATCATTCACTCCCAACGCCGACTGTATGCGCGCTGCCCGTGGAGGGAGTACAAAGATGAAACTGAATGTGAGACTCAGAGGAGAGGAGGTGGGGGGAGAGGAGGTGGGGGGGGCTCACAGCAGAGCCTTGTCAAAATAAATGAAAGCAGTATTTTCTTCTCAAGTTTCATCCTCCTCTGGCATCGCTGTGCCGAAGAACAACGCGTCATGTTATCTCAACCAGCCCCCCCCCCAAAAAAGTCACACCAAGTTGAAACACTCGTCCCGTTAGTACGACGTATGTATAAATACATCACACGTGTGCAGCGCGGCGTCTCGAGCAGCTACATGGATGTTATTAAAGTCAGCCTACTGGAACACGGCACCAGCCGGCGATGGCCTTTCCTCGCTAATGCACTCTGACTCAAACAATATGTCACCTCTGGCACGGAGCAGCGTTGTGTAAACGGCTTCAAAAAAAACTCACACAGCGCGCTCTCTAATCAAGTCGTGCGTTTTCTCTCTCTCTCTCTCTCTGTCCGTTCCTCGCTTTCTCCAGAAGTGGCACACTCCAGGAGGAGCAGATGAGAGAATGGGATCCGAGCGAGGCGCTGCCAGTTCGAGCTCACTCGGTATAATTAGCAATCTGTTAACAATTCACGTTTTTATCTCCGGACCCCGATTTTTAATGCCAGAAAAACGATCCTCCGCATAAACAAACGAGGGGGAGGTTAAATTTGAGGAGTTTTCGGGCCGTTTCTCTTTATGTCACAGCGCTATATAGTTTCAGTCTGCTCGCAGCGACTGTTGTGGGTTTTTTTTGGAAAAACTGCAAAGTCTGAAGGCAGATGACCACATGATATTGATTGTCACATCCATGACTGGGCAGGAAGATATACAGGCAGCTGTCAGTGACATCTAGGGGTGAAATATTGTGTACTGCATGTTCTCCGCTGGGTGTTTGAAGTTCAAAGAAAAGGTGAGTGAGTCCAAAAGGTTCAAACAAGGAATAAAAGCTGGAAACGGTGATTTAAAGTTGTCGGAATAACGTGCGTTCACCTCATTTTCAACTGTTGAATTCCCAACAAACCTCATCAGTTTGGACTAAATCAAAAAGTGACCAATCAATTACCAAAGTTTCCTATTTGTACATTATGACTGAGTTCAAATGATGAAGTTTTGTCGAACACATTCGATTCACCGTCACACCAGGATGATCAAGTAAAGCTGTGTGTGTATTTTTGTGGTCAGTTACTGAATTATCTCAGAAATACATCAAGTTTTTAAGGTTTCGTCACCGTAGGATGTGTTGTCTGTTCGTCCATCTTTGATAGATTGTAGCCCAGCCTAGCCAACATCGGCCCAAGGCAGAGTCATTCATTCAGACCATCAGCATATTTGTGAAACTAAAAACGAATCACAAAACCTGAAAACTCAGCCGAATCGTTCAAAAAACTGGATGTCACTTCACCGAAAAACAAAAAGGGGCTTTCAGGGAGAGTGGTGATTGTTTATAGAACAGGATGGATGTGCTAACGAGACGAACATCAATCAAATGTTTTGTTTATTCACTTTTATTGTGGTGTAAACTCATCTATTGAACCCGTTCCCCCCTCTATGCATTCATTCACCTCGTTTTCCAAACTTTTCCATTCAGCAACATCATGGTCATGCAGACTGGCATGTCTCTGAACTGAGGGTCTGCTCCTGTTAGAGGTTTTTTTTCTGTTAAAAGAGAGTTTTTAACTTTTTTTGTCTGCTCATAGATCTGTTGTGTTTCTGTCACTTATTTGAATAAAGTTTGGTGTTACTGTACCTTTAAGGATTTAGTCCCCGCCCCTTTTGGAGTTTTTCCTGTTGAAAGGGGGATTTTAAACCTTCTAAGTGCACTCATGCCTGCTCGTGGCTCTGTTGTGTTTCTGTCAGTATTTTTTTTTGAGTAAAGTTTGATGTTACTGTACCTTTAAGGATTTAGCCCCCGCCCCCTCCCTCCCCCTCCGATGACGTCTCCCACTCCCGGCATGCTCACTGAAGTCCAAATATTGCTAATGGCGGGTATTGTAGGAAACATGCGTAATTTATGCTACTGATCGCTAACTGCGAGTCTCAACACAAAACTGTGAATTTTCCTGTGAACAGCCGCTTCAGGCGCGTCGGTGTCCCGGAGCAGAGGCTCGGTCGGGACGCGGTAAAGGAGCTCCGAGGCACTTTGTGACTGTTATTATCATGTGGTAGAAGCTCCGTTAACTCCTCCGTCAAACTGAAACTGAACAGGAAGAAGCGGCGGCGGCGTCTCCGAGTACATTTCTATCGCTTCAGGCGGCGGGAGGTGAGGGTGAGGGTGAGGGTTGGAGGGGAAGAGAGTCGGCGATGCGAGCTCACCTCAGCGGCCGGGTCACAGCCACGGAGCCGCGACCGCTGCGCCGGTAGCCGCGTTAGATGGGACGGCCGAAGTTTGTAAGCTAGCGACGGGACCTCGGCTTTCATTCATTCGCTTTGACTGAACGTTAAAAGAGAATAATCAGATAAATTAACGCGTGTGTGGAGAGGGAGAACGGAAATGAAGCCGTTGGTCGTGTCGACGCTGGCTCTGCTCCTCGTGACGACCCTCCGCCTGGTTAACGGCTCCTCGCGCCTCAACATCCCCAAAGTGCTGCTGCCGCTCGCGCGGACGACGAGGATCAACTTTACCCTGGAAACGACGGAGGGCTGCTACCGGTGGTGAGTGGAGGGAGGAGGGGGGTCGGGGTGGTGGTAGGGGGCTGTAACGGTTCCTAGGAGCTGCTGCCTGTCAAAAAGTAAGGAGGGGGGCGGCAGTGGAGGAGTGGGTGCAGGCCGGGTGGAGGAGTGTCAGGTTGCTCAGGGCATGTAAGGCCACATGGCTCAGCAATGCTCCGTTTCCTGTGTGTGTGTGTGTGTGTGTGTGTGTGTGTGTGTGTGTGTGTGTGTGTGTGTGTGTCCACCTCACATCTGCAGGACAGCTGAACTATCTGTGGCCAAAAACAGATTCTCTAAAGTGT
>JAUESF010000050.1:11400594-11417729 GCA_032274765.1 Malacoctenus tetranemus
CACACACACACACACACACACACACACACACACACACACACACACACACACACACACACACACACACACACGCCAAAAATAGATGCTTTTTTCCGGCACCTAACACCAATCCAACTGAAGTCCGAGACGGGAGAATGACAGTGAAACTTTCGAAGTTTCAAAGGGCCAAAGTGCTGACAGAAAGTGTACCAGGCAAACGCTGCAGTTTGCTGTGTAGCCTCTTTCTGTGAACCTCATGTACAGTACAGAACCCCAGTTTTAGCTCCCCTGTGGGATCGGAGGCTTCTCATCTGCAGTCCAGGAACAATGCTACAGGAAAGCAGGAGAGCACGTCTGCGAGGCCAGATGGTCACCGGGAGCTCGCACGTCCTGAGAGGTGATTGATCACGCTGCAGCATTGGATTGTCGCTCTGGCCTAACAGGGTGAAGTCAATCGGTGCCTTGAAAATGTCCATAGGTTTGAATTTATGTGTGTGTGTGTGTCAGAGAACGCTACATGTGACATTTTGAGGGTTAAACCATCAGCAGGTGAGATACGCTCCACTCCACCTCTAAATTTAGGGCTTTATTCAATAATTTTAAGGGTGCGGTTAAAATGGAGACTAATTTGATTAATTAATTACAGATCAAAATTAATTAGTCTCTCTATTTTTAATCTCTTGACAGCACTAATTTTTAGTCTATGTTTCCCATATTTCTCAATTTCCCTGCTCCCCCCCCATCATGTCTCCTCCTGCTTCAGTCTCAATCACCCTGTCCTCGTTGCCAGATTCACTCCTGGCTACTCGATCCTCACCGTCACACCGTCCTGGCTCTGTTTTTTGTTGCATTCCTCCCTCCACTTTCCATTTTTTCCCCCCTCCGACGTTGCCTGTGTTTCATCGAGTGTAGATGTGATTATATGGGCTTTTGTGTTTGCCTGACAGGTGTCAAGGGCATTCTATCTCACATATTTCCACTCAATCTTTGCCACACAAACACACACGCGCACACAGAGGCACGCACAAGCACACAAGCACAACAGGAGCGGCCCACTGCGGCATGATGTGTTGTTAATAGGTCTGTCACTGGTGACAGTTTTGGAGGATGATCCGTCTCTGATATTTCTTTGCAGAGTTGTCGCTGGCACATCCATGTTGTGAGAATAAACACATTTGGATCTTGTCACAACTTTTCGGGATCCATAAACAAGGTGACCGAGGAATATTTACGGTACATCGCCGCTCCAAAACAGCCACGAAGCATTTGAAAGTCACATCTCTCTGAGCGAGCTCCTCATAGCGATGCTGTTGAGGGACTCTGCTCGATAGAGGTATCCAGGGTGCAGGACATGTTCTGTGTTGCTTTCTACAGGAAGTGACACCCACCTCTCGATCGAGCCCCGGCGCCACCGTCACAATGTCCCCCGTCTCGCTGTTGATGGTGAACATGTTGGGGATGGGGCTGTGCGGCGTCTGGGAGAGGATTCGGTAGCGGACCATGCCGTTGGCCGTGGTGTTGTCGTCCGCGTCAAACGCCGACACGTGCATCACGTACGTTCCTGGTGAGGTAAAGGGAAACGTAAAGGTCAACGTTTCTGTGCTAAACAAAGGGGAAAACCCACTGGCTCCTCTTCAAAGTCTCATTGAGTGTAACAGAGAAACAGCTCGGTGATATACTGCTACAGCTTTAAACAGAATGGAGACGTACTGTCGTTCCACTGTCGACGATGAAGGATCACAGGTCCCTGAATGCAGCGCCGGTTTGCCTCCCTGCCTCCACACGCTCCTACCAAACTCCCCAGGATCACCGCCTGTCACCTGATCTCTCCCTGCCTCCCGTCCTCACTCTTGTTCTCGCGCTCTCGCGGCTGATTCTAATTGCCAGAGATAGTGATATCACGCCAGTGACAGGCCCTGTCCGAGGATAATTGTAACCGCAGCTCCCGTTTCAAACTTCATTACGTTTCAAAGCAACGTTTGTCAATGACTTGGCCGGAGGGAGCTCTCTAAAGGCCCCTCAGCGAGGCGGAGGAGGAGGAGGGGGGGGCTGTTCATAACAGAGGGAGACGGAGGAAAAGAGAGGACAGACTCCATATTTGGTTTGATTCCAAGAGGACTAACTATCAGTCCTCCACCCCACCCTTTCTTTTTTCTAAAGATGGAGGGATAGAGAGGAGGAGATGAAGCATCACAATGTGTCAAACATCACCGGGGTAATTTCATTAAGCTGTGCTCTTAGGGGGTTTAATGTGGACCCTTTGTATGGGCGTCCTAAGCTGTGCCTGACAGGATTACGTCCCCATAATGACTCTTTAATTTGCAAACTAATTCAAGTCTGTAATTGGCCTTCTATTGAAACCACTGGAGCTCTAAATTCCAAAACTCTTCCTCTTTTTTTTGCTATGATTATTGTTCAGCTGAATGTCATGCGCTCCACAGAGACTTGTTTGCTGCGTGGGGGCAAAGCTCAGGGAGAGCGAATGACACCAGAGAAGAAAGAGAAGGAGAGAGAAGCGAGATCAGGGGAAGAGAGGAGAAGAAATGGAAATAAAGAGAGGAAGTGGAGAAAAAAAAGAGAAGAAGAAGAAACAAAAAAGGCAGAAAAAAGGAAATGAGCACCTGGGCACCTCTGGAGATCACCCCTGGCACAATAAACTGGGGCTCATCACGCTCACACACAGAGAGCTCATCTCTGTGATTCTTCCACTCTGAGGTTAGACATAAAATGACCCAGTGGTGCTACGGCGTGGTACATTTAATCCTCAATCTCCTCTCCAGCCTGAGCACCCTCTTTGGTTTATGGCCACGACTGCGCCCGGCTAAATGAAAAGCGACCGTAGGAGACGGATCCTCCGTCTGTCTGCTAAATCAAGAGGAGGGGGGGGGGGGGATGGAAAATTCTCTGTTGCGTCAAAGATTCACTGGTGTGGTCGAACGTTTAACGACGCCAGCCTCTCCAGGCGTCGCGCGGCGCTCTCCACCCGACTCTAAAGACGTCCCGCCTCCATAAGCCCCTCTGAGACAATCGTCTTAATGCTGGAGCTGCTTCCTCTTCAGCGTCCACTCGTCAGCGCGTCATTACCCGGCTTGGAGCCTTCGTCCACCGAGCCGTTGTAGACCTGGTTTTTGAACTCGGGCCTGTTGTCGTTCATGTCGATGACAAAGATGTAGAGATCGATGGGGTTCTCCACCTGGTTCCCATTCATGTCCACAGCGTGGGCTCGCAGCTGGGAGACACAAACAGAGGAGACAGGTTCAGATTACAGCACAAAGATGCACAAAGTAACACACTAATGCATCATTTACAATGAATTTCAATGAATTATTCTTCTTCTGCCGACGACTTTTGCGAAAAACACACAACCTCCTTGGTGGAGGTAACGGTTCTAATTATTCCAGTGAAAATAAACGACAGTTTGATCATCAGGCACAAGAAGATTATTAGCCCAATATTCATTTATGTGCGACATGCTAGTTATTCAATAACCGTGTTTCTCTGTCTGTTCCCTTCCAGCATGCTGGTTTTTGAGCCTCATGGCAAAAGAGAAACGAGTAGAAACAATGCCGAAAATAATGATATTAGGCCCAGCGGTGTGTTTTTATTCAGTATGTGATCACCTGATAAGTGAGGAGAAGAACTGAATTAATGAATCAACTCTTAAAGCAGAAACCCCCCCAAAAAACATACTGAGGCATTTTCTGTGGTGTGTTATAACAGTGTTTGGCCACTTGGCGGAGGTTTGCGCTCTCTGAGTGTTTCAGGATTCAATCACGGATCAAATCTGGAACCGCGACGCGATCGCAACGAATACCAATGTGAAAAGTGTTTATGAATCGCATTCATTCATTGTCGGGCCGAGAAACGCCGAACTTTTTCCCCCCGGACAAAACAAAAGGAAGGAGCAACATTAATAAAACACCAGCCGTGTGCTTCTTTTTTTTCCCGGGCACCTCTGAAGCCGAGCTGAAAACACCTCTGCTCGGTCCGCGGGCCGATAGAATCTGCATTACTGAATTATGCGGTGGGCGAACTTCAAAAAGACTTCGGTAACCTAAAAAAACAATATTACATAAGGTCAGAAGTGAGACTGGGGATATTTTTCTTGCAGGGATATTGCTTTAGCGATCATGTTCTTCCCCCTGACTTCTTATCTCCTTTACACTTGGTCCCCAGAAGTTTTTTCTCTTCATCTCAGCAGAAACCAAAAAAAAAAAAAAAAAAAAAAACCCAACAAGAAACGTCTTATTTTGTTGGAAGCCGGCTCTTTTGTAAAAGTGGGGTGTCTGTTTCAGAATCACGGCGTCGGATCCCCGGCCAACATTCTGTCTGGGTTTGTTTGAAAAGGGGGGGGAGCCTTGAAATCTCTTCACTTGCCTCTGACTCCACAAACACACGCAGCCCATCTCAAATTCAGCTCAGCTGCGCTCAGATCAATGGAATCACCGACAAGGATTTCTCACAAAGTTTGGACATGGAAGTTATTACAGGAATCAATACGCGCTCTGAAATGTGTCCTGGCTGCTTTCACGAGTTTGTGAGTCTGAGAGCAAAATAGAAACACTTTGAATAAATGAAAATGAGAGCGAAAAAAAAAAAAGAGTGGAGTGATCAGGAAAATGTTGAGTTTGAATAAATGCCAAAAGGTTTGCGTTTTTTCTCTTTTTTTTACTCCGTACTTGAAGGTCAAACGAACAAACTGAGATGGCATTTCAAAATGAATTCCTCGCCTGTCTCTAAAGCTGTTTTGATTCACTTCACCTTACTTGTGAATGTTTATTTCCCCCAACATGACTTATTCAGTGATATTCCTGTCAGCTGGAAGCACCCAGGATGTTTAGTTTATATCATACCAAGCGAAGAAAAAAAAAAATCTGATAGCGTCCACATCCTGCACCGAGCAACACAGGCTGGTAAATATTTATTCAGCAAACACGTCAGCAATCAATTCCAGGCGAAGGACCCTCCACTGTATCTGATATGCATCAGAAGCGAAGCTAAAAGAAGAGGGGAGGGAAAAAAAAAGCGACAAAGGTGGAAACGGCTGACAGGGAAAAAATGAAAACATGTGGGAAACAGATGGAGAGGAAGGATGAAATATCATAAACCTGAGATGATTTTTTTTTTCATCAGGTATGGAGAATTGGAGGAATGATACTCTTCCCATATGCCCAGATAGGAGCAACGCTGCCTGGCTTGTGCAGGAGCAGGAGCGCCGGGGTAAATGAAATCGCCTCCAGACTCGTTGGGAGGAAATAGAATAAGCAGCGTCCTCCCATCGACTCCGTCTCCTCGGAGAGGTGAAGATCCTCTCCAACTGCAGCTCATCCTCCCCTCTCCACCGTCTGCTTCCTCTTCACACCTCCACCCCAAAAAAAATTGCACCTTGGGGTCTCCAGAAGGTTAATTTGACTTTTCCTTTTTTTTCCCCCCCTCACTGCATTGTCCGATATGTCCTGCACCCAATATACAGGCGCTGCCATCTCATCTCCGATCGCACCAACAGGCTGGGAGCTGGCACGCCTTATCTTAGCCCACCCTCATCCCTCCATCCGCCCCCCCCCCCGCACCCTGATTGAACGAGAGCCGGAGTTTCAAGGAGGCAAAATGTAAATCTGGGTCCATGTTTAAGGTGTTGTCTTGAGAGGCAGGGGGGAGTTAAAACAGGCAGTTGGCGGGGGGGTGGGGAGGGGGGCAACCTGACAGAGGTAAACGCAAACCCGAAAGGCTTCAAGGTTTTTTCCTTCTCATAAGAATGCACCTTGTTGCACGGCTAGTTTTTGAATTTCAGGGTGCCGATTCTCTCGGAATGAGATGAACTCGACTGTAACTTTGTTCTGTCCTTGCTTGAAATATGAAGTAAACAAAAGACCAAAAAAAAAAAGAAAAGAAAAAACAACAACAAAACAAAGTCAAATGCTGACTTTGTGTGCGGTGTAGCCCACTGGATAACGAAGCTCAATAAATAAGCCCTCCCCTGACTCCAGCCGCTCTCCGACGGAGGATGTTTCATGCAGCGCAGCTCATTTGCTTTCATGTTGCTTTAGCAGCAATGAGCGAGAGGGGCCCTTTAATTGAACCTGTTTACACATACATCTTTACCTCGCCTCGTCTGCTCTCCCACCACATTTCGTATTCCACACAAACACCTCTGCTCGACAACAAACGCACAGTTAACTTAGGCAGCCTTTAGCAAGCGCAGCCCCCCTCCCCACCACCACCACCACCACCAACACCCCCCACCCTTAACAAATCACCTCATTGATTGGAGCTTCCCCTGAGCATAAATCTGCTCCCCTCCCACTGAAAGGTTAGCCTTGCCAGCTCCCAGAGACAGTAACTCAGACGAGATGCAGCGACTCGATATAAATACAAAGATAGTGGTGGAGGGTGCAGGGACACAGAGAAGCAGACAGAAACTGAAATTGATGAACCCCACCTCGTTGCTCGCTACATCACACTGCTGATTTTTTTCCCCTTGCCCCCCACAACCCCCAACCCCCAACCCCCAACCCCCCCACCACTGCCTCCGTCAGCAGCAACAGACAGACAGACAGACGAGCTTAAGCAGCGGTACAACAAGTTAGCACTTTCTTCAAATTTAAATGCAATCCTCTCGATTCCATGTCTGGAACAGCGTGCGCAGCACAAAGTTGACAGCGGAGGCACAAAGAGATGGAAGTTTCATTCAAATGAGGCGGTGCAGGTGTTGGTATTTTGTCATACGCGCAGCATGCGCGGGAAGAAAGCGCGGCTGCGAATGTAGCGAGGGGGGTGAAAACAACTCCGACAGTACAGCGTACGTCCTGGTTAAACGCACAATACACTGAGGGCTAATTATGCGCCTTTCTAGCACAAAGTACATTTTTGACATTTAGAGAGAGAAAAAGAAAAGGAGCCCAGTTGCGCAGCGTCTGTTGTGTCCCCGCAGTCACGCTGAAAGAGTGAAGTGACAATAATCTTCTACAGACGTCAGTCCAACGAGCAGATCAGATCAGACTCTACTCGACACGGCACCGGCCGACACGACTTGGTCGCAGTCTGCGGACCGCTCCGATCGCTTCACTTCGACAAGGAAGATGTGCAAGTATCACAGACAGTCAGTCCGACCTTTCAGCTCAAGTGTCATGTGCTTCTTGCGACAGATGTTAATGAACTGGCTTCATAATTATTAGATGAATCTATTAAACTCAGCCAAAATGATCAGGTCTTCTTCCTAGCCTGTATCAGTGTGCACCTATTTTTACTTTTTGGCTTTCAACACTGTTTTTGTGTTTTGTTTGAGCTGTTGATTTTATTTGGTTTTATTTATTTAAAATTATTTTGACTTATTTATTTCTCGTTGCTTTGTTCTTTTAAATTGTTTTGGAATTGTTTTAACTGTTTGCTTGTTGTGTACAGCACTTTGTTCCAACTGTGGTTGGTTTAAAGGGCTTTATAAATAAAGTTGAATTGAGTTGAAATATCAGAAGTATTGTCGTCACGAGGAAATCGCTGCAGACTCACAGCGACCACAAATCTATAGTAAAGAGTTAAATACTTTTAATCACTGGACGTTCAAGAATGCAATTGATCTCAGCTACCTCGCTTTTCCACTCCACTGATTAATGGAACTGCCCTTGGGATGAAACACCGATGACAAACGTCCAGCGGTGAGTCCATTGACAGACGATGGGACTCCCTGAGTAAACTTCAGGCGGAGACACTCACGTGGTAGGAGGAGCGGTGCTCTCTGTCCAGAGGCTTGGTGACGAACATTTTCCCCAGCACGGGGTCGATGTTGAACACCTCATTGGGCGGCTGGTCCGCGCCGACCCCTGTGATGCTGTAGCGTATGGAGATGTCCTGGTCCTGGTCCGAACGAATCTGCAAAGGGAAGGGGGGGGGGGAGAGATCACAGCAGTGAGTCAGGTGGAGAAGAGTCAAGCTGCACCTGCAACCTCACAAAAACTGGACATCGTCTGATATTCATGAAAACACGCAGACGAGTGAGTTTATAAAACGTCACGTGTCCCAACTTTGATTTATATGAAGTTCGAAGCGACTCAGCTCAACCCAGCCGTGGTCCTCGCTCGGCCTGCTCCGCTCCCTGTCCGGCCTTTAACTCAGGCTTACAGTTTGATGACCACCAATGTGTGGACTGTACGAGTGAGAAAAAAGTCCCTACAAACGTGAGTGTGCCAACAAATTTATGTCCCCGAGACGCGAGTACTACGAGCTACACGCACGCAAACACGCACGCGTGTGCACACACACACGCATGCACCGTTATCACAGCTTGCCATTTCTGGCCTCTATGTGCTCAAGGATTTCATTAGTGCAGCTGCAGGGAGCACTGTGCACTCTGTTTGCTGGAAATTGGACTGCTTGAAAAGAGAAATTTGAATTCAATATTGTGGAGAGTGAGAAATGAAATCAACATATATTTATTGCTCGCTCTGACAGTCGGCGAGTGATTTATGAAGCCTCGCTTGAGCCGCTCAGGCTCGGCGGACTTGTGAACGAGAAGAAAGAAAAACACAATTAGACAGGAAAGTGAATATGTGAGTATGTAGTCGTCATGTAATTGGGGAACAGGCAATATGACAATAAACACATTCTGTGGAGGCAAAAAAAAAAAAACACGAGCCAGAAGAAAGCAGGTGTCAATCCAGAGGTGCACTCGAAAACACAATTAAATGTGGAACATGGGAAGCAGAATGTTCTGGAAAAATAGGCCGGCATTTTGGTTCAGCTTCCCTCACTAGATAGGCAACTAATAGGTGCATTAAGTGCACAGCGAGGCCTGTGATTTGGGCTCGAGTGCTGTGTAATTGGGACTCATTTGGAGGAGTTATTCAATTTGGTGCCCAAATAGAGTCCAAACCTCCGCGCATCCCATTTCTGTCCATTAACTATGTGACAACCCACAAAATCAGCTGGTATATCAAAATGACTCAATCATACACTTACTCTTGTATGCGGGCACATTCTGTACGGACACGCACACGCACACGCACACGCACACGCACACACACACACACACACACACGTGCCGAGAGAGAGCGAGAGGGTGGAGAACCGCCAACCTTTTTCTTCTAATCAACGAGTATTTCAGTGGAAAGTCTGAGTGCACCCGAAGAGTAAGACTGTCCAAAGTTGTCTCCATCTTTCACCAGCGGAGAAACCAATTTAGCCACACTTTTGACACACCGGGAATTCTGCCCTGCTGTGAAAATAGCTGCAGCAACTAACAAGGACAACGGAAGGACGTATTAGGCAGGTGTCATCCCCAATCCTCTGACTGCCGGAGTAAAAAAAAAAAAAAAAAAACCCCGTCACCGATGCCGAAGCGGCTATTAGAACTGCTTCGCTCCTCTTCTTCTTCCTCGTCGTCGGCGCGATCGTCCCGAGCGGAGAGACAGTCGGGGCGTGTCTCCCTAATCAAACAAGTGTGATCACTTATAGACACTTTTGCTCCGGGAGTACAAGAGGAGCTGTCACCGCGGCGCGCTGATTCTATTTGTGCATGTATGTATGTGTGTTTTCTTTGGGGAGCGGTGGGAGGAGAACGTCAGGACGCTTTGAAACGCCTCTCAGTGAATTACTGCTGACAGCTATGATAATTAACGAGCTGCCGGCACCGACTGCTGGTACATCAAAGAAACTCCAGCCGTTAAACGCTAACAAACTAACAAATAACACAAGCTAGCAGCTCGGCTGAACCCTCCGTGTACCGTCGTTACCCTCCCGCATGCAAAACGGAGACGGCACTGAGGCGCGGGGACTATTTTACCTTTCCTGTCACATTGGAAAATACAAGCAATTATTACACATCTGCCTGCCAAAGTGTCCCCAGACTCATTCATCCCCCCCCCCTTTTCTCCGCCCCTCTCCTTGTCTCTCTTTTCCTCTGCCCTCCCTTCTCCTCTCCAACTCTCGCTCTCATCTTCACTCCTCCCTTTTCCTCTCATCAGTTTCATGCTCTCTCTCTCTCTCTCTCTCTCTCTCTCCCTCTCTCTGTCTCCCTCTCTTTGCTTCAGGTCTCTGTGGGGACAGAAGCCATGCATGAAAAATGAAATTACTTCAATCCGTTGGCCTCGGCAGTGGCGTATAAATCCTCACCAGTTAGGAAGTGATAGCTCTCCATAATTCCATTTGGGTTCTTCCCCGCCCTCCCGATCTCCCCACCCGCACCCGAGTCGTCCCCGCTTGAGGTGGGATGCGGTGGGGAGGGGGGGGCGGTTCGGGGGGGGCTGCGTGTTTCCACAGCCATTCCAGCCAATTAGCTCAACCTCCCACAACGATCACGTAGACACTGCAAAGGCTGTTTAGGGACGGCGTCTGAGTTTTGCAGCCTCGTCTGCTTCCACCAAATGTTTGCGGATGGTTGCACGGGCGTACGCACGAGCATCCGAGCGTGGAGGATTGTGTTTCTCTCTCCAGCCCAGAAGATTTTGTTTATGCCAGCTAATGATCTCGAGAAGGTTGAGATCCGAACATTGTCTCATCTCCAGTTCTCAAAAAAAACAAAGTCTGCTTCTATAGTTGACGACGAACAAAGTGGTGTCAAAGTGCTGCCGGCGTCACGTCGGCTGCAAAGTAAATAATTTACCCGGTCGCATGTACGCGCGCCGTAAACAAACTCGTGCATTAGAGGGGAGAGTGATGAGCGCTAAAAAACAAATCAGCTCGCTGTTGTCGCGTGTTATCCGTCCTCTTCTTCTCGTCACAGAATATTGTGACAGGCGGGATGTCATTTCAATGGCGAGCAGCTCTCACTGTCACGCCGCCATTCAACTTGGGGAAAAAAAGGAGGGAATCTGTTGAAAAAAAGCCCAGCATGAGATGAGCACCAAGAGCTCCTCATGACTGCGCAAGGACTTTTATTTCCCTTTAACGAAACGATGGCAAAAAAACTCGCGCTCGCCTTCTTTTGATCTTTTTGCTGCACTCCTGTCTCGTGTGGGAAGACGGGACAGCATATTAGCACGTACACAGATGTTCAAAATGTATCTGTTGGATGATAAATACCAAGGAAATACATTTTGACACGGTGCCTGTTAAATCTAAGAAGATATATATATATATTTTTGGGAGCATTTTGGTGACTTTTCGCTTCCTTTTCTCTGAATTTCCCTCTGTTGTCTTGACTTTGTGTGTATGTGAGCCTGTAGGAGTGAGAGAGAGTGGATGAGGAGCTTAGGGAGAGCGAGGCAGAGGCAGGAAGAAAGGGTGAGAGAGGAAGAGAGAGGGAGAGAGAGAGGGAGAGAGAGAAAGAAACCGAGGAGAGAGGAGAGAGAAGAGACGGCGTCACGGCTGTATCATCCTGCATCAGAAACCAGACCCTGTCTAAATGACCTATTTGTCGACGGATCAAAGCAATTCCCTTCATTACTGACAACTTGTCTGCTTCTTAAGGAGATCTTATCAGTGAGCTTAGCTCTCTTCTTCCAGGCAAAACTGAATCAAATGAGAAATTATCATGCCACTGGCTCTTTGGGGAAAAACAGTGAGGAGGAGATGAAGAGGGAGGGAGACGAAGAACACAGCAGTGCTATTCTACCAACCACAGTCGCTGGGGTGCAGAGGAATTAAGTCCCACTTAAAGATTTATGTTAACTAACACTTTTGGAAGAATCCAACTACTGCAACATAAATACGGCTGCCTGGACGCGTCACCCTGTGGGGATGTGAGCGGATGAAAATTTCAGTTATGATCGCAAACGGCTCCGGATGTTCTGCCCGTGCGGTGACCCTCCACAATACTTCTGCATTCAGGGAACAAACGTGTTGAAACTGAGCATTAACCTTCAACTTCCTGCTGCTCGGAGTTAAACCGACACAACACACGGACACTTTCAGACATGTTTCATGTCTGCCTGGAAAAAACCTGTGATTTGTGCACAAAGCTGCTGCTGACCCTGATCCATTATGCAAATCAGGTGAAGACGTCAGGCTAGCTCGTAGCACTGCAGCATCGTAGATGTGCGGCGCAGGCCGGCGCTCTACCGGGTGCTCGTCTTGTTGGTTTCGTGTGATATTAAGAGGGCTCTCGCGCGCGGTGAGCATTGCATTCGTTTGCCTCAGAATTCAAGGCTCTGCTCGGCCCACGCCATTCTCACCGTGGTAGATTAGGAGGCGAGGCACAATGAGTCAACAAAAGAGAGGAACACGGAGAGGCTTAGGGCTCCGGTGCGCGCGATCTAAAGGGAGAATGTGCTGTGTTGACAGACACTGATGATGCCTGCACACTCAATAAGCTTACAGTCCTGTCCTCCTCTCTGGAAACTGATAACGCAGGGAGAAAAACGCAGGATTATGATTTTCAGAAGAAGAAAAAAAGGCGAGAGGTGGATGCCCGAAACAAATAAGTTGTTGTATATGCTGCTTATATCTTTGTCCTGTCCTCCCTCTGTAATTTGGACCTGGTTTGTGGCCTTTCAGATTGATCAGCCTCTCACTTCTTTTTGTTCGCGTTGTCCCTCCTCCTCCTCCTCCTCGTCCTCGTCCTCCTCTCCTGCAATCCCTGTGTGTGTTTTCACCTCCACTGCCTGGAAGAGTTTTTATAGGTGGTCGTTTTTTCAGGTTTCTGTGCTGGGGAGGGTGGGGGGGGGAGGGGGGGGTCATGTGATTCAGGTCCCAACTGTTTTGCATGAGGTGACTTCCCGCACCTGCTGAAATGTTAAATCAGCTCCCAGGTTGGGAACAAGACTCCTTGATGAAACTCCACAGCAAGTGTTGAAAGCAAGTCATTTTTTTTCCTTCTGTCTCTAACGAGCAAGAGTGATGACTCTAACATGCTGTTGTTGTTCCCAAACACAGGGAATAAAGGATTCGAAGGTCAAAGGGAACAAAAATACAAAGTTCATGTGATGTAGGAAAGACGTATTTGTCCACCGTCCTGAACTTTAAAGCCGACACGAGTGTTGATGACTTTTACATTTCTGAATTGTAAAGGATAAGTACAGCAGGTCGAGGAGGTCGGCTTTCAGTCCTAAGGTTGGCGGTTCAATCCTCCATCCATTTGTCAGTGTCCTTGAGCAAGACACTGAATGCTATTGGTTATTGAAAGAGCGTTTGTGAATGACTGAAAGTGTAAAGCGCTTTGGCAAATGCTGAGTGTCACGGAAATGCGCGATATTATGAGAGGCCACTGACCATTTTGTAGAGTAAAAGCTAAAATCACCCTGAATTTACCGAACAAAAGCTCAAAGAAGGAGGTTGCACTGTTGTTTTTATGTGACACCGCTAAAACACGGCAGGATGTTTTGCCTAAGCAGTTGGTAAACATCTTGATTTTGAATCAAGAGTCAATTTGTGACTAGATTTGCAGGTATTATAGTAAAAAGTCAAAGTCAAAGTGTCCTCACACGCATCTATTTTTTTCCGTTTGCAGCATGGAGTAACTTCTTTTCACGAGTCTTGTGGCACAGCAGGACAAAATGTACCATAATTGCTCTTTCCTGTGTTTAAGAGCACAGGTGAGGCTGAAAATAACTTGCAGGTTGTAGCGAACACTAAGTACCTCTTGCTAAAAGCCACAAGTTTCCTGTGGCCTTATGAAAAAGACCGAAGCGATTTCCATTGAAATTGCAGAGGAGTTGGTGCCTTTGATTGTTATGTATTCATTCAGCTGAGCTGCAGGAGTCAAACTCACACATGTAGAATTTTTCTTATTTCAAATCAAATGGCTACATCTCACATAAAATAGGAAATAATCACCGGAAGAGCTCATTCCAGTTTCAATGTTCACTTGTTCCTTCGTCACATTTACTTTATCTCATGCCGACTTAAAGCAGAAAAAGCTGCTATTTATGCTTCAAATAAGAGAAAAGATCTGCCAGTATAACAAGTGAAAATGAGACTCATACGATTTCTTGATAGAAGAGAAGTTGACCTTAAAAAAGTAAAAAAACAAAAGTCTAAATCTGAATACCTGCAGTACCACATTTGGCCAGCATGCCTTTTTTTTGCTTCCCCGATGGAGGCCTTGGAAACTCCACAGGTGCATTCACGTTTTCAGGTGTTATGAAACGTGAGACGACGCCTGACGCGGTTTGAGGACACTGACGTCAAGACGCTTTCTCCCATGGAGAAGATGACCATGAAATTTGATCACCTCTTCCTTCCTTCCTCAGCCTTCCTGCAGATTTAATCCGAAGCTATGGAGAATATTTTTCAGTTGCTTTGTTCACGGGCAGACAAATCAACCACCCAACCAACAAACAAAGCAAATGCGCTCCTTGGCAGAGGTAAAAAAAACAAACAAACAAACAAACAAAAAAGCATGAAAGGCTTAAAATGGCATGAAAGCGTCACGTTCTGGCCTGAGCATGTCTCTCACACGAAAACATAAAAGACACGAGGAGAGACCCACACTGGAACAAACACAGGGCTGTCATCAGCATGTCACCGAGGTGCGCGGCAGTGTGCCGGCGTCTCCACCAATGACACCGGTTCAGCGAGCAGTCGGACAGTCGAAGCAGTCTGTCACTTGCAGACAGCGGAGTCACAGCAAAACCCCTAAAGAGCTGAAAGCCTGGCCTTTCACAGCCCGAGAGCCCAACAAACAAGGGAAGCCGCTCCCAACACAAAATGCCGAAAGGAACAAAGAGGAAAAGATGTTCCTTCAACAGGACAGCAAAGCCTAACAGGCACACGAGAAATACAGGCAGCGGTCAACAGGTCACAAAAAGACTGGTTAACTCTGAAGAGAGAGGGAGAGAGGGGGAGAGGGGGGAGGGGGGGCTTTATAAGAGAGAGGTTTTTAGGTGGCGCTGTATTTCACGCGCGCATTTCATCTGTCAAATGCACCGCGGCGTATGCACAGAGATAAAAAAGACACCTTATGTGTTTTGCGGGGAGTCAGGAGAGTGTGTGCATTAAAAGCTTTCCTGTGGCCCGGACAAAAGGCCGACTTCTGCGGACTTTGATGTCGAGCATTGTGCCTCTTCAAAAGGCAGGACAGGGCTGATGGCGGGTTTTCAGTGTGATGTTTGGAGAGAAAAAAAAGAAAAAGCAAAACTTGAATGTAAAACATAAAGTTTCACCTTTATTAGACGGCAGTGATGCACTCATAGCTCTCTGTTTGAAGGTCTTTACATGGTCTACTTCTCTTCTCGGCCTATATTAGCTCTTCAAAGGGTCAACGTGCTATTTTACATCCTTTTACAGGTCCAACATGGTGCATTGCTAGTATGAGTGCAAATCCACCAAGCAGTACAGACAAATGTGATATATTATAATTCGGGATGTTCGATATTGGCATTTTTACCGATATCTGATATACTGATACGATTCAACTCTTGATTCCCGATACTGATATTGACTAATACCGATATGAACCCCCTTATCTACCAGAAAATATATAAGACAAATTGCATCATTCTAACATGACTTATCTCCTGTCTTCGGATTGCACTACACGTCCAAAAACCAATAACGATATTTTCCGATATTACATTTTAATGCCAGTATTGTCTGATAATATCGGATATCCTTCTTTTAATGACACTGCCGGTACTTATGTCCTGAGTTTTGTCCTGGTCTGACGTTTGTCGTGGACCTCAAAGATGTTCTTTTCTCTCCCTCCGACCACGAGCATCGGATCAGTTTGCCAGGCACTTTGGCTGCAAAATAAAAGCTCTGCCAATTCAGATGACACCGCCATCCACTGCAGCTGCTTTAGTGTTTTGTGCTCATTAGGAAACGCTGGCATCACAACATGCTAAACTACAACGACAAAGCATTAGAAAAACCAATAAGTGACATTGCGAGCATGTTCAAATGAGGACGTTAGCATTTAGCACAAAGCACCACTGTAAAGACTCTCAGAGCCAATAAGCTAGCAGATTAAATTTGTTGCGATTGTGGTGTTGATCATTTAAGTCCAGAATTTCTACCTTCTTCTAATGTGGGCAGTGAAAACCCACATTTAACGGTGCTCATTTCCCCGCTGAAAGAGCGCAGCGCGAGATAACAGCTATTTAAAACCCAGTGTAATAACCCCCCCCTTTTTTTTTGGTTCCAAACTAGCCAAATTCATTACTCAGTTATCCGGTGGTACATTTTGTCCTGACAAATCATCTGGCACGAATCTGGCTCTTTATTGCGACCCGTAAATGCTGCGCTGAGATGTCAATCAGGCACTTATTTTATCATCAGAATGTCACCCGACGGAATGAAAATACAGCTTAGCGCCGGCAGCCCGGGCGCTCCCGTTGGTTTGATTTACTTCCAAACGGATTATGCCCCAGATAGGCATGACAAGAAAGTTGTCTTTTAAAGTTTACGGCCGCGCCGCCATGTGCGGACAGGTTTATGCCATGCAATTTTCAGATTTACGGGGGAGGAGCGGGCGCGGTGGAGGGGGCGCCCGAAAAAGATGCGGGCGCCGATTTCTCCATGGCTTACTCTTAAAGCATGAAGGGGGGAGGAGGGGGAGGAGGGGGGAGACGGCGTGCTCCGTGTGCTTTTGTGGGTTTTTTTTTTTTCTTTTCTGGAAGTGATGCAGGTGAGATTTTGAAAAGGCCTTCCTCCACATTAGTGGAAATAACATAGAGTAATAAAAGTTAAGCAGTGAATGACTTTTCCAATTATTGCGGCGTGAAAGGAGTCTGGTCCTTAATAGCGCCGGCTTATGGCAAATTAGAGGTGCTATTCTCCCCGGAGGTAACAATGGGGAAGACTCGCCCTCCTCACTTCCCTCTTGGAGGCTGGCAAAATGGAAATAAGACGGGCATTGTGGCGGCAGACAAAGGGCGGCCGCACCCCCCTCCTCCCCCCTCAGCCGGGGTTTAGCGGGGTTAGAGCGCGAGGGGGCTGCCGTCTCACTTTGAGCCCGCCGCTCCCTCTCTGTCACTCTTTTTCATTAAGAGATTGATTAAATTGTGAAATCGGGAGCGTGATGGATGCATGAATGACTCCTCCAGTCACTCCCCGAGGCTTTGACAAGGACAATATCAAGGACCCCCCCCCCCCACACCACCCCACTACCCCCACTACCCCACCCCACCAGTTACTCTCTTTTCGTCCCTCGTCCCTTTATGCCCAGGAAACACAATCTGGGTAATTAGAGTAGAAGAGTGTCGGAGCTGGTAGAGAGAGAGAGAGAGAGAGAGAGAGAGAGAGAGAGAGAGAGAGAGAGAGAGAGAGAGAGAGAGAGAGAGAGTGAG
>JAUESF010000050.1:11421826-11434920 GCA_032274765.1 Malacoctenus tetranemus
GTCTCTGTAAACAACACTGGTTCCTGTAAGCAACACAGGTCTCTGTAAACAACACAGGTTCCTGTAAGCAACACAGGTCTCTGTAAACAACACTGGTTCCTGTAAACAACACAGGTCTCTGTAAACAACACAAGTCTCTGTAAACAACACTGGTTCCTGTAAGCAACACAGGTCTCTGTAAACAACACAGGTTCCTGTAAGCAACACAGGTCTCTGTAAACAACACTGGTTCCTGTAAACAACACAGGTCTCTGTAAACAACACAAGTCTCTGTAAACAACACTGGTTCCTGTAAGCAACACAGGTCTCTGTAAACAACACAGGTTCCTGTAAGCAACACAGGTCTCTGTAAACAGCACAGGTCCATCTAAACCTGTCAAGTCGCTGTAAACAACACAAGTCCCTATAAACAACACGTGTCTATAGGTAAACACAGGCCTCTGTAAACAACAAACGGCTCTATGACCCTTGCAGGTAGACGGTGGTTGGTGAAGAAGAAGAGGCAGCGCGTTCTTTTGCTTTGAAACATTCAAATTATCACTTTTTTCCATCTGCTTCCTTCGCCTATTGTGACTTCTGCTCACTTTCTGCTCATTCTCAACTCCGACCACTAGATGTCGCTAAAAATCCCACTGCTCCACACTGAGTCTTTAGAGCTTTAGAGACAATCCAGTGTTTGCCAGGCTTCTTTGTCATCTCTTTGCTTGATGCACTTCCATCTGCTCCATCTCTGTATTTCCCTTCCTGCCCTGCTGTCACTTTGTCTCTCCCTATCTGTCCAACCGGCCGACCTGTCGATCAAACCGTCCTCTCTGCTCGCCTGACCTTGTCTCGTATCACCCACAATCAGCGCTGCCCCCCCCCCCAACACTTCATTACGGGTCCCCACCTCCCCGCGTCCCTGTCCGAATATCTTTCTTCCAATTTCACTGCGCATTATTTTTTCATGTCTTCAGAGAAATAGAGATTCTTGGCTCTCCTTCACACTGATCCACAGGGTCGCCGAGGCCAACCTCCAGGGGGACCAGACAGGGGCTGTTTGTTAAGCCGTTATTTATCTCCTTCATAAAGTCCTCCTCATCTCCTATTAAAGAGCCCAGAACTGTTGCCCTTGACTCACACATAACTCTTGTGTCTTTTGCTGAGATGATTTACTGTTTAATTTAACACCAACTGAACCCAGGAGGGAGCCCGCCTGGTGCTGCCTGATGTCATATCAGAGAGGAATGTGTTTGGGGGGGGGGGGGATTGTGGATACATGTGTGCGCGCAACTACATGTATGTGTGTGTTGGTGTCAGTGTGAGTGAGTGGGTGGCTGAGACGGGGTTTCTCTGTTGTTTGTGTTTTTCACTGCGACGCCTCGGCTGAAGCCACTGCAGGCCCGGCGTCGTGCAACGAGGCCACAGCCGGAAAAAAAACTCCACCAACATACATCTCTGGAAAACTACACCCGAGGCTGAAGAACGCCTGGCGTACATGTTTATTGGGACTTCACGCCACTAATTTCAAAATAATGGGATATTAAGGAGCGAAAATTACATTTCAGTCACACTTCCCCGAACACAGGAGGAAACGGGAGGCTGCTGACAAATACGCGGATGTCGTGACAATTTGTTTTGTTGTTCAATACCAGGAGATAGAGGAACATTCCATTTCCTGTGCGAGGGGGAATATAATTAAATCGATCTTGCTAATTTCACTCGGGGAAAAGGAAATGAAGTTCATAAGGAAGTTGGCAAAAGAAGAACGACAGCACAAAGACGGGTCTCAGGGCCTCTTCAGGAGCAGTAATTAAATAAAACGCAAAGAAAAAAAAACAGCACGGCGAACCGACCTGCGACGCCGTTCGCTTCGGATTTCGTGATTTCCATCACCCACCTACTTGCGTGAGATATTAATGTGACACCGGGAGCTCACCTCGTTCCCTGGAAGTCTCACGCCATTTGGAAGATGGTCAAATTGCCTCCGCGGTCAAATGTTTCATTAATGATCTGACCTGTCAAAAGAGACACGAGTGGGCATGTTCTTCCATCACAAAGGCTCCATTAGCAAGACTAACAATGTAAAGCACTCTGGCTCTTCTCCGGCGTTTTACTCATGCCTTCATAACTCGCGGCCGCCTATAAAGCTTCATCCCCGCTGACGTACGAGTGGGCAGGAATATGGGACATTTCTTTTGAGCTTCCACTCGTCTTCACCAAGATTGTCGCACAAAGTAAGTAGTGAGTATTTCCGATGACATTTGCATGCACTCGTTTGAACTCTATAAGGACAAAAACTACCGTCTTGTGTATTTGTAAGTGTGTAGATCAGCTTGATTCAGCAAAATATCAAGTTTTCTACACGCCAAGCATTCATTCGCTGGTCTACAGCCAAAGAAAACCCGATGTGTTGCATATTCTGCTTTAAAGAAATAAATCCAACGCCTCCAATGGTCGAATCTGCAAATTAAAAGTCAACAATGGGAAAGAGGGAAGCCGACAGGAACATATTTTGCTTTAGGTGTCCGGTTATAAGCCAAACTAGCAGATAATTTGCTGACTCAAAGCGTGGGGCCAGTGGAAAGGTTAAAGCGCGAGACTCTAGCAATTGTTGTCTGTTGGGTAAGTGTCCCAAATGTCATGGAAACGGAGCCAGGAGCTGTAGACACTGCATATTTAACTGAAATCCCAAAATACCAAGCGGTCGGTGGTGTTCGGGGGAGGGGGGGCGGGGGGGCGGGGGGGCGGAAGGTCAGCAGCTCACCAAGATCGATAGCTTCTCGGTCCGCGGAGACCACGGAGGGCCGTGCTAAATTTCATGGTAATGCATCCAGTCGTAGACACAACAGATATTTTAGGTCGCGACCAAAGCCGAGGACCGATCAATAGGCTGACCGACTGGGACAGACAACTCTCACACCAGCCCAGTGCCCCCCCCCCCGGCCCCCCCCCAAAAATAAAGAAGGTTGATCCAAAAGAAATACCAAACTATCTTCTTTGCCGAATGGTCTCCAGTGAACAGTGCTCGATTGAGTCGGGAGTGAGAAATCCACTGGTGAGGTTTGGAAAATATGCAGCCGAGGAATTCATCAGGAGGTCGAAAACCAAACAAGGGGCCAAGAGTTTAAAACAAGCCGAGATGTGAAAACAAGGAGCGAATGAAACGCTGACACAACTGTTGGCATTGTCTCCCCCAAGAGTGGACTGAAGGCCTCCCCCTCTCCCTCCCTCCCTCCCTCGCTCCCTCTCTCACTCCCTCTCTCCTTTTCCTCTCACTTAATACTCCACAGGAGGTCCTCTCTTATCTCTAAGAAGTTTGTTGCTACTTTCTCTTCCTTCCCGCTTCACAGAGTTTACGGAGTGTGAGCGTGTAGCAGCTCAGTGTGTGCTGAGGGGTTGTACGTTTGCCCAAAGGGGGGGTGGAGGGGGGGTGGGGGCTGGAAACCAAATACACTGGGGTTGGAGCACAGCAGCCTACATCCTGCGGAGTCCGTTTGAATGTTTTCACATCTGACTTTATTCTTCCTGAACAAAAAAAGTGAGTTTGCGAGCGTTGGTGAATTGTTCCATATGGACACTAATGTGGGTTTTCCTGGCGAACCAGCTCCGGGTTGGACTCTGGTCCCTGAACACTTACATCCCAGCGTTTCCTCCTGCGAGGTTAAAAACGGGAGAGAACGAACGAAGGGGGAAAAAAACCAGGACGGAGTTGGTGTTTTTCTGGCATTTCCTTTTCTTCTCTTTGTTTTGGGATAAAGCAGAAATGCATCCAAACAAAACCCCAAACAATGAGCATATACAAAGGCAACAACGCAGCACATGCGCTTTACTGATCCTTTGTTTGCTTCCTGCGTAGGACAGTAATTTCTCTCCGTGCACGGGTTTGCATGCTCATGACGGAGTGTGTGTGTTCGTGTGTGTGTGTGTGTGTGTGTGTGTTTTTGAGCATATGTCTCAGCAGGAGGGAATGGAAAAAAGATAAAGGAGGGGGAGGAGGAGGAGGAGGAGGAGGAGGGGGTGGGGGGGGGCAGACTGGAGCGGTGCAGTGCTGGTGTTGGCCGGGTGGTGGGGTGGCAGATGCCAGAAGGCTTCATTAGACGCGAGGGAAGAGGCCGCAAACAGCAGCTCTCCAGGAAGACTATCAGACCTAAACACAAACACAGACGTGCCTCTGATCCCGGCCGAGCCCCACATCTTCCTCCCTCCTCCTCCTCCTCCTCCTCCTCCTCCTCTCCCTCCGCCGGTCTCTCCGTTGCCTCCAATCACACCCTCCCATCAAATTCTCCGACGCAATCAGCTGCAGCTTTTCTTGTACGATGTGTTGCCTTTTGTTCCTTCTCTTCTTACAGATTTCTGTTTTTCGCACGCGTGCGCGTGTCTGCGTGTGCGTGTGTGCGGACGTGCGCGAGTTGTTCTGGTGTTTTTGTTGTTGTCATGTCTGTCAGCGAAGCGGAGCAGTCATTAATCACTGGTAAATGTACGCAGAGAAAGCAGACACCTCGGGGAGGGAGGAGGGTGTTCTCTCATTCTGCTCCTCTCAACATGCTCCATGGAGGGAGATGTAGAAAATGGAGCACAGGTGCTGTGGCGAGCGCAATAAACATCACCAGATGCACTGCAACACACAAAATCAGATACTAATGTCAGTATTTTGTGCACTATTTAACAAGCGGGCTCTGAAGCTACTACCGGGAGATAAATACGCACAACAAATCACAGACACGAACGTCTCGCAGAATATCAAATAAAAGTGTTCCTGGTCATATTAGTCGATGAAGGGCTTCAGACAGACACCCGTTTATTTGGCTTATTGCTCTCGCCACTGATATTTCTCTCTCCACGGTCTCCCTATCAATATCATGCCCTGTAATTATCGAGGGATGCAACCGCACTTTATTGGAATATCTGGATTCTCTATCTCAAGGACAGCCGGCAGACAGAAAAATTCTCCTCCCGAGAAAAATCACCCAATAAACGGCCGTTTTAGCCGAGATTGCGTCTCTTCTCAAAACGCGGCGTCGAACTCACAAGATAAACCGCTTTTTTTTCTCCACCCTTTCTTCCAAATAATATCGCCCGTTAAGCAAAACACGAAGAGAGTCGACCAGAGCAGAGGAGGTTCGGAGGGGATCAGCAGCGAGAGCGGTGAGATAAAACTCACACACCTGATGAACAACGACAGGACAAGATGAGTTAAGCCTTTGGACTCTGGACCGACTGAACAGGTTTCAATACACTCATGAAAGAAAAGGGAATGCATGCTGAAGTTTAGGGCATCTGTCTGAAACTGCCTTGCTCAGGAGACTCTCTGGAAGTGAATGCCACAACTCACACCCACCTATAAAAAGTAAGAACCACTAAGTCACCAAACAATCTTTGGATTGTGGGAGGAAGCCGTAGAAACCCATGCGGGTAAAGGATCAACATGTACCAGAGAGGAAGGAGAGCCGACACCACGGCAACCGTCTCCTTGGACCAATCGTAAGGCTGCTAGCCTTTGTTCGATGGCGTTGCCGCCATCTGCTGGTCAGTTTCAGTTCCTCCTGCTGTGGGTGAGACGCCTCTTTGACCAAAGCATTAAGGTCAACAATTCACCAAACGACAACAGAAGTTCATTGTAAATCTCTGGCGTGACGGTTCAGACCTTCGCCTGGGAAGCGCTCGGTGCTTTTCACTTGGTCGGTGTGTGCAGCAGAGCAGCATTTGTCCAACCTCTTTTCTTTTTTTTAAAGCAATTGGACGGGCACTCAAAGGAAAAACCAGTCAGGAAATACTGACCTAACCGACGAGCGCTTTCTCATCATCCGCTGGAAATCAGCTCACGCTCAGCTCGGTCCCGATGCAGAATCAGGCCGGTTGTTTATGGCTGTGGCTTCACGTTTATTGGATAGAGGTATTGATTCGCTTATTTTGGTCTCGGTAAGGAAAGCCAAAAGCTCCAAAATGTGGAGCCCTTCTGTGAATGTTTCTCCTGCATGCCGGGCTGAAAAAAATAAAAAAACAACCCGTTGATGGAGTAAATAGAGACGCTGAATGAAAACACCGAGATGCTCTGACCTCGTCTGACATCAACCGGCAACTCGACGGCCAAAACAACCTTTTGCACTCTCTCTCTCTCTCCCTCTATTATTTTCAGCCAGACAACAGTCAGCAAACAGTGCAATCAAAAAGGCATTTTACTGGACAAACATTGATTCATACATCGTCTAAATTGTTGTTTCATCAGGGGTTTTCTTCAGGTTTTTTTGCTGACGGTTGCTCTAATGGGGGGGGTTAAAGGATTGGGTTGTGGGTGGGGAGGGGGGGGAGGAGGTAAGGAGGGTGGGGCAGGTGGTGGTGGTGGCGGCTGGGGTTACGTTGAGTCTTTATTTACCCGAGCGAAAGAAATCGATGCCTCTGTGCCGTAGGAGAAGTGTGCGGATCAATGGAAGGTTTCAAAAAGCCCCAGTGAAAAATCAATGTGCCTTACATGCTATTGATGGCTGTTTGGCCACAGAAGAAAGGGAACGACAAAAAACACCTGTTTATTGTGGGTAAAAGCGATGATGCTCCTGCTTTCTTTTTGGGGCTCTTCTGGAACTCTTCCTCTCTCCATTTCATTCGTCACGACATGTTTGTTTGACGTCCTTCCTTTCGGATCTTTTTGGGAAGTGAAACGCACTCGTTCACACTCACCCCCCCCTCCTCCCTCCAGTGTCTCAGCGCCGTCTCAGCACAGCGACCCTGAACTCAGTCCTGGACCTCTGCGACACTGGAGCGCAGCGCTCGAGCGCTTCGTCGCAGAGACGTGCGTGAAGCCGGCCAGTCTTGGCTCTCTCGCCGCTCTGTGACACGAGAGCCTGATGAGGTCTCATATCGAGTCACGGACTCGCAGCATCTTGATGTGCAGTGGACGAGCGAGCGCTCCTCCGAGGCAATTATTTCTGCGCCGGCTATTAATAAAAAAACGCAGTCAATAACGTCTCGCTGGGCTGTGACACCGGCCCGGCTTTGGGGAGCTGGCGGCGGCGCGGTGCTGCCAACGCTTTACCCAAAGCCAGTCAACATTTCCCCCGAGCCGTGTCAGGCTGAGCGCGCCGGGGCCCCGGTCAGCGAGCCCCCCCCCTCCCCCCTCCTTGTCCTGACACCTGCCCGATCCTATGCCGGCTTGATCAAAGTGACAGTCCTACAGGCCGGCGGAGATGCAGGTGAGGGCTGCTGTCACCCCCCCCCCGCCTCCCCCTTTTCTACACACACCTGTCCGGCTGACGGCAGCGTGGTTCGGGGCAGGGAGAGGGGGGAGGGCGCTGTCTGCGTGTCACTCAGAGAAGTGTAGGATGACAGAACAGCCCATTAGGAGAGGGACTAACTTCACAGGCCATTAGGGGAGGCATCACACAGCCACAGCACGCGGAGCACTGAGTAATGGCTCGACTGGAGGGGAGGCGCGCCGACCGCGGGCTCTGCTTTCAAACAGATTTTGTGCAGAAAGCGATAACCAATATTAGCGCGTTTCAACGCGAGAACGAAGCAAAGTCTTTAATTTGCCTTCATGTGGCGACACTGAAGTACCAAACAGTGTTTTTTCGCGTCTGTTTTCAGAGCTTTCCGTCAGAGGGGGGAAAAAAAAACAGAGGAAGCGCTTCCACTGAAGCTTCAATTCTCAACAGAGGACCAAAGAGGCTATTAAAATGGACTAAACACATAAACAATGAGAACGGCAGAAAAAAAAATCCCCCCCGTCCCCCCACGCCCCCCCACGCCATCCAGCCCTGTCTCCTTGTTAAAATCGCTGCTCCTCGCCGTGGCCTGGCCTGCCCTGCAGTCATCGTTAGAGAGAGAGAGACGGGCGGCTGAGAGCTCAACAGAGGCATCAACACGCATCACTTCTCCCCTCCTCCGAACGCTCGGCTCGCCGCGACGCGCCGGGCCCTGACGGACCCATTTACCGCACAAAGTGGATTGTGTTTGGGCCCGGCGCTGTACTTCCAAATGTTCCTTTGATACCCTCTCCCCGCTCTGCCGTCAACCCCCCCCCCCTCTCCCCCATCCCCCCTTCTGTCTCGATCGGACCGGGGCTTCGCGGAGCTGGCGCGACCGTCTGGCCGGGGGGGGGGTTTAACCGCGGGCGTGGCTTTTTGCTGCGGGAGCTCGACAGGGGGGGGCTCAGACAAGAACGCCGGCCCTGCGCCGGGCTGATGGGACACAATCCAGCAGTTCCAAGCACTCGAGACTTACAAACCGTCTCCCTGACAAAAAAAAAAAAAGAAGAGAGGATAAGAAAGTTTCCTTCAAGTGGCTCTGCGGGCTTTTCCCCTGGGGACGGGATGAAACCTGGCTTAAAAAAAACAAAGCGCAGAAACAAAAGGGAGAAAAGAAAAGCTGCTTTTGCACAATTTAAAATCCAAAAGATAAACTGTGAGAGTTTTGTAAACAGCGAGGGGAAAAGCTGATGGGTTGATATTCCAGATAAAGAAGGGAGAGAAAGAAAGACAGAAAAGAGGGAGCTGGGAATGAAGCAGTCGACTCCAGGAAGGGTTGGGTTTTTTTTTGTGATGAATTACAGTTGGGCGCCACAAGCTTAGGCTGCAGCGCCGTGCCATGAAAGAGACGAGGCGGCACAGTCTGTTGTGACAGTATCTCTGAATTTTAAGCATCCCGAGACTTTGCACAGCAAAACAGCAACACAAACTCTTATTTATTCATGATTTTTGTCCTTCGACAGGTGTTCAGGCTCGACCTCCAGCTACCAACACGCGCCCGCTTTCTTTACAACACGCGTCAGAAGTCACTCTTTTGCTGCTAAACGAGGACACGCGCGGACGTGATCCAGCGTGTCGAAGTTCTCTGGGACGGCGCCACACGTGTGCAGGTTGCGGGACGCGGCGATCGTCGCGGGCCGGCGTCTGATTTATTCCCTTTCTACACCAACGCGTCCTCATCGGAGCGCTGGGGAGCGAACGGCCGCCCTCCTCCTTTAGATCTGAAGAATGGCTGCGTTTCATTCGTTCTCCCCTCCGTCTCACAGGAGGCCCAGATTTATGGCTTCAGTAAAGATCGTGTGACAAATTGTATTGTTATAAAAGGGGGTATAAAAATAGTGAGCGAACTTTGAGCGACCTTTTTTGCAATGGCCTGTGAGAAGAAAAGAAAGGATGCATAAAGGGAGGGGGGGGGGGTAACGGAGTAATCACTCGTGGCGCCGTGGGAGAGTTCAGCCTCTTTAGCCGCTCCGGAGTCGGCTCGCTGTCTCTGGGGGGGGGGGCGGACTCCAAGAGGGTCATTCAGGGTTTGTCTAAACACCTTCAGATATGGAGGCTCTAATCACATCACAGGGACGCGGTGCGATTATCTGCGAGGACGTTTGCTGCCGAGCAAACTGACGATTTTGCTGCTTCAGTGTCCGTCACACATCGGTAATCAGCGCGGCTCCAAAGTGCCCCTCATGGAAACAAAGCTACTGCTCAAAGATACTGGACATCGAACTCAGAGCTCGCTTCGACGTTTATGTGCAGTTCAACATTTGAAGGTTACTCTTTGGACGTCATGTGGATGCAGGAAAATCACACAAAATATGCATGCTTACATCATTATACCAGTTTGAAAGTAGTCAGCATGTCAGCGACCTTTTTTACAGTAGTAGTGTGAACAAAGGATTGACTCAGAGTTACTTCCCACAGTTAAGTTTGTTTCCATAAATAGAACGATGTGAAGTTGTTGATATTGCGGCGATCACAGAGCCGATCCCAGGAACTGAACTGTTGAGATGAAGTGGATCATTGGAGTTTGGTATTAGAGCTCACAGTGGTCCTATTATATGTTGTGCTTTGTAGTGTTTTATGGTTTTCAAAGACGGTTCAGTCAGTTCAGTTTGATGTCAAAGAACGTCCCATTTCAATCTGCTACTGACGTACTAAAATGACACGAATTGAATGTTGGAAATAACAGCAGCTAAAATAAGTTCAAATTCAAAGGAGAGGAAATAAAAATGGTCTCATTCGCACCACATTTGGCTGTAAATGTTGGACATTCATTAGACGTCGTCTGGCGTCTCCTTCAGGGGACCGAAACCCGACAAAAACAGCGTAGACACGCCGTCGCTCGGACCTGTGATTGCCCGGTCGGAGCTGTAAACTCAGAACAACACGGCCGATCGAATCTTTCACTCACGCTGACGAGCATCTGGGGGAACGGTCCGCGGGAGTTTTCGGCCACATTGATTGGTGGAATCACCCAGTCCCTCTTCTGCCTCCGGAGACCCTTGGTGCCGTTGCGGCCCGAACCGGGGAACCTGATGACGGTGGGCGGGGCTTGGAAGGAGTCGTCCTTCGCTTTCCTCTCGGGGACTTTGCCGTCCTCCTCGATGACCTGCAAGACAAAAGACTCTGTCTCTATTGCTGGAAATATTTCATCAGTCTTGTATTTCATATTTCTTGTCTTGTTGCGGTGTTTCCCGACGCAGTGGGTTTTATTCATGGATTACTTCCAAAGGATCGCAAACTTACAGGAAGTACACTTTTAGATTTAGTTACCTCCACTATTTCCATTGCAAATGCACAATGTTGCCATGGAAACAAAGTGCAAAATGTGCTACTTTGAATTTGGAACACCTAATGGACCCTCTCTCCCTCTCACACGCACATGCACACGCACACGCACACGCACACGCACACGCACACACACACACACACACACACACACACACACCCCTCATTCATCCAACCTTCAATCAGTCACTGAATCACTCATTCACTTGTTAACTAGCTGCTAGTCTTTTTGGCATGCGCCGGGAGGGAGAAAAAAAAAAGGGAGATTGGCAGCAGATCGAACTCATTCACGCACCTTCTTTCTTCTACCACGCTGACAAATGACGACAATACACCTGCTGCAAAAATGTAGCAGGAACACCGAGTGCGATCGTGCCGCACACGAGCCTTTTTGACTCATCAATTGGTTGAATTCTTTGTGGTGGAGAACGCGAAAAACTTGACGTGCCAAATTGTCCGTCAAGCTAAATTGAGGCAACTAGGTTCTTTTGAATTCTGGAATTCAGGAGAGATCTCGCTCACTGAGCAGAGAGGCTGCACGCTAGCGCGCTGTATTCAAATCTTTATTGTTCAAACGATCGAAAAATGCAATTGAAAATGCATCTCGTCGCTGGTTGGCTCTCGTATGGTCGAGTGTGACATTTACTGTAAAGTAGATCGAGACGAAATGTGTTTAAAACTACTTCGCTAAATCGAAAGTACAAAATGTACACGTCTTTTGGATCTCCTTGAGATGACTAATTTGTGCCACGTGTTGGCATTAAGCGGGATGATGTTAAGCTCTTAAAATCTGTGTGTGCACACAAGTATGCGCGTCTGCATGTGTGTGCATATATATATATATAAATATATATGTCTAAAAGAGACCATAAACTACTGGCCTTGTCATTTATATCCGGTATAAAAAGTCTATTAACAGAGAGCATGTCTGAGGTTAGATTTACAGCAGCTTTCAGCAGACAATGACAGCTGAGTCACAGACACACACTTCAATCATACAGTATGCTCCCATTGCAGGCTTGGCTCACACACGCGCGCGCTCGGACACACACGCTCGCACAGCACCCGGAGGCAGAGAGAAATGACCACCACAAACCTGTCTTTTTGAAAGATGCTCAAATAAGGAACTTGAAAGGAACCCATTTTCAATCTCCTCATGAACATTAACTCATCCATGAGTCAGAACAGCTACATCAAACACTGGCGCTCTGGAGCGTATCAACTATCTGAATTAATGTCCTTCTGTGGGAAAACTGCAAAACACGAGACACAATTACCGAGCTTCCACGGCCAGCAGAAGGCTGCCAACACTTTCTAGAAATATAGTAAAAGAGAGGGGGGAAAAAAGCAGCATTTCTATGCATCCCTGAGCTTGTTATAACACCGAGGTCGAAGTAATTGAGCGCTTTTAATACTTGTGTTACCGTGCGATGCACATTGGCCACATTTGAAAGCTAACATTTACCCTTCTCGGCCTGTACGCGGAGGTAGCGGCTGCTATGTTTCAGGAGTGCGATGTGGAGGTTAAATTACAGCGACTCTCTGCAGAAGTTCCTCTCATCCAAGTTTGCCAACAGTGTGTTCGGGGCTGCGAGCCGGTAAAACATGTCAAGAACTCAGTCGCGAGCATCATCGCTGAAGCTGTGCATCAGTTGCACGCTCCGTCTCAATCACACTCCCCTGAGCTATCCTCACCCCCCCCCCCCCTCACTCGCTCCCGCGCTCCCTCCTGCCCTCCTCCTGCCGTGTTATTGTTTTTCTCCGTCTTCCCTCCCGGTCAGTAGATTTTGACAGCTTGTCTCAATAACAGCGATTCCTCAAGTACTGGACAGTAGGAGGCTGATGATGCACCAGAAAAGGAAGAAAAAAAAAAGGACCAGCAAACAGCCGCTGGAAGCTTTCACCTGCGAAACACCAGCAGACCCCCCCCCCCCCACCGACTGATGCTCCACATAAGCTTTTATCACACTGGAGCTTGACCAGCGAAAGGAATATTTAAATTCGGTTGACGTTCGTTCCTGCAGGGCAGTTTGGCTCCACCAGTCCCAGCGCTGGCCGACTACATCCGCTGTAAAAAATGAAGGCGAGGAGGTGAGCTAGCGTCGGGTTTGTGTGTGCATGAAGCAGCACTAATCACAAACCCAGGAGCCAAAAATAACATTGATAATTAAATGATATCAGCAGCTCGTGACTAAGCTTCGATCCCAAAGCAAAACAAAAAGATGTGGAGAGTTTAGAGTGAGAGAAACCAATAAAATTGTTAATTTGATCATCTGTGTGTATAAAAGGAGCAGCATTTAGTTCTCGTGTTGATTTATTGAGAGACTCAGCAGATCCAAAAAGTCACTACACAGCTGAAAAAGAGCATCGGAAGACAGTAGAAACTCGATGATGTCTGTCTTTTCTTCAGATGCGTCATGAGCGACATTTCAAATGTTTTAGGGCTCTTGCAAATGTGCTGTGCAATACGTTACAATATGCTGAAATAACTTTGGGGAAAAAGCAGCACAAGGAAGAAGAAGAAGAAGAAGAAGAAGAAGAAGAAGAAGAAGAAGAAGAAGAAGAAGAAGAAGAAGAAGAAGAAGA
>JAUESF010000050.1:11435645-11453769 GCA_032274765.1 Malacoctenus tetranemus
AGAAGAAGAAGAAGAAGAAGAAGAAGAAGAAGAAGAAGAAGAAGAAGAAGAAGAAGAAGAAGAAGAAGAAGAAAGAGATGTGTTATTATGACTTCCAGTCTAAGAGGGACATGCAGGCGTTGCTTCAGGCCTCCACAGCTATATCGTGCCATATGGACGCTAATTGCTTCAACACGGTGTCATGTAATTAAACATTCGTCAAGCCTACAGGTAAGCCTTCCTCACGGACTGCGTCGGACGTGACTCTGTGTCTGAACCGGGGGGTCTCGCGTTAACAGGATTGCCGGTAAGCGTTTAGACTTCAACATGAGGTTCGAGGTCAAGGAAGCGCGAGCAACAGAACGGCAGAATAAAGGAGCAGCGTTTGAGGACGGAGATCAATCAAACACTAAACACCGGTGGAGGTCAGTCTGAAAACGGTTGCATTCAGAGCGACCCTGAGCGAGCACGGCTGAAAAATCGACCAGCAACTGAACCTAAAACCAGTTAAATAACAAGAAATTAGGCATGTATGCACGAGTGTGTGTGTGTGTGTGTGCTGGTGGGAGGCTGATGGTGTCACAGTGTGAGAAAATCCTGAGCTTGTAAATTTGGATGCGAGACAAAAAGAGGTTCAATCACCATATATTTACATAGAAAGAGGCCAGAGTTGGTAATACCTCTCGCCGCTCTTTCATTTTATATCACTCTCTGCGCGGCGGCCTCACAGTTCTTCCCCAGCAGTTGACATTTGAGAATAAAAATAAAATACAATGCAGGAGCGAGTGGCCGCCATGGCTCCTGGCACATATTGAAAGTTGAAGGTCCCGAACGATGCGGTCTATAAAAAAAAAAAAAAAAAGACGAGTGTTTTCTTTTTGTCCCCCCCCCCCACCCCCTCCTCTCTTTCCTGTTTGTTCTTCCCCTGGTCAAGGTCCCTCAGAGGGTTGGCTTGTATCTGCCAGCGGAAACAATGCTTTCAAGGCTGACTTCATTAGACGGACACCGCGGGAAAAAAAAAAAAGAAAAGCTTTTAAGGCTGCTTTAAAGAAAATGTGTCAAGCAACCTGGCATATGGTGTGTGCACGCCTGTGTGTGTGGGGGGTCGAGGTGTCGAGGGGAAGGTGGAGGTGGGAGGGTGCGGGAGGTGTCATGTTTAGTTCCGTCAGCCAAAAATGCTACGTTGGAGACATCTCGCACAATTCGATTTATGGCACGCAGGAACGCTGCAGGAGACGAGGTGGCGAGCAGAAGCTGTAAAGTACAAATAAAATTACATCTTTTAAATTACTTTAAAAATACCAGAATTAGTGCTTCACCTAATCAACAAATCTCTAATCTGTAGACTTAAAAACGTGGCTGACAAAGACTTCAAACCGCGTCCCGAGTTGATTCGGCTAACAAATCGGCTATCGGCTATCTCAGCCTGTCCTGGGGCTAAATACCGAGCCCCCTCATCGGTGGGTGACTTCCTCCTCCCCACTGAGTCCCGAGTGATCGTCAGTGTGGATGTGACGGATCACATCGAGCAGCACGAGACTGCCGGATAAAAGCACGCCGAATATGTGAAGCCGATTCATCCCAACGAGAGATTCTCGGTCATTTAGAAAAGCTTTGTTTAGTCTGGAGTTTCCCTCCGTTCGGGGCAGCTTCCCTGCTCTCTTCGATCTCACTCGGGTTTTATAGTTTCAACAGTTCGTCCGCTCCTCAGCTGCTGATGTAAACGCTCCATTTTGTTAGGTAATCTGCTCTCAGTGTTCGGTGCTTTAAACAGCAAAAAGTGTTTAATGGGAAAAGGTGATTTTTTGGGGGGGAAAAAAAACCCCAAACATCAGCGCTCACCTGGACACTGCAAAAGCAGCGCAGCTGCGACTCGTACATCCAAATCATAATGATGAATGTGACGGTTAAAGCTTCCAACATGCTCACCTGTGAGGAGCAACGACGTCGCACGCGGTCACGCCGACACGTTGAACCACTCCAGAGAGTGACTCAGAGAACAGAAAGTTAAGAGATTTATTTGTCTTTTTGCATTTGTGTCTTAACGATAAAAAACAGCAAAACTCAGCAGGAGACAAAACAATTGGCTCCAAACTGGTCGTATGTGTGAATGCGTGTAAGAGCGGCGCCTAAATAAAGGAAACTGTTAGATTGGACCAAGATAAATGTGGAAAAAAGATTGAAAACTGAATGAATGAAAGGAAATAGCTTGTAAATACTAAAGTATTCACTCACTGTTGATATTTACATCTATTGTTGTAGCAGCATTAACACACACGCTGTGACAGGGAACGCTTATAAAACTTTCATCTGAAACTTTTTACGATGTTTCACAATCTCAACTTTTTATCGGGGTCGACTGGAGGAATCCTGCGAGAGCTCCACAGAGCAGAAGAAAGTGGTTTCAGCGTTCATGATTTAATGATGAAAACTGGGCAAAAATCTTGATCTGCTAAAAACACATTTTGTGTTCATGAGCAGACAAAGAGCCTCTGTTGAAATGTCCATAATATCCTGCCGGGCCTGTGAATGAAGAGGGGGGGGGGCTGCTGTGTGTGTTCATGCAAAGCACTCCTCAACCAGTGCAGATCATCTGTTCCTCATCTCTGCATGTCAACAAGCCAATATTGGCAGGCACAATATGTAAATAAGTAAAATGTGCCTCATGAGTCAATGATGAAGGTATGGACAAACAAAAGCTTTTGCCGTTCCTGGAGAAACGCAGCGACTCCGAACGTGACCTGGTTCCAGTTAGCTGCTGCGGTGCCGCCGCAGTTCCCTCTTTTGGCCTCTGGGAGCGCCGCAGCCGCGATCGTGCTCCCGAGCGGTCGGCCCCCTCCGGCTCACGGCCTGCGAAGGCGCCAGGCAACCGAACGTGCCCCCCCCCCCGCAAAACACGTTGTCGACGTGTGAGTTGAGTGGAAGATGCGCACGGTCGTCTGCGCTCGGTCCATATTCAGGAGTCAGGCCTCTGCCAGAGCGCAACATGCCTGCGTGCGCAAATGGGGGGGAGGGCTCGTCAGCGGAGCTGGATGAGACAGATGGGAGCCCGGCCTGGACAAATGTATTCTTTTTCTTCAGAGGGAGGAAGGCTTAGTGGGGCTGACTGCAGGGGATGGCTGCCCCACATCCCACCAGAGCGGTGAGGGGAGGCAGAGGTGGAACCAGACATGTTTGGGATGGATGGAAGGGGGGGGGGGAGGATGAGGAGGAGGAGGAGGAGGGATGTCAGAAGCAGATGTGTCCCCCCACCCTCCCACCACCCTCCACCCTCTCTCCCACTGCCTAAATAAGTCATGCTCTAGATCCTTTTATCTACACATGCTAACAGGTACTAGTGAGTTCCCCGAGGACAAATGTGAAGAGAAAAAAATAAAAAGACGGGAAGAAAAAAATAAAAAAACAAGAAGAGACAGAGCGAGAGCGACCGTGTGCCCATCACGGCTGCAAAAAAGGGCTTAAGTGGGGTTTTTTTTGGGGAGGGGGGGAGTTTTAGGTGGAATTCTGATCAAACCCCACTTCAGCTCCGGCTCGCCGCTTCTCCTTTTTCGCACAAAAACGGGAGGTGATGAAACTGATTAAAAAAACAGGAGCTAAGCGGAGACGTCTGGCGCGCTTATCGCAGCCATTATGAAAGATTGAGGATAAAGAGGAGAATCAAACCGGAGCGAGGCGCCGGACTTTTTTTTTTCCACGACGGCTTCGTGGCTTCTCTCGCAGATTCGGAGGTGGTCTTACTCCCCCTTTAATCCGACACAGAAAGGGCACGCCGGTTTTTGGCGTGTAACCCCTGCACGGATTAAACCTGTACACACGCAAAGACACGGCGCCGCACACGAACCCTCCACAGTGGCGGTGGGGAAAAAAAATTAACGCCAAATTTCCATAATTCCCACTTGATCCAACGTAATCTCTCACAATAAAATAACATTCCCACATACCAGACGCACGCTCTTATGCACACTAACGCTATGTGAACAGGAGTCAGTGAGTGTGAAATGGATGCCCCCCCCACCACCATACACCCTCACCCTCACCTTCCCCCCAGCCCTGGTGCCATCAGCCTGAGCCAGCTGGCGGTGGTCCCAGCTCTTCCCCTCCACGCCACTGACTCCACCGAAAACCCCGCACGCTTTGATATCAGCCAGCCCCCCGGCTACCCAGACATCTGGAAGTTATTATTCAACAGAGCACGCCACAAAGCGCCATTTCCATAATGAAACATCACATTTTGTTTCAGCGCCCTGCTTTCTCCCGCGCCGCATAACATGTTGGTTACAACTTGTAGCATATTTCTGACCCCCCCCACCACCCCACCCTCCCCACCGACTGCGTCCGGTTCGTTTATCGCTCGCATGTCTCTTCACCGCTCCTCGGGAGCCGAATTAAAATATCCAGTCAATTGACCTTTGACACCGCGCGGTTTCTCACCAGCACTTGCAACACGCTGTCCGGTGCTTCACTTGAACCGGTCTGTGCTACACAAACGTGTGAGTAGGAGCCAAATGATTCTGAACCAACGACAAAACAACAATAATATAAAAAAAATAAACACATGCTCCCAACATCCACCCTCACAGAGACTCGGCTGACCGATGCCTGAATATTTATTTGTGATTTTAATCTTTGTCAGATCATTTTGCCCTCGCTTCACTTTGCCGGTCGGAGCACAATAAGCAACACGTCCAAAGAACTCTACTTTTGTATAATTTCGAATCTAAACTAGTTGGGTAATTTAAAAACAAAGTCTTGGCCAAAGTTTCCCAGCAGGCATCAAATTATCCTTTTTTTTCTTACAACCAAATAAGAAATTTATTGTTTGCGCTCAAGTTATAATCAGAGCTTGAATTAATACCTGCCGTTTAAGTAATTGGCTTTAAAATCTGATCAAAGTGAAATGTTTCCTCTGTTTGTATATTTAGCTGTAACGGTGACGGGAATCAAGCAACAAACCTCCATGACCGCAAACACAGCCTGCTGGTTTTATAGCGTTTGAGGCCGTTTAACAAAGACGAGGACTTGACTCTGTTTATTGTTTAATGTACTTCAGTGTCAGAAGCTCTTAGTTGTTTTTTTTTTTATGTCACATCCTCGTCTCAAAATTAGATGTTATCAGGGAGTTAGTGGCCAGAGTTCCTGCAATGCTTGTTTTTGTTGCCTGATCTGATTAGCACCAGTAAAATGATGCTGCCTATCAGATGTGGCCTTTTAAGGACAGAGGAGTTCAGACAGCTCTGTCTCCGCCCGGCTTCTGACAGCTTTTAAATATGGAAGAGGGAGCCACAGACCCCCCGGGGAGTCCAGGGCACATGATGTTTTCCAATAACAGCTTATGGCTGAGGGGTATCGAGCTCTTCCCCCTGCGGCAGTGCGATTCTATCACTTTTAACCGTGTGCTACTGCGACTTGCTTCTGCTCCAATCCCCAACCCTCCCACCCCCACCCCCACTCTGTCTCCAAAACCCCAAGGAGCCCTGACCTGATTTTGGGGCTGTTACTCTCACCAGACCACTGGAGAAATCGTGATAGCGAGAAGAAACTCGGGGACGATAATTGAAATTTGAGCCACGGTGCTTCTGTGTGTCTGCGCTGGTGCTGGGGAAGCGCGCGACTCACCTCATTCTCGTTTGGCTGGGGTGACGGTAGGTCGATGGGCGCCAGTTGAACCACCGTCTCCCAGACGTGCGTGCGTGGACCGCTCGCTGTCAGTTTGAACTCGACCGGTTCGTCCAAGCTGCCGCCGTCGCTCAGGGCGAAGATGGAGCCATCCGGCCGCACGCTGAAGTTGGGGTCGGTGCTTTGGAAACTCACGTCCTCGTTGCCCATGCAGTCGTCAAACTTCACTGTGAAGCAAAACGAGAATGGAGGGAATTTAGTGAAAGCAGCGAAGACAAATCATCAGTGAGCATCATTGCAGGGAGGAGGGCAGCTGATTCAATCACGTACACACAAACTTTCACACGCATTCGTGTCGCATCAGTCGTGAAATTCACCCATTGACATCATGCATCCTCCAGATTCTGAGTCTTACCTCAAACTAACTCTCAGTCTAAAGACTAACCTCCGCTCTGAACGACCTCTGAAGTCTAAAAAAGCTTGATGGGGTCTCACAGGTGCGACACTCTCTTAGGTTTCAGGCAGGTGAACGACATCATATCCAGTCAATACAGCGCAAAGATTTGACCCTTAATTAAGATTTTCAGCAGCCGTTCATATGAAACTCCTCACACTGTTTGAAACAATATTCTTTCGTAGCCGACGACTGAATTTGTTACACGACTACAAACAAAGAAAGATTTCAGATGGCACACTGCTTGATTTTCAAGGACTGAGGCTTAACTCAAGTAAACACTCAGAAAAAGATTAAAACAACTCCCGAACACTAAATGATGCAGGAGGTTACAACTAAAACTAGACTGAAAAAATCACCATCGTGTTTGTACATTTTTCCTGCTCTCACAGCTGAAAATGTTCAAAGGTCACTGTGTATTTCGGACATATTATTCCTGCTTGTGCTGTGGCACTTAAAAGTATTATTTCCTCTCTTTTTTTAAAAGCCCTGAGTGACACACACTATGCTTTTAGCTTTTAATCTGAAGGCCAAATCGCCATATTTCTCGTCTTCGCCCAGCTATCGCGGGCAGCTGGACTCGGCTGCGAGACGTGAGGTCGCTCGCCGTCACTGTGATTGCCACACAGATTGTCCCGTCCTCTTCAGAGACGCACAGAAAACACACAAACACAACAACGAAGTCATGTTGTGCTTGTACGTGTCATCCTATAATGACACACGTTACGGGAGTGGTTCGAGGAGACTGTTAATGATCTATGTTCTCTCTATTGCGAGCCAGTTTTGAAGCATCTTTCCCTTTAATCCAAAATTTGATTCTTTAGACATTAGCGCAGAGAGCTGTTTGAACTCTGCACTGTTTGTTTTGTGTCACTCTGTGAAATCACCGCACTTGTTTTGGATATTCGAGGAAAAGATGAAGCCTCTCCCCGAGCCCTCGCAGCACCTGTAGCTCCCCCCCCGTCAGGGATTACAGCATCTAGACGGCACATCGTAGGGAAGCCCTGACCTGAAGGTCGTAACATGTCCCTGTATCCCCCACCCCACCCCAACCCCGTCTCCCTTTCCCCCTCCCACACCCGACCCAACAGCTGAGCCAAGGTTTCGATTACAGGAGGTAAAACTGCGACTTCGTCTGGCTCTTTTTTGTTCTGTCTGGCCGAGAGAGTGACTGAATCCAAGGATTCGGCTGACGTGCTTCAAGGCTGCAAATGTAGTTCTGGATGGGGCCCCGACCAAGCCTGTGCAAGAGGCTGCAGTTCATCGAGTGACCACTTGAGGCAGGCTGCAGAAGGATCGGAAGTCGTGTTCACGACCAAGCCAAAAAAAATTGACTTTTAAAACATTAAAGAAACAAATCTCCAGCCTGGGTCAAACTACAACACTTCTTGTCCTCATACAGTAGGGGTGTAGTTGCCTCGATTGTCAAGTGTTTGGAGCCAACGCAGTAGATCACGTTACTGACCTCAACTGTTTTCATTTCAGTGTAACTAGCAAGTATTTGTGTTTTAACTGCCTCCAAAACGTCATCAGCCTCCAAATCAGCCAACAGTGAAATCCACGTGTAATAGCCGCGTTTCGGCCCATAGGGGGCAGTGACTGTTGTGTTTTTACAACAAACAACGCCAGATTAAAGAGGCCAGAAAATCAATCAACAACACTTTTGTTGCCAGCAGAAAACAGTGGTTTGGTGGGTTTTAGTTACTTAAGTCTGGCTATGCTCATGTCAGGACGCGTCCTCTCAGAGGACAGCTGTCCAGACAGCCACTCAGAGCTCAGTCTGAGGGGGACAAACTCCTCAACGACACTCTGTCCAGCGGGCGTGCCAGGTGGTGCACGAGCACCCTGGACTTGACAAAAGCAGACTGGACGGAAGAGATGGATTACATTAACACAAGAGGCAGAAGCGTCTCAATCGCTCTCCCTCCCTCTCTCTCTCTCTCTTTCTTATATCTTCCACAAACAAACACCCCAAAAACCTTGGTGGCTGTTTTCTGTTTGTCTCCTTCCCTTCCTGTCTAATCCCATCACATCTTTCCTCCCCACTATTATTTTTAAAAGATTTCCAAAGATTAGATTTAGAAAGTGGGGGCGACAAACACAAACGCACCAGTTGGCAAACACGTGTTTGTGCAAATACGGGTTTGGAACGGCGCCTGAATATATCAGCGACAGAAGGAAGTCAAAAAAATCAGACTCAAAGCTTCCTTTTTATTGTATTTCTAAGTGCTTGTCTTTGTGAAACATTCAAACACTCGTGGAAAAAAAAAGAAAAAGAAAAAGAGAGCAAGCAGCAGGTGGTCCGTTGCCCCCTCTCTCACTGTCCTCCAATTATTGTCTCCTCGCTCTGGGAGCCAGGCACCCAGCCAACAGTGCAGCAGCGTTGCGGTGGAGGCTGGGAAAGGCCAATAAACTGAAGCTTTACACTAAGAGAAAAAAGGCTGCAAGGAAAGCGACGCACCACTGGATTAGCACGACGGTTTGCAATATACATTCGGACGGTCAACGTTTCGACGCCCTGCGATCAATCGACGGATTATTAATTGTTGATATCTCAACTCGGATCGATCACCGGATGGATTGGGAGCCCGGAGCGGACGGATCAGTTGTCTGTGTGATTGGGTCGACCGTCCAAATCAAGAGACTGAAATGCAGCACAAAAAACAACTCATTTGTCCAAAACAAAGAGCACAAACTGTCCTAACGACTGATAAAGTTTTGCTTCAGCAGCTTCTCACGTTTGACTTTCAGTCATTGTGCTTTACACAGCGAGATTAATCGTAATTAATCACTGTTTATGACCGCGATTAATCGTTTTGATGGACTGACAGAACAAGCTATGTTCGCATTCAGTCGTAAGGATACAGAATATTATTGGACTCTCCGTTTGGAGACTTTATGGTCAGAGCGGTGGCACTGTGTGAGCAGGACTTCCCGGCAGTGTGATCCGGTGATCCTTTGTTTGCCTATATGTGCCCGGCCCACAGTATTGGAGCCGGATAATGAATGGACAGATGGATTATTAAGGCTGTGTGCAGGCCAGGAAATAGGGTTACCTAAAGCTGTAATCTCTCCCGAGGTGATTTTCATCTGCCGCGCTGGTGCCGCCGGCCCGCTTTCGAGAAATACAATGGAGCTAAAACACGACAGGACACGTTTCCTTTCCAAGATCTGAATGAAAAGCGTCAGAAACAAATGAGTTTTTTTGGCCTTAAAATCCACATTTCTGACCGTGTGTGAAAACTAAAATGATTCGATACGTAATGAGGGAGTTTCTGCAGGTGTATGATCACTTCGTGTGTGTGTGTGCAGGCGTGTGTGAGTGTATGTTATTGTCTGTGATCGCCTGCATGTCTGAACAATGACAAGCTGAACTAGCTGCACCAACAGCCACACTAAAGTGGAATGACAGGCTGTGCATAGAGTACCCACAGGGTCTCGTTCTTGCACCAATTAAAGAGGGAGACAGTGCCAATTTTACCCCTCCACACACACACACACACACACACACACACACACACACACACACACACACACACACACACACACACAGGGAGCAGCAGCAGCGCAGCAGCTCCTCTTTCATCCAGCAGGGTCAATAGTGCCATAAGAGAGATTATAAAAACTGTCCTGTAGCAAAGCAATGAAGCCCAACGGTACAGTGTTGCACATTAACGAGTAGTCGAAAGCATTGGGCCTCAGGAGTGCATTGATCTGGAAAATAAGGCGGACACCCCAGCGCGCCAAACAACGAGCCCAGCAACACTCCGCCGTCTCAGTCAAAGTGAGCAGCCGAGCCCTGAATTGCTACAAAATTCGACCACGGTCGCGCATTCCAGCGCACAAAATATGACTTCTTCATCCCGATGGAGTGAAACACAGTCAAACGGAGCGCGGGCGCCGCTCGGGTGACATCTCAACCCAAACACTATCGCGTTTTTATCTCCCCGCGCTTTCTAATTAAAGTCCCGTCTCCCCTCCAACGAGACAAGGACGAGGAGGCGAGCGACGCCGAAAAGGAGACGTGACCTTCTTGTGGTGTTCTCTGGACAGGCTGACAGGAAGAAGCTGACAAGTGTTGAAGGGAAAGTGAGAAAAGGGACAGAGTCGGGGGAGAGAAGAGGAGAAGGGGAAAGTTGAGGAGTGACAGGGAGAGAGAGAAGGTGAGAGGGAAGGAGGAGGTGGGAGGGGGGGGGGAGAGACGGGAAGGGCAGAGAAGGAGATGGATGAGAGGACGGAAAGTGTGCGGAGGTGGCAATCAGAAGGACAATAAACCCAATGAAAGAGCACGGAAGACTCCGAAAGAAAACGCAGAAAAGGCTCATAGGCAGATTGCAGTTGTGAAAGCGGATATCTCCTGGGGAAGCCCGTTTCATGGCTGCAGTCATTTAGACTGTTCGAATGACGGCGCGCCCAACGGATCAGATGTCACCCTGCCCTAGAAAACAGTGAAGAAACCACTTTTAGCAGTGCAAGATCCCACCGATCGCTCTCACAATCAGGCTCATTGTGGACACGAGAGGCCAAGGTAGAAGGAAGGGGGGGGGGGCACAAACATGGAGGAGGCATGAGGACCGGGAAGGGAGGTGGAGGTGGAATGGGAGCCTGGCACACGGCTTCTGGCTGGGCGAACTGGCTCCCCCTCACACATGCACATTGGAATGGATGGGATGCTCAGATGGCTGTTTAAACAGGTTAATTGGGCTGGCCTCCCGAGAGATCGGGACAGATGGATAGATGGATGGAGCGAGAGAGAGAGAGAGAAAGAAAGAGAAAGAGAGAGAGAGAGCATGAAAAAAAAGTGACAAAGGGAGAGCAGTGGAGCTCCGGGAGACGGAAACAGAGGGCGGGATGAAGAGATGGATGGTGAGAAACGGCTATGGCCACTGATCACAGGCGCCGCGGGGAGCGTGCCGGCCTAATCAGAGTCGAACGGAGCCGTACAATGAGGCGGGGGCCCCTCTGTGGCGGGGCGAGACGGCGCCAAGTCCGGTGTCCGCCGCGGACCCCGATGTGAGCCGGGAACGGAACTTGCGATGGAAGGCAGTTGAAAGCGACGTCAGAAGTCCATCGGGGAGACTGTTTTTCGGTGAAAGCAATCACAGAGCGAGGCTCATCTCTCTATCCTTCCCAGAAAAAAAACCTTCAAAGAGGATGATGGCAGCGATCAGCTCCCATTACCAAAAAAAAAAAAGGAAGAAGAAGAAAAAAACGCTCGCAGTGTGCAAGCGACAAAAAAAAACAGAGAGGCGGCAACGTCCCGGGAACGGCGCCGCCTCGGACTTTATGCTATGATCCAGAAATGGTACAGAGAGACACATCAAACGCCATTCCCCAATATTTGTTTTATGAAAAGAAACAGAAGATGCAACTCATTTTTGTTCTTTCTTTTTTTTTTTTTTACTACAAAGAACAAACGTATTATTACACGAAACTAAAAGCTACTCATCAGTCGAACATGCATCAAAGCGAAGCGAGTTTCAGTGCAACTTTTTCAAACCTGCTTGTGTTGCCTCAGTTATCTGACCGTTTCATGTTTCTGGGTTTATTTTATGTCCACACGCACTTGGGAAACTCACAGAGAGAACTGCAGCCATTTTGCTTTCTCTTTTTGGTTGTTGTTTTTTTTTTGCCGACTACAAAGCCGGAGCAAATTCAAAAAAACCACTTTTAGTGGGGGTGAAAGTGTTTAACTCTTTTAAGTTCCTACAGGCAACAGGGGCTTGTTTTGGTTGGAGGGGAGTGGAAACGTTGTTTGAGTGTGTGTGTTTGTGCGTGCGCAACCTTCATTCGACACTTGCTACTATACTCAAAGAAATGGTGCAATCTCATTAGATCTTCAGCACAATGCATTCACTCTGGGTAGGTGGTGCAAGCGTTGACATAAACGGAGAAACAAAAGAGAAAAAAGAGGAAGGACGAGGAGGAGTTTTTGTGTATCGGTGACTACTTGAACTTTTGGGTCACGTTTGCTTAAAAATGAACAAAGAAAACTGAGTTTTTAGGCGAATTTGTGTGTTTGTGAAGCGATGAGGTTTTACCTTGAAACACTTTTACGCAGCAGCGATCAGGAGCCAGAAACTTAAAAGTCTATTGAATCTTTCGCATTCAAAATCACACAAAGTGCAGCAGCGCCACTTCTCCGCGTCGAAACCTGCTGGCCGGCCGGCTGAAGAGCCGTTTCTGCCTCTGTTCTGATTAACTTGGGTGCTGGAGTCCCACTCGTACATACGCTGCTGCAAAAATGCAACGAGAAGCTAATCAACTTGCTTACCTGCCCGTCTGCGTCACCCCCCCCCTCTTTCCCAGAGCCGAGCTGCTGCTGCTGGAGGGCTAATCAACACTTCGCCGCGACGGGGGTGATGTGTTCGTCGTGGAGGGCTTTCACCGGCGCTAAGAGGCCGACTTATGTCGGAACTGCTGGAGACCTGGCAGCCACGCCGGCCGGCTCGAAACATCTATTGTCTCTGTGAAGTGGGTCTCGCTTTTTAGGTTTGCAAAACTGGCCAATCAACGTGAACCGTGGAGTGAGTCCGGGTTTAAGTGGCCTTGGTTAAACTTCGTATGAAACGGCAGAAAGGAGCCTTGGAGTCGGTTCGATACCACGTGTGCTTCCCGGGTTTATAGAGCGGCTGCGTTCCTCAGAACTGTGTAAATGTTCAACATACACCTTGAAGGGTCTCTGGTGTCGCGGCGTGCCGGTACATTATGCCGGAGTTCATTATGTATGCGCTAACAAATCAATAACGCTCAAGGACACAGCCACATACATACAGTACATCCACCAAGAGACCAACCGCACGGACGGCAAAGACAGTGTTTTTTTGGACTAATCAAGCCCTCTAATGACTGATCAGTATTCCTCCAAACAGGCGCAGACGGGCTTGATTGGCCTTGATGAATTCTCAGGCATCTCTCCCAGCCGCAGCGCCGCCGCCGCCGCCGCCACCGCCCAAACTCCTGCGCCAGCCAGCGCGAGAAACTCCAGTCGCGGCGCGCTGCTGTCTTTGCGACCCCCCCCCCCCGCCAAAAAACAACCCACAAAAAGAGAGAAGCGATGGCGGGGGAAAAAGACACGATGTAAAACAAGGGAATTCCCTGGTAAACTCGACGGAGGGTAATCCCTGCGCCTCTCGTCTTTACCGGGACGAAGCCGTGTTCCTCGTCGGTGGAGGTAACCGGTCGCTTTTTTTTTTGGACGTTTCTGGATTCGATTCGTCCAACTTTTCTTTCCTCTCATCTGCGTTAGACGTTTGTGGTGAGAGATGATAAACGGGAGACAGGCAGAGAGCCAGCGAGACACAAAGGGAGAAGGAAGGAAGGGGAAAAAAAAGGCAAGAAAATAAAGTCTTTGGGAAATGAGGGCCAGCTTTAGTGGTGATGAGGAGAGGGATGAGTGAGTGAGAGAGGGAAGGAGATCCCTCCCAGGGAGGGAAATACCTCTCTGTAGGAAGGAGTTAAGACGAAGTACGCACAAACTTTCTCAACTTTCCCCGTGCGTGTGTGTCTGCGTCGGACCACACACGCACACGGTGTTTTACACAGCGCGCCGCGGCTCATATCCCTACGCCCCCCCTCCTCCTCCTCCTCCCCCCTCACGGCAGTCATTCGGTCCTTTTTACTCCGCCTTCCCGCGGTCGTGCTTCAACGAGTTTTTCTGGATCGATACCTACAAATTCAATGATGGATTTCGCGCGTGCTGTATAGCTTATTGTTCCCCGGGGCCTTGGCCTAGATTTTTTTTTGTCTCGCCGTGCTCTAAACTGGAGAATCTGGAGCAGGAGGAGCGACGCCGCCTGGCCTTCGCAGAGCGGCGACGGCAGCGTCGTCCCGGCGTCCGTGCGACGCGCTTTTGAAACTGAGAGACGACGAAGGCCGTCTGAAAAGACGTCGCATCATAAACGGAGAGAATCACACTGAATGTGGCGGTGATAGAGGCAAACTGACCGAGGGCAGGAAGCGTTCGAGAGCTCAGTTTGCATCAAGTCGGGCCTGTTTGGGATTTCGTTTCGCTTTCATACTGTGGTGTCTCTTCCTCTGTGACAAAGGAGGGATTGCCACCAGGAGCTGTGGAATTTACTACCTTGTTAGCCTAAAGGGAAGAGGGTCAGTTTAAGGGGAGAAGGCCAGGATGGGATGAATATCCACAGATAAAAGGAGATAACTTGTTTGGGGGCGGAGTCTGTAACTTATTTTAATGGAAGACCAGTAACATCCAGGTACCGTTGGTGTCGTACGAAGAGCTCAAGGGCAGCATCTCTGCATGCGGGTTCTCACTCCCCTCCAACTCTTACATCTCTCAGCGTCTCCACTAAAGCTGCCATTCAGCACCTCGTCCCAGCTCGCACCCCTGAAAACCCGGCATCGCTTCATATTTTCTGTTAAATTGGAGAACAGGACGACAAATGCAGCAATGCTCCAATAAAAAAAAGCAGCTTTAGTACATTAAAAAAAAAAGCAAAACAAAGGCTTCAACTCTGCTTTTATTCTCGCGTTTGCCTGCAAGCATCAAATATACTTGTTGTAAAGAAAAGAAATCATTTTCATATTGTTTTCTTAAGCTTCCCCAAGGAAGCAAACACCACAAAATTGCTTTTCCCCGACTGCTGGAGGAAACACAGGCTGCATTTCTCAAAATCTAATCAACATCTCTCCATCACAAGTTTAAGAGAAAAATTCTGTTTTCCAATTTTTGGGGTCAGAGCGCCGACCAGAGAACTCCCTCCAGCCGTTAAACCTCCCCGAAACATACATGTAATTACACAATTTCCACGGCGGAGAAGAGAAAACGGTTTCCACAGAAGAAAGGGGCCACATCACATCTTTCTCTCCCTCTTTCTCTCTTTTTTTTTTACTTGAAAGACGGCCATCGGGCTGTGATCCCTGAAATCCGGGGGCTGATGGCGGGCTCGGACGGACGGACCGCGCAATTAGTGGTCCCGAAAGTTTCACCGAGCTGAAAGTTCAGCATCCGGCGAAAAGAGAAGTCGCAGGAAAGGACGGAAACAACCAACAGTCGTGACTATGAAGGAGCGATCCTGTGAGGTGAGCCCAACAAAGGGCTTCAGATAATTTTGCACTTGTGCTGATGAATTCAACGTTTGTTTTTTGGTCAATTTAAAGCGACATTTGGAAAACATGACGATTCTCGGTGAACTAAAAACATTCAAAGTGGTGAACAGATCGAAACTGAGCTGTTTTGTCACGCTGACATTGTGAATGCAGCAGAAATGTTGTTAGATCAGGACACAACATTCACACCAATCACACAGATGACTCAGACGAGGATTTGGTTTTTACTTTTTAGCGTGAATCAGAAGAGCGACTCAATCATTTCAGCCAATTTACATAATAATTATGAAGCGCTTACCTTTGAACAAATTCAAACAATTGATCAACACCAAACAGTTTCATTATTCTGACGACTTCAAATAGAAAAATCTTCCCACTCTTCATTAATTCTTTTCAATATTACTGCTGTCAGCACAGAAAAATCAGGTTTTGACGTGAATTTGAGTTTAAATTTTTATGTTTTAAAGTTAAATAACAGCTGCCGAACAAACTACTCCGCATAAAACACAGTCAGGAAGAAAATATGGAAGGTAGAGACGTGTCTATTTGATGCTTTGCATGCAACAGTCTGCACTGTGTACAGCGTATAAAACATAAGTAACACCTCTATAAAAAGGTGGATGCTGGTGACATGACAGAAAGGAACTCAGGCACTCTGAAGGCGACTAGAAAGAGCATCTGAAGGGTTGGCGATCGAGCACCGATGCCCTTCTGGACTGAAGACGCGACCTGACGTGACCTGAAGTGACCCCGATCCGTCTCGACCAGACCGCACCTTCAATTCTCACCGAATTTCTCAGACGAAGCTTGTAAGCTCGAGTCAATCTGAGCTGAACCAAATGTGTTTAATTCCAACTCCCTGACATCACAGTTCACACTGTCACACATGCAAACTCCGTCTTTCATTAAGTTTGGAGGTAAAAATAACACGAGTCTGCGATAGCGTCGCAAATGAGCCGAACAGAAACACAGGGTTTTTTTCAGGAGATGGTGTTTGTGGGCGCGTAGTTGCCCTTCGGCTTGTTTTGTGTGTGTGTGTCTGAACCTGTAAGTGAGAGTACAGTGTCATAAAGCAAGCTAAAGGAGAAGGAGATGATTACGAACAGCATCCTCCTCAGGGCATCTGTGTCATTACGTGTGCGAGGACATGATGGCTTCCTATTAGGCCGCGGCGCTGAACCGTCGCGTGGGCCGAATGAGCCGTCCGCTGACTGATCGGCCTTAAAACCGTCAACGTAAACTGCCTGTTTTAGGGCTGCTGGGCAATAAAAGGCCACAGCCCAAAGAATGACCACGCCGGGGGGGCTTCAAGAGCGTCACAAATACGTGTGTGTGTGTGTGTATTTGTGTTTGTGTGCGCACCAGGTTTGAAGCAAATATCTCTCCTGTGGGTGAAAAAGTGTGAAATACAGCAACACTTTACTGCAACTGTTGATAAGGTGCACACTGATATGCCGAGCCTGTCAGGTAACACCTATACACTGGCAAACACCCTTAAAATCTCTCAAAAACCACAAAGGATGACACATACACACACACACACACACACCTCCACACAACATGGAGGGAATCATAGAAGCTGGGGGCTGAAGGAGGCTGGCAGAGAAGAGCTCCCTGAGGTACAAACACAGACAGCAGTGCAGCAAGCCCCCCCCCCACGGAAAAACAAATGCCCGAGTATCCACAAACAAACACATATGTTTTCAGAAACAAATGCACACACAGTGCATCATTTGTCAGCGCGTCAGAGACGCGGCGGCGCTCGCCTTCCCCGCAGCTCGCCGTCGAACAGGTTAAGCCCCCCCTGAAGGTCTTCCAGGCGCAGCCATGTGCTGCGTTTCTACGGGAGGAGAGCCAGTGCGTGTGACTCATTACGTCTGCATGAGAGATAAACAGGTAAATAAGCACACGTGCGTCGGGCGAGAGGCGGTGTGCATGTGTGGTCTGTGCATTGGTATGTTTTTTTTTTTTTTTTTCCCGCGTGTCCAGGGAAAAATAAATTAGCAGTGCTAGCAGGTTGCTCTGACAAGTCCTGTTAATGAGAACATCCTCCAGAGCCTTTTGGGCCGGCGAGAGAAACCAGAGGCCGTAATCATCTGTTCAGCTTGGAAGACGGCATGGAGGAGGGAGGGGGGGGGCGCAGGAGAGCAAGGAAAAAAAAAACCCCACACAATTAGACCACACCATCTGCAGGAGAGGTGCTAATGTCTAGTTCAAACTAAAAAAAAAGGTGGAGGGGAAAAATAACCGCGCGGTAGAACCAACGCAGACACTCCCCCCTCCCCCTCCGCAGGAGACGTGTGAGCTCCACGTATAGATGGTTCACTCCGCGGAAGGAGATCTTTTATTTAGCGCGGACATTTGCACACAGGCGCGTTCCCCAACACGGAAACACTGCACCGAGTCTCAGAAGTCAGAGAGCCTCCAGGCAAACACGCTCCAGTGATGTACGGCGTTGTAGCAAAGTCAGAACTTGCCAAAGGCGCGTTATCCCCACCGGGTGTGTGACAGCTCCATTTGACTGAGTGGAATCGAGTTAAACATGTGATGACAAAAGCCGCGCTGATGCACTGCAAAGTTTGGGAACGCGAAAAACGAAACAACGCCGCCAACATTATCTCGGTCCATCACGCTGTCCGGCTGCACGCATTTGCATGTGTGTGTATCCCTGCGGGTGTGCACGCGGTGTGAAAGCTGGTGGGGCGGGGGGGTGGGGTGGGGGGGGGGCACAGGGACGCGCGTGCAATCAAACACGCTCACGGAGCAAACGTGTGTTTGTGATAAGTTGCCAATTTGGCTTCGCTTGACTCACCTGCACCTGGCTTAGCGAGGCAAAGCCAACTGGCTCTTCATGAGTTTGGGAAAATCACAAACCAAGTAGAGAAGCTCTGAAATCGTTTTTTTTCCCCTGATGTTTACACTGCGAAACAGACATAAACAATCATGTTGTAACTGGGCGGTGTGCGTTTGGTGTGTGCAGGAAACAGACGGTGGGGACGGTAA
>JAUESF010000050.1:11462450-11483687 GCA_032274765.1 Malacoctenus tetranemus
CAACACCCAGCTGTGATTTGCAGACTGTGAGTGCTTCATTTTATGTCTTTCAAACGTTTCCAGCGCTATCGGCTTTCGCTTCTCATTAAGAAGTTATATATTTGCTCTATAGTATCTTGACTCCATCAAATTAAATTTATGAATGGAAGCCCATGAAGCAAGTTGCATATCTGCACAATATTTCACAGATGTAATGCAGATAACTTTGTGAGAGGGATGAAATAAGTAATATGTGGCCACAGATAAAGAAAACACCTTCTTTTATCACCGAGATAGGCGAGCGGATGCTAAGTGAAACGGTTCATTCTCTTCTATCTCTATAATGTGAATAGAGATTAATTGAAGAGATGCGCCCTCGTCGGTTCCCGCGTCGTCCCGTCCCGGGATCTCGGGGAGCCAGAAGAATTACAGGCTACGCTAGAACAATTAAGTCGGCCTCCTGTCCAGATAGCATCGGCGCTGCGCGCAGTAAACAACAGCAGATAGCAGCGGGCCTCAGGAAGTGAAATGAATCACGGTCTCGGTCTGATACAGTTGCTGCTCTCTCTCTCTCTCTCTCCCTCGCTCTCTTCACTACAGCGATAAAAAAGAAAGTAGAAAAAAACCACCACCACCACAGCTGCTGCTGCTGCTGCTCCATTCAGCCGCAGCTTAGTGTGTCCATTTTGATTCCGACTTACCTTTCTTAAAATGAAAAGATCTCCGGATGAGGTTGGAAACCACCGCGCGTATTTAAAGATGCACTTTAAATGTAAAACAGGCCTTGTGTTTTTTGCGGGTATACGTGTGCATGCATGTGTGACCTCCGCGCGTGTGCACATAAAAGCAGAGACGGAGATTGCGAGAGAGCGTCGCCGCGTCTTTCTTTTCTTGCAAGGGTTCCCGTCACTGCGTGTCCTGCTGTCAGCCTGTGCCAGCGTACGTGAGCTCTCCCGGTGTAGAGTACACGAGCGGCACAAAGTACAAAAAAAAAAAAAGAAGGGAGGGAGGGAGTGAAGGTGGGAGGGGGAGGGGGGAGAGGAGGAGGGGTGGATAGAGATGACACATGGGCAGACAGACAGAGCTGAGATAGGCTCTGTCAGCCCAGAGGTGGCTATCTGCTGCTTCACAAGCCTCCTCGGCTCTTCCCACCAGATTAACTGTCTGGCACGCTCAGCCAGTTCTGAAACTGACAAATGTCACTCTAAATAGTATTCGTGACTCGTGATTGATTTTGTGAGACCTTATCTTGCTTGCCAAAAAAAAAAAAAGAAGATATATAGACGCCAAATCGCCACACCAATAAAGAGGAAAAAAAAGTCCCTCCTCTCTTGCAGGTTCGACCAACGTGAACCCGCTGATTAAAAAACGAAGAAGTCACTCAGCCGTCTGTCAGCCGGCTGAAATAAACGACAAATAAGCTGCAATCCAGAAAAGGCCGAACCCCTGCGTTCGCTCCTCGCACCTCTTTATTTATGTACATGTATAAATCAGCAGCGTTGCTGGTTGTGGTATTTTTTAGAGCGATGAATCATTGCTCTCTTTCTTCCTGCGCTTTCTTGCATAAAAATCCACGGACGCCTCGAACTTGTTCTTTGAGGCAATGAAACAGAATTTTCTGTTGAATACATGCTGAATGAGACGGGGCAGGGGGGCGGGGGGGGGCAATAATGAGGATATGATGCAATTCCAACTCCGTTCTGTTTTTATTCGCCTCCAGCCTGTACTCACCACCCTCCTCCCCCCTCCCAGGAAGAGGAGAAGGTCTGTGTGGCTGGCTGGAGAACCGACTCGTCACGAGACGCACGAGGAGTCGGAGGCGTTTGATTGCAAAACCGACATCACACGCAGACTCAAAAGAAGCGAGACGCGGGCGGGGACATTCGAAGGAGGGGGGAGCCACTTGTATGTCACCCCCCCCCCTCTCCACAGACATCTGGCAAAGTGAGCCCTGTTTGCACCACATCATCATCCCACCGCCCGACATCAGCAGCATTCAAATCGCCGCCTTCATGAATACAGTAATGTTTCAACGCTGTTGTGAAGAGGCACTCCGTGTGTTTCATAATGCTGCTGCCAACGGTGGTTTCAGGGAGGGGGGGCGGGGGGGAGGACAGGGTGGGGGAGGGGGGTTGGGGGGGTTGCAGACGTAGTAGACCTGTGAACTCTGTCATCCTTTATTGAAGATGACACGTACTCTCGGCACACATCGCTCCCAGGCTTCCTCCGCCGCGCCGCTGGTTTTTAAAGACACTACGGGGAGCGCTCTGTGAAAAACAGGTAGCACCACAGACACACATAAAACACGCGGGCGCTCGTAGTCTTTGATTGTGCGACATAAAACACTCTTGGATACAGATTACTGTACAGACACACGCCCATACACGCTCTGATTTAAGTGTCTCCCGGGTCGTCCTTTTCTGTACAATAATCCTTGTTAGAGATGCAGGGGCGTCGTAATGACAGCTATAACCGTTCTCAAGCAGTTAGTCTCAGCACCCCCTCAACCCCCAGGTCTGCTGGGAAGGCTACTTCACACACTCCTTTATTGCCTCCATGACCATTAGTATCTCCATTTTATTGCTGTCATCGTCACCATTTACCTGACAAACGCAGCCTCAGCAGGATCTCTCCTCTCTTTCCGCCTCTCTTATGTGAACACACTCACACACTCACAAACACAGAAGTGTCCACATTTCCACAGTGATAATACAAACTAGCCAACTATCCTCATGCACGGAGCCCCACTGCCGTTGTCTTGGTGCAGGTATGCCCTCTACCGAGTATCACCTCGGTTTAGTTTGTAAATTTGCTAATTAAAAACGGACATTTGATCCTATTTTATCTGCCTCAATCAGAGCAGTGTTACTTTTATTCTCTGAAATGATATTTCATCATGAGCCTTTTTAAAAATGAAGCAGTAGAAGAAGTCGTCCCCGCTCTGCAGAACCCCACCCCCCCCACCCCACCCTCTGGTTTCGATACACATCGCATGCTGCGCGCACAACATCGTCTCGACTGAACATCATCACGCAACATCAAAACGCTTCACTTCTGCCGTCTGGAGTCGATGTCAAACTGCTCGTGTGTTTTGAAAGTTTAAAAAAAAAAAACCTCGTGAACTCAGAACGCGGCGTCCCCGCGCGCACAAAAACGGAGCTCGGAGAAAGATCCGAGGCGAAAGCGGGGCGTCGGGAGGAAAAGGGAAAGATTTGCTGTGTTAAGTGCTGCTCCGACGCTCCTCCATCGCAGACGGTCTACGAGGAACGCCGGTAATAGGAGACGGGAGTGCACGAGTACAGTTTGGGTGCCGAGATCAATACAGGCTGATCCGACTGTGCTGACAGGCCGCGGTGCATTCCTCCACGGACGCCCCCCCCCTCCCTCCCCGCCTTTCCTGTCTGGCCCTCTGGCTTGATAAATGCTGACTTACAGAAACGTGAAGCTGCTGTGAAGGACAAGCGTTTGTGTGTGTCGGCTCGTCCGTCTGTTGAAATTCAGAGACACACACATGCCAACAGAGGAATCTCGGGGCCACTTGGATCCATCGAGGGGATTGGCTGTGTTGGTGTACAGCGCGCGGTGGCAGTGGTTTAGTCCAGTCGGGCCGCACGTCTCGGATGTCAGGGATACAACTTTCCAGCAGCAGCCCGTCACCGGAGCCCAGATTACTCCTGGAGACAGCGCGCGCGACATAATCCACAAGACACCTCTGTCCCTGTGGCTCTCGGGGGGGCAGTGGGGGATTTGCTCTAATGCAGGTGGCTGCGACTTGTGTTTGTGCCTGATACTTGGTGTTTGTGCTCCCGTGTGAGTGTGTGTGCGCGTCGCATCAAAATGCAATTACAGAGAGATTAGCGCAGATAATGCGCCGGCCAAAAGTGACAAATACAAGCTTGTTCACTCAGAAGATTAAATCAGAGAGAGGGGAAGGCAGGGGTGTGTTTTAGGCCCCACAGTGCATTCTTATGAGCTGGTTTTTATGCATACGTGCAACTTTGAAAATTAGCTGCTTTTCTGAGTGTCTTTTTCTCATCTTTTTTTTGAGATTCTGGCTGCAAGACAATTCATTTTAACTAACTCTCTCTTTATGACAAGCTGAGCCCTGCCGAAACTCTCAAACTGGGACTGAAACGCTAAAACTTTCATGCGACGAATGATGCATTTTTTGGAGCCTTATGCTCTTTTTTTCCCCCAAACTTAATTTCTGCCTGAAACAGTGGCTTACAGACGCATTCACATGTTTCAGAAAATGTGGTTTTATTTTGGAAAACAGTTCCACTTTTCGAACCTGGTTGATTTCTTGTTGTCATGTTTGATCAAACCTGTAATAATTAGTGCCCATCTGCTTCGTGGAGGCAGAAAGGTCCTGGGAACTGCTTCTAATATCGCACGTCATTCACACTCAAAGTAGATTTTTGTCACTGATGCTTGAATCATCGGTTGGGTTTATTGGTGACTGATCACTGAGCCACGCCGCATTCTTGCAGCTGCAAACGGGGCCTGATTGGAGCGACAGTTGAAAACTGGAAGAGTGCGGCGGCAGGAAACGGTGAAAAACATTTTCAAAATTCGACGAGCTTTTTCATTCTTTAAACGAGCAAATCGACATTTCCCTTGTGTCAGAACGAAACAGGGGGAAACGTACTGCCCCTAATTTGGTCCGACACCCGTCATTTACATGAAAGCGTTGGGGGGGGGGAGCTCCAGCCAATCCACAGCAGTGTTTAGTTTCTGTTAATGTGGTCTAAATAATGAGTGAGCTGAATGGGAAATTTGAGCAGCCCATTTGCATGCGCGCTGATAGCATGTAATCATGTTGAAATCGAAAGATCGGAGCACAAAGAAGTGCGAGTTGTCGTGGATTTTTACAGCCGCTGGCAGCGACGCGGCCGCATTGTGTGTCAGTCTTCATGTTTACCCTCTTTGTATCTTTGTCTCCCAGCAGTTCAGTCCAACGGCAGTGAAAAGGCAGCGAAAACACGGGGAACACAAAGGAAACAATCGGAGCGAAGCGTGGATCTAATTACGCTCGGACGTCCCTTCCAGCTCCGACTCGCACGAGCGCGTACGTGAATCGAAATGAGGGGAAACTTTAAAACGCTGCCGCTTGCTGTCTTACTGTAAAACGGAGGAAGTAAGCGGAGAACAAAAAAACTAAATCGTGCTGTATGAAAGATAATAGATTCTGCATGTCAGAGGTGAGTGTTCAGCTCCAGGCCGTCCTCCGCTCTTTCTCTGGGCAGCTTCACCTCCGTTTGCCGGAGTTTGGAAGCCTTCAAAGTTCACAGATAAACTGCTTTTCTGAGGGTTTTGTTCTGAAGGAAGCTGCCTGTCAACACCGGATCTGACGAGCAACCTTCTGATCCTCCCTGAATCGAATGTTTGATTCCACGAAACGTGAGGTCGTCTTCGTGTCGACCCCGCATGAAAATATTCAATCGCGCGAGTTCTGTAATCTGTTTGATTAGTGTAGAAACGAAGCTGATTGTGGGTAACGATAGAAGTCCTATCAAGATGTTTGAGTTAACATCATACGACAGTGTTGGATTCTTCCCATAGACATGAAGCACATAGAGTGGCCTGCAGTGACCGTAAGCCTGAGAGCCTGTTTCAGTCTCTTTATTTGCGAAGTCTTCGTAGTTTCTCTCGCTCTCTCACACATCTCCCCCGATTTTCTCTCCACAACCTCTCCACATGAACACCAACACGTCTCTCACCTGTCTGAGGCACCATTCACACTAATTGCTTCTCCATCATTTCCTCCAGTCGGTGTCACAAATCCTATTTTGTCTGATCGGTGTCGCTCCGGATTCCATTCAATCTTTTCTGCATTAGACAAGTCCGGACGGCGCTTCTATCACGCAAACACAAAATAAAATCACACAACAACGTGTGAGGTGAATAAAAGTGGCCTTTACCCACAAGTGAGATGATGAAGCTTCAGCAGGAGGAGGAAAAACTTGTGGTGTTTTTCCCAATAGGAGCGACTCGGCTGTGTTTACATGAGACGCTCGAAACACCGGTGAACCAAAACCACGTTTCACATGGCGCCTCAGTGGCCGACTGCCAGACGGATCGCCTGCGTGCAATCCTATGAAATCCCCCTTTCCTGACAGACCTTCTTGAATCCCACCTTTTTTTTAGATTCCTTTTCTGAATCCACGAGCGTTGCAAATGAAACCTTTGCGAGTATCTCTCTCTCTCTCTCTCTCTCTCTCTCTCTCTCTCCCAGTAACACACCTCGATAACAACTTCCTATGAATCATTGCAAATTGTCGGACAGCAGGCAGACTGCGCGCAGAGTCCCGCGAACACGATTCCCTTATCCGGGCGCTGACGCATTGTTGATACGAGCCTTCTGGAGAAGGAGAGAGAGAGAGAAAAAAAAATTAAGCCAACACAACCCCCGTTCCCACCGTCCCGCTCCCGCCGTGGCTTTGAAGAGAAGGCTTTGTTCAGCTGTGTTATTACATTATCAGCTGACAGACAATTTGTTTGACAGTGCTACTAGAGAGAACTGTTGATGTACGGCACACATTGCCTCCCCCCCCTCCCCTCCCCTCCCGTTCTCTCTCCCCTCCCTCCCCCCTTTCCCTTGGTTTCAATTAACAGTTTTTTGCTTTCCAACACAGCCAGTGCACTTTTTTCTCCATCTGTCTTTTCAGTAAGTCAAGGACAGGCTATTAGGAATCCGCAGAGCTGGCAAGTTCACTCTCACGTTAATTGCTTCAAAAAGAAAGAAAAAAAAAAAAAGAGTTGAAAATGTAAAAAAAAAAAAAGCAGTTAAAAAAAATGCAGACTTCCACAGAAACGGGCCGAGAAGCTTTAAACACTGGTGGTGTCTTCTTCTGATAACGCACCGCCGCGCCAATTAGGTTACAAACGGCATCAAACGCACACAAAAAACGCGCTCTACCTACTCGCGATGGACGCCGTGTTTGTCGGCGCGCTGTTCATGCGTTTTGATCGCGACGCCGTTGGGGGGGGGGGAAGCTCGAAATGCTCGGACGCGGCCAGGTGAGTTCTAATTAAGGCGGAGAGAGAATGTCAGACATCGCAGTTGACCTACTCCCTCCCACGCTGTCACCGCGGCAAGAAGACATCCATTATAGATATTTCAGATGACAAGCGCGCCGGGGGAAAAAAAAAAAGTCAGAGAAATACATGTCCGGCGTTCTTCCCACCTCTCCGTTCGAGTACATTTCTTTGTGAGATGAAGATCCCGCGAAGGTGTCGAGAGACGCGCAGTGATACTTCATTAGGATTCCTCACTGAATAAAAAAAAAAAAACAAAAAACCCACGGCGTCAACGCTTCGCGGGCCTCGCCAATCCCGAAACGCCCGCGTGTGTAGAAACATCAGCGTCGGCGCGCGGTGGCTGCGCGCTCTGAATGACAGAGTTATACCGGCTTTGCATGAGAATACAGATAATGCAGTCAGATGGCGAGGGGGGGAAAGCGATGTCAAACAGACAAGCCTTCAAACGAGGCACTGAGCCTCCGCGCTCCCTCCTCGTGCTGAATTGACAGCCTCTGGCCTGAGATTCAAGCAGCGTCAGGATGTCAAACTCCACTATGTTTTGACACCTATTGCTGTCCTCAGCAGAAAAAAAATGGAGGGAGGCACGAAAAAAAAACAACAACACAGCAGCGCCGGCTTTTGTAAACACAGAATTCACAGTCCATTTGTGATTTAGTTCCTACTGAATGCACAAACAGGCAAGACACCGGTGCAGGCATGTGCGCACACAACCTGACACGTACACACACACAAACACGCTCGAGAGTCTACAGCAACATTTCTATCGTCTTTCACCGAAACTCAGCAAGAGGAAAAAGTTGAACGATCATCATTTCATCACTTCCTCCCTCCCTCCCTCCCTCCCTCCTCCCCCCCGGCCCCGACCTCACCGCTGCTGCAGTAACACATAACAGATACGCTCGCGTCTCCATCTCTGTGATTCGCACGTCGTGCATGAATTAACCGGTGGCGTCGCGCTGTGAAGTGCCGCTCGCTCCTGCAGGTCGCCGCTCGAGTGGCGAACGCAAGGAGAAGTTGTGCTGGATAAGCAAGCGAGGGCGCCGCTTTGCCTATTTATCGAATTGCAAAATTACGGGTATTTTCCCCCTCCGCTTTAAAGGAGGAGACGGCAGCTGGAGTCGGCGTTACGCTGAATTAAACACAGCCTCACCAAAGTGCATCATAATGGAACAGCAGAGGCCTCGCGTTGTCCGAGCCGGGCGGCGCCGTCCCACTTTTCAGAAACCGACAAGGAAGAGGTCTGAAATGATTACTGTGAGACACCAACTTACTCAGCAATAACACAGACGTCGCGACTTAGAGTGTAAAAAAAAAGTGGTAGTAGAGAGATAGAGATGGAGAGAGAGATAAAAAGAGAGGGAGAGAGAGAGAGAGAGAGGAGAGCGAATCTATTACCGGTAGTGATTTGGCGCTTGCTGGAGAGGACGGGGGAACTGAGGGGCTCCATTCATGTGCACTTGTCCCAATAGAAGAGATAAGAGAGTAGCGAAGCTCAACTAACTCTGTAATTACACCGCAGACGAGTCTGCCGAGGCTTTTCTCTCGCTTCTTCTTTTTTTTTTTTTTTTCCCATTTTTCGCCCTGATCCTGCGAGCTCCGAACAACACACTCCGTGGCAAAGGGGGGTTGAACTGCATTGCTGTCTCAGGTAAATCCCAAATCCGGAGCATCACCTCTGCCATCTGTGAAAGCCGTCCAAAGATTTAATTCATGTGCCCGGCAGGACGGCACAAACACTGCCGCCGTACAGCGTGTCAGTCTCAGGTCCCATCAGTCTGTGTGAGGTTTTTTTTTTTGTCTCTACAAGCTTCCCACACGGTCTCCAGGCAACCCCCCCTCCCCTCCTTTACTCCCCTCTACTGTCAATGGAGCACTGACAGGAGGCAATTTTGTGATGTTATTTGGGTGATTTTATTTGCTCAGTAGGGCACCGTGCCCCCCAACCACCAGTGACACATTTCTAGTTCTTCACAGGCCTCCCTGGTGCAGAGCCCACCTGAGACATGGTAAAATCAGAGTAATGAAGTACGCAGCACACTGGCAAAGGCATCAATCAGATGACAGCGGGGGGACGGACAACAAAGGAGGAGAGAGGTGGAGTAGCAGCAGCGGTGTAAAAAAAAAAAAAAAAGAAAGAAGAAGAGAGAACAGGGAGGAAGAAGAAAAGCAGGAACTCGACTGAGGGATAAAATTGTAATAAGAAGCAACGTGAGATGAGGAAAAACTGCTGCCTGCCTATGAAATATTACACAGCCATACATTAAGAGAATGTAAGAGAGAGAGGGAAGGAAAGTGAAAGATAAATGTGCATCGGTGTGGAACGGAGAGAACAAGGCAAATAATCTAAGCCCGGATATCGCATTTATGGACGGCGTCTGGTTGGGTTCCCCCCCCCCCCTTTTTTTTCATCCTGGCAGCCTATTAAAGTTTCATGCTAAAATGAGTCAATATTAGACATGACATTTTCAGGGTGAATTAGTCGGAAGCAAAAAATGGCGATAGGTCAAAATCCTCCTCAAGTGACCATTTTGGTCACCCAGAGAGGAGATGTGCTTCAGCAGCCTGTTCAGCACAGCCACTTATGAGCAACCATGACTTCATGGAAACGTGTAAAACCTGGTTGAACCACCTTTACTTGTATATCCTCAACTTTATCGTTCAGTTTTGTAACAAAACTGTCTTCTGTGATCATAATACACCAAATAAAACAAATTAAAAACACAATATACACAATATAACAAGGAGAATCTAAAAAAAAATTAAAATGTTTCAGTGAAAAACTCTTGCTCCACAGGGCAAAGGATTGAAAAAAAGCAATCTGATGTTTTTGATTCAAAACCGAAGAACAAAGAATCAATTTTCCGATGACTTTAAAAAAAAAAATTGTCACCCCGGGGGGAAGAGATGTAAAAAAAAAAAATGACACCGCTCGCACCTGAGAAATTAATTCAACATTTACCCCACTTCACTGTTGAAAAGATAAACGCTCCTCAACATCTGCTGTATTTGTACCTCGCTGCTTCCCATTTGTCTTCCCTTTTTTTTTGTTTTCAGCAGAGTCTGTCTTGGTTTCAAGAAAAACACGAAGCGACTCGAATCAATCTGTTCTCTGAAAAAGCCCCAAAGAGAAGAAAAATCTGTATTGAAAATGGCTGCTGATAACATCCCCCCGGTGGTTTCCTTCCTTTCAGTAAGAAAGAGGGAAAGTAGATATTACGTTTGAAGTTAAAAAATGGTTTTGAAAGCCAACACACACTCAGCTGGATCCAGAGTTATAATTTGTCTCATTGTTTGAAGATGTTAAAGGGAAACATAATATTAAGAGACAGGGTTTGACATGGAAAATACTGACAATGTGGGGGGGAAATTACAATGCTTAACTTTTGCAGGAGACGGATATCATCCTCTGCTCTCGCCGCCGCCGCCACCGCCGCCGCCGCCGCCGCCGCGGCTCCTCCTGTCAAGCCTTTGAAGATGTCGTTTGACGGGCCTTGAAAAAGGCCACACCGGAACACGCCGGCTAACAATCTCACCACATAACCTTTCATTTGCTCGCTCCGAGCCCGAAATCAAAGACACTGAACAAATGACTCGGGTGAAGAGAGAGGAGGGGCTTTTAGAGAGAGAGAGAGAGGGAGAGAGAGAGGGACGGCTTGAGGAAAAAAAAATGGAGCGATAAGGTGAGTTAAAAGGGGGTGTGAGAGACAGGTTCGAGAGAGAGGTGAGAGATGTGATTGACAGTAAAAGACAGAGGTGACAGCCTCGGAGAGGGGGGGGGGCTCCTTTTATTGAGAGTAAAAGGGCTGCGGTGGAACAGCGCAGGAAGCAGCAGGACGCCTAAAGAGCTGCAACGCCAATTAGCCGAGGTGGTTCAGAGTTCAGGGGGGAAAAAAGGCTCCCGATTCGCCGGCGCTCTGCCTACAGCAGCTGTCGTCACTCTTGAAAGAGCGCGTGGCTCTGCTACGACCACCATTGTTGCACCCGGCTTCAAGTTCATACGCGAGCGACTCTCGATTAGTCCTGACTGATCGGAGTGAGTTGCTCACAATCAAAGGGCGAGCGCGTTCACCTGCTGCGTCTTTCATGTGGCATTCAGGGACCAAAAACAGGAATTGAACACGTCACATGCAAACGGATGTAAAACCCTGAGCGGAGGCGTGATCTCGTCGGAGCATGCGTGTGCGGCGAACACAAGCGCGTCTTGTTTCACCTCTGTATGAGCCGTCCACTGGATTAAAAAAAGAAGAAGGAAAAAAAAAAACCTCGCCTGCTTTGATCCGCCAATATCAATGTACGTGGCTGCCCAGGAGGCGCGGGGCGGCGCACTAAATCAGACATACGTTCTTCTTTTTCATCTCTTCCTGTTCAATCAGCGCGCATTTGGGCAAGTTTCTGAAAATAGCTAATGATAATAAGGTGAGTCAGTGCTCCGCCGCGCTCGCTGCTGCCCTGATTTTTCCACGGGGGGGGGGGATGGTGTGGATAGGGGTGGGGGTGGGGTGTGGGGGGGCAAGTGTTAGGTTTTAATTTCACACCCTAACTCACGTTCCCACCGCTCACGCTCTCGCCGCAGTCGGGGAGCAAAGACACGGAGAGAGAGAGAGAGAGAAATGTTCAATTTTGTTTCTGGGGAAATTGGCGAAGGAACAGTGAATTAGGGTCTCGCCAAAGTAGGAGGGCGGGGAAAAAAAACCCCAAGTCTTATTTTGATGATGACAAGATAAAGTGTGTGCACGCATGAAGGTGGGTGTGTGTGTGTGTGTGTGTTCTTAACTGCACTGTGTACAGATTCTACAGAGGGGAACTGAGATGTTGGACTTGGCATCTTTCCTCTTTAATGAGTATCTCTGGAGATGGCAGGTGCATGTTCAGCCCTTCTTTTACAAGCTCAGCAACTCACCGGGCCGTCCCCTCCCTCCCACTGCAATACCACTGTCATTAGCATGGTAGCATTAACACCACCAAACTCATTATTTCATTAATAAACCGCACAAAAGAAAAAAAAAACCCCTCAACCTGTCAGTGCACGCTTACATAACCACCACTTGCGTTTGAAATCTGAAGACAGATCGTCCCAAACAATGATTACACGTCTGGATGTGAGCGTGATGAAGAGTTGTCGAGGCTTCACCATCATAAATGTTTGGGAACGATCCTCCTAATGACTTCAATGACTTCCTTCAACTCCATTTTGCAAAAAAAAAAACCAAACCCAAAACAAACATCTACCTAATTATCTTTACTTAATAGTCCATGGCCTGTTTTTTTTAATGTTTTACAATAATGATAAGTAGTTTGGCTGAGCTGAGCTGAGCCGAGCTGCTCCCTCCTTTTTATTTTTTGCTTCACTTTTTCCCTTGTTTTTCTGCCTTCATTTAGTTTCATAAAAGTCACCTAATGCGCTCTGAAAATGGCTCTGCCAATAATGATCATGGTGATGATGATGATTCGTGGGGGCTGTGGCTAACAGTGCTACTCATTAGTGTTGTCTTTAGCCGATGCGAGACCCCCCCCTGTTCGTATTCCAGGCTTCTCGTCGGTTAACTAACCTGGTATTTAGGCCTGTGCAGCTCATAGTTACACTGCGTGACCGGGCCCTCCGCTGAGCCCCGGGTGCCGACAGGTGAGCGCGTTTATTATGTTTACTCTTGGAGTGGTGGCGGGGGAAATCACGTGCGCTTCTCTTTCGCAGCACGATTTCACAATCGTAACAGGTCTTTTTTTTCCCCCTCTCTGGCTCAACTTCGCTCCTCAGACTGCAGAAGATCCTCACGCGATGACACGAGTCATGTGATCGTTGACAAACCGCACCTGCAGCCCAGCTGTGTGTCTCGATAAGAGGGGTTGCGGGAGAAAAAAAAAAGCCGCTCAGCATTATCACAGCTGCACACGTAACGCCAGATATCCAAACTACTGGGTCAGGATGTCATTTAATCATCCATGAAGGCCGACGCTTTCTACCACTGAAGATAAGGCGGCGACAACGCGGCCGTGACCCGCTCCACAATACACCGGGCGAGGTCTTCTTGCTCCAAACAAGTTGTTGGTTGTCACCGGTTCTTGAGGCTTCAGCAGTGAAACCTACGTCCCCACCATCATTCCCTCCAACAATACAGCCAGCTAGGCCTGGGACCATAACAGATTTTGCTGGACGATATATCGTCCCACAAATCATTGACGGTAAACGATATTATTGTCGACATCATGGAGACCAAAATAACCACTCATGTAATGTTAATGTATCATAATAATGCCAGTGCACCCTTTTAAATGCAACAATTAAACCTTTATCTAAGATGCATTGGACGATAAATCGAGGCCGGAAAAATGAGTTCATTTTCATTTACCGTGCGATTAATTGATTTATCGATCATCGTCCCGACCCTACAGCCAGCTTTGTTGCCGTTAGCGCCTGATCTCTGCCCGTGCCAGACAAAACACACCAAACACTAGCCTGGCCTCGAGCAACGAAACGTGACCGAGCAGCACAAACAGCATTCAATTGACATAAATCGACAGTCTTGTGCTTTGGAGTTGTGCTCTACACTGACAGCTAGCTTGGCCGATCTGATGGCTGATCTGACGATGATCACGTGAGAATCCTCTCTCGCACTGTTGTCTCCAGGCAAGCATTTGAAAACAAAGTCATTGGGACTTGAAGATTCCAAAAGGGGGGGTGGGGGATCAGAAATGACACACCCGGGACCTTCATCATCTATTTTAAGTTTCAAGGTTGAGGGAAGTTTGTGGCCCTCTAGAAAACCATCGGGCAGGATAATTACTTTGCAACCTGAGGAGGTAGGCGCGTGTGTGTTTGCGTGTGTGAGTGTGTTTGTGTATGGATGACTGGCTGGCTTGTCTGTCTAAACAGATAAATGATAATCAGTCGGTGGCAGCAGGTGAGAAATGAAGAAAAACTAACCTGTCATTACTGGTGAATTGATTTCTAGCGGCGTTCAGCCTTGTTATGTTCGCGCTCATCAAGGCACCAGGGTTTAATGTGAAAAACGCAGCTCTGGCATCCACTTCACTCCCAGTTAAGAAATGCTCGAAAGCAATGGGAACAAAGCGCGAGTGCAGCCAGGAACGAGTTTTTTGTCGTGCCTCCCGTGCTTCTGCGTGTGTGTGTGTGTGTGTGCGTGTGTGTGGGTTGGTTAACCTGCTCACACAGCTGCAGATGCAGAAAGCGCTGGGACCATTAGCCTCACTGGGTGGTCACTTCGAGACGGAAGATCACACACACACTCAACACAAACACCGCAACTTCCCACCTCCCACTCCCTCCATTGGGCTCTGTGATTCAGCCAAGCAGGAGGAGAGGAGAGGAGAGGCGAGGAGGCGAAGGTTAGTGGGTGTTCATCCTTTTGAATTCCAGGAGTAGCTGGAGCCTGTTCTGTGTTTTTTCTCCTGTCACGGCTCGCCTGCAGCCGCGGGGTGCTTTATTTGCTGGAGATGACGCACCGGAGGCTGCAGAGAGCCCTAATTGCTTCACGGCCTCCTTGAGCTGCGTGATGCGTTCACTCCAAACATCAATATCACGCCGAGAGAAATTAAGGGGGCCGTGGTGGGGGGATGTTGCCCCGTGTCCACTCTGAAAGACAGCCCCGACGCATGCATGTACAGAGCGATGTGCTGGCACGTATACAAAGACTCTTGCCCTGTGAAGTGTGAGCAGAGGGGCCTCTAATAGCTGGACCGAGCACCGGATCGAGTTTAAGCACAACAGCAGCACTCAGAAAAATAAGCACAACACAGCACGGGCGCTGCCCAGAGCTCGCCATTTGTTTCAACGCGCCGTGCGAGGCTGAAATCTCATCTCTTTGCCGATGCTAATGTCGCGCTGTGAGCGGGAGACCACAGCACACGATGCCAGTCCACTCACTGCGCGCAGACACTGCATAAAACCCTGGTTTAATCAAGACTAATTGTTGAGATTATGAGGACTCGTGTATGTTAATGCCTCGACAAACACCAGAACTGGATCGGGTATTGTCTCTCAGGAGGGTTTACACATTTTCCTCCGCTATTAGTACATGTTAAGCTGCGAGTCGGCTGAAGACAAATATGATAAACCGAGTGGATTAAAATCAGTGCTTCTTCGCGAAGGAGTCATCCAGCTTTTCCGTAGCCGCCAACTCTCTGGTGCGGCACAAAAACGCTTGTGGACTAAAAAAAGAGAAAACTACAAAAAAAAACGCACCCAAAATCGACAGCCTGCAGTTCATCGAGAACTCCATCTGATAAGATCCTCAAATATGAGATTAAAGAAGGGAACGGCAAACGAAATTCAGTGGTGACGTCTTCAGGAATAACCAGGGACCAAAGTGCAGGACACAATTTGCCGGTTCTTTCCTAACTCAGTCGCCTTTCGCCCTCAAATGAATCCAACTGATTTCAGCCGCGAGAGCATGTTGACAACCGTTTGCATGCCTGCAACTTTACACGGCGGCCACTTCCCTTTCCAACACTCCCGTGCAAACAGATAATAACAGCATCTGACAGGCTAATTAATAATGAAAAGCTTCGCTCCACCCTGGAATTCTATAACCCCCAATAGGATTTCTATTAATGCTGATTGACCCTGGCTCGCCCGGTGCCACTTTGGCACAGCTCTCCGCTACCCCTCGCGCCTCCGTCGGTGCCAGCGCAGGTTAGCTGATACATGAATAATTCCCAGTGGACATTAACTGTAAGAAGTAGGGCAGAGGATTCGGCGGTGTGTGCTCCTCTTCCCACCCTCGCTCTCAATCCCCTCATCAGCAGGCTGTTAATATTTAATTATACAAGCTTCATTTCACACTCTCCGAGTGAAACCATGAGGTGGAGACGGAGGTGCGGGGGACCACTACGAGGGGGGAAGTGATGAAATAGAATACCGGGGGTTGGTTAAGGATACAAGAATGAGAAAAAGAAGAAGAAGAAGAAGGAGGAGTAGAAGAAGAAGAAAAGAAGTGGAGCGTGGAAGCAGGAAGATGCGAGTCCCATTTCCATTTCAAAAGGAGCCCGGGAAGTGGGCGGGGATATTTTGGGAACCCACGACCCCGGTTCAGAGAGTCCAGTTGAGATTTTCCGTGGATCGCGTTGGGCTGCTCTCAGCCGGAGCTCGTCCGCATGAAAAACAGGAAACTGACGGAGCAGTTCAGGGATAATTCAACCTATCACGAAGCCAAATGCAGCACAGGAAGGGTATTTGAAATAATGCGTATGAGATAAACACTTGTAATTCTCTTATGAACCATTATGGATAATATTAGAAGCAGAAATGCCTAAAAAAAACTAAAACAAACACTTTACAATTTCCTCCAAGAAAGCATCCGAGCTGACGTCAGTAAAGCACAATAATTCATCTGCCTCTTCGTGATAATGCATAAAACTGTGCTGTCACAGATGATAACACTGATCCCTCCTGCGTATCTTATTTCTTTGCCTTTAATCTTCCCTTTTCGGTCCATTCGGAGCGTTTTCGCCTGCCGGTGCTTCCGCTGCTAAACTTTCTCGAGGAGTTCGAACGATAAATCACTGAAAAACTTCGCGGCAGAGCTACAAGTTTCTAATCTCTGGACCGTGATTAATTCTAATAACAGGGGATGACTGGATCCGTGCTCCTCCGAAGTGCCCCCCCCCCCCGGTTCAATTCGCTGTATTTTTAAGTTGGAGGGCTTTCTGGCTGAATATCTGACAGAGGACAGAAGTTCAATGATACAAGCGGACAAATTAGGCCGGCGCGTACGTCTGGATCCCTCCCCCCGCCTGCCTGCAGAGCCTGTTTACATTTTATCTCGGACCACTTCCTCAGTCGAGCCCCTCCGTCCTCGGCGCTGCCTGGATTTCCCCGGCGGTCCGGGGGTGATATTTACAGTTCGAACGGAGTCATTCAGGAAATATGGCGCTCCCATGTAGAGCATTTACTGATGAAAATTCCTCCTAATATTAGACCTTTGGGCTATTTCGTACCCCCCCCCCCCTCCCTCGCCACACACACACTCAAATCTTGGAGTGAGATCTTGCAGATGAAGTGGTGGAGCATTAATAATTTATGACCGAGCCTTTTTATAGAGCAGAACCCTTGAGATTCATAATTCTATTCGCATTAGGTCTCCAAAAAAAAGTTTAAGTTTTAATAAATAGGTATTAAAACTTTAACTGATATTAATAGCACCAATTAAAGGGCATACTGTGGAGTTATGCATCATTTCTGTACTGGTAGAGTGGAAAACCCACTTGGCAGCGGCTCCCTGGGCGATCTATCTGCGACTTCTTTCACCTTTCTCGCTGCCGATATCCTCTTAAGTCCCTCTGAACTCACCACGTCGCCGTCTCCTCGCCAAAATAAGACCCCCCCCCCCCCCCCCCCCCCCCCAAAAAAAAAAAACGCAGGCATGGCGTGGAAACCTTTAACATCTGTTCGAACCGTTTTTTTCTTTATGGCCGTCATAAATTTAAAAAAAATGGTTCTGTCTGCAATAAATGAGTGAGACGCAGCATTTTACACCACCTCATTGTTCCATAATCAATTCGCTGAACATTACTGCGAGGAGACGAGAGGGCCTGACCAGCCGCAGTGGTGATTGATGAGCGATTTTTCTTGTCTCCCACATCATCGTTTCCCTCCGTGTGCCAGGTCAAATGGTGTGTGTTAGTCAGCCAATAGTCATTCATTTCACTTTATGAAGTGGAACCTGTGCCGGAGCGGGGCCGCGCCATTAAAGGGCATTAGCATGCACGTCTTGGGCGCGCGCGCGCGCATGTGCATGTTGGGCTGTTTTAACCAAGGATCTATTTCACAGGTGAGTGAGGGAAAAAAAAAGCGTGAGCGGCTCCGGTTACGGCTGTTTGTCCGCGCCGGCGTCGCTCGCCGCGGGTCCTCCGCGCCGGCCGGCTCCGGTGGCGCTGTGGGGCCGAGCTCTGTGGGAATTTCCGCTCCGTCTTTTTTTCCCGTTGGTTTCCTCTGATGTACCACTGTGCTCAGGGAAATGTGGTGGAAGGGAGACAGAGGCTGTGTTTTCCTTTGTTCTGCAGTTCTGAACACAGGACGATCTTTCCTTTTTTTCTTCCCTCTCCCTTGCTGGCGCCAAGAAGAAAAAAAAAGGAGGGGTTGACTTAAATAATGGCTTCTGTGTTCTAATTTGTGTAGGGATTTATCCCGCTGCTTGGCCAGTTGTAACGCGAGAGCGTCTTGTGAGCTGATCAGTCTGAACAGTCGGCGAGGAACGGGATGGTGGGGGTGGGGGAGGGGGTGGGTGGGGAATGAAGACGGAGAGGGCGACGTGGAGAACGAGACAGAGAGAGAAAGGGAAACGGAGGAAAAGAGAAAAAGAGAGAGAAGGTTCTGCTTCTTTGCTCCGGTGATTCCCGATGAAATTGATTCTCATACCTCCAGAGATCTCCCACCCCGTCCCCTCGTCTCCCCTTCGCTCCTCCTCCATTACAAACCTGTCCACAGGATGAATGATCTACACAGTACCCATGTGTACCACTGACCAGTGCACACTTCAGTGACTCCCAGAGCTCGGGGACCTTCAAAGACACCCCCCCTCCTCTCCCCTCCCCCTCCCTTCCTCCTCCTCAGATAAAGAGACAGATCTGGTAACGGTAGAGAGACAGAGGAAGGAGAAACAATCAAACCTGATAATAGAGACGAGAAAAGGAACGACAGGATCAAAATGGCTTCGACAGACTGAGAGAGAGAGAGAGAGAGCGAGAGAGAGAGAGGAGGCCAGGAAGGTGGGGGAGTGGAGGAAAAAGTGTCGGGATGTGATGGGGACGGCAGATGGATACGCGAAAGGTGCAGACAGGGACGGGTGGAAGGGGATATCGGAGGTAATAAGTTGGTGTATCAAGATGTAGTCAGAGTAACAAAGTATGAAGCTAAAAAAAAAAGATAAGGGATTCCCAGGAAAAAAAGCAAAGAGCGGGAGGTAGAGCGGGCGAGGCTGTGCCACCAAACGGCTGGAAGAGGAGGCAATCAGCTATGGTGAAGACTGCGCTCGTGGTTTCGGCTCTGTAGTTCACCGCTGTTCTCCCCGGGGATAGGTGTCACTCGTGTGTGGAAAGAGAGCAGCCACTTAAATGAATGGAGCTCTTTATCTGAGCCTGAACAGCGAGTTATTACCTACTGAGTAGACACTATGGAGCAGGCTCTATTTCCACAGCAGTGATCCCCACGGGCAGGGAGGAGGAGGAGGGGGGTGGGGGGAGGTGAGCGAGGTGGGGGTGGAGGGGGAGGGGGGAGCAGGAGGCATACGGGGAGGGAGGGGAGGAGAGGGATGGAGGACGTTCATGTCTAGTGCCTTATTTTGTAACAGGGTATGACATCTCTGGCCTCCATGCTCTAACAAAGCCCTGAAGCATGGTCAAGCATCACTGAGGAGAGGAGCATTAGTGAGGAAGGCTGCAGGAAAACCGCACAATAATAACACCCACTGGGAAGGCCTCCAACTCCGCTGAATCTCTGCCGCTCTCCTCTGCATTTGCAGCAAGCGCTACGGAAATGTTTTCAAAGTATTTAAGTATTTAAAGCAACCTTTGTTGTCCGTGTTACAGCACTTCCTCGGTTTTCTTTGATACTTGTTTTGATCCGTTCTACCTTCACGGTGACTCTGAGCCTTTCTGTGGATAATCTGGAGCGCTGGGGGTCAAACATGTGACCCGTGGACCAAATCTGGGCTGCCACAAGGTCTCACAACAGAGTAAAAATACAGCAAACCTCTGGAGTGAACTTGTACATTGGTGATCCTTCCATTTCAGTCAAAGTAGGGGGGTCAATACACAGGAGTCGGACCCTCAACTGAACAGCAAATGGCAAGTGGTTTGGCTCACTTGAATTCGGCTCCATGTGACAAGTGAACTATGTTGAGTTTGACACATCTGATCTATAATCTTATTTCCAGCATGTCCTTAATTGCTAACCAAGAAATATGCTAATCTGGGGATCTGCTTGGTTCACACTGCAATCGAGCCCCCTGCAGATCGAGAGCGGGAGCTTTAACTCAAATATGTACAGACAGATACATGCTGCTCTGAGTAGCAACCACACAAACTTTACAGTAAAGTGAAACAGGAAAAAAAAGCATGAATTTTCGAGCACTAAATGCATCAGCCTCTCTATATGCACCTGTAATTGTTCCCTAATTTCCCCATACTGTGCGGCGCCGAGCTGAAGGAGAACGGAGCCAGAGTTAAACCTCTGCTTTGCAGCTCTTTGGGCTCTCGGCTCCCCTGATGCTGCCTGATGGCTTTAATTGGTCTCCTCTGGCTTCAAGCAGTGCACAAGAATCCCCACTCACTAATGGAGGAGGCTGCAACCGGAGTGATAACACTCATACACCGGAGCCGGCACATGCATGTTCAGCGAGCCAGAGAGGAGAAAGCAAAAGAGATTCACCTGTATGCACGCTCACGCACATAGAAACACACACACGCTCAGACAAAGATACACATGTGTACAAAGAACGGCTTTAATCCACCCGGGAATCCCTCCAACTCGCTGCGCTCAGCATTGAGCCATAAATCCATATGCTTGAAATCCTGCCATGAAAATCTGATCTTATACCTTTCCCTCGTGTAAAAATGTTGAAAAAGATGATTTGCTCCCTCCAGGAACTGTTTCATTTATTTTTTTTTGCCTGTGAGAGGTGAGCGTTTAGACACTTTTTCTGCCAAGCGTGCAGGCGAAACAAGGAAGGAATCAGCGCCACCGATTTTCCAAAACCAGGAGGGCACGAGTGCAAAGAAGACGCCCCTCGATTTGTTTCAATGTAACACGGCAATTCAGTTCGAGTTGAACTTGGTATCAAATCCCTGGTGAGAGTTAATATTTGCATGCAGTGAGAGAAATATATGTAGGACTAGAATAACATCTGATTTAAAATACTTGTGATCACCGATGATTTAAAGCTGATGCATTAAGAGAAACTCCAGCGTTTAGTGTCTATAAATGATATATCTAAAACTTTTCTTTCCCCCCCACTAAAGTGGAAAATAAAAAATGTTTTCCGCTCCCAATTCTATGGGGGATGATTATGGATGTTATCATTTTCTCAGACAGATGCTGTTAGCGCCGGGCGGACCATCTCCAGAGCATAGCGAGATGAGAAAAAAAAAAAAAGCAGCGAGTGAAAGAGAAAAATACCGACAGACAAGCAGCCGGTAAAATCCAACGGCGAGAGGGAAGATGATGAGCGTCATTGACAAAGACAGAGACGGGGAGTGGTC
>JAUESF010000050.1:11493872-11503976 GCA_032274765.1 Malacoctenus tetranemus
CTCGACCTGCCTGATTGGTTGATGCTCTTCGTAGTGTTTACGGCTGAGTCTAAAGTCTGTTATCTCTCTACACTCACAGAAAAAAGGTCCTCGGTAACTTCCCAGGTTGGGCCTTTCTGTGCAGAGTGAGTGTGTTTGTGTATGCAACTGTCTCCCTGTTTGCCTTGTGATGAACTGGCGACTTGTCCAGTCCGTGATCGTCAAAGAGGACGTATATACACGTCAGGAGTGCTGAGAAAACTGATGAGTTTCAGTCATAATCATCGTAATGAACTCGTGCAGAGTCCTCGCCAAGAGAGACGAGTTCTTGAAGGAAAGCGTTTGATGTGTAACGCGGTTTCCCACGGAACGCCGCATCCTTTTGGTGAGCGTTTTATTTTCTTACGCGGCAGCCACCAGAGACACTTATGGCCCACGAGGGAAGGATCGAAACACCGGCAGCTCGGAGGGAAAGAACATAATGCAACATGTTTCCTCAACACAGCGTGCTTCCAATAAAAAAAAAGAGGAGAGGAGGAAAACAGTAAATTTAGCTTCCTGTTCTCATAAAATATTGATAAGTACATCGTTTGTGGGATGCCAGTGTTTTGTTTTTTTCTTCTACTTTAATATACTTGTCAAAGTTGCAGAAAATTCCAAAATAAAACTCTCCGGTTTAGAATATATATATTGTATAATTGTTCTTGGCGGGGTTCAATCGGTTGGAAGGTTTTGCCGCTGGCCGTGTGCCCAAACAGCCCAAATGGCTGCAGACATGGGAGGGGAATAATTGAATCCGGATGGATTTGTGGTGTGCCGGGCTGAGGAAGTGATAATCCAAAGCTCTGCCTAATTGCCAGAGTAAAGATGGCGTCCATTGTGGAGGTGGCGTCGGTGTTTATCAAGGCAGCGTGCCGTGGGATTGGCCCGGGCATTAGGGCTTTTACACACTTTTGTTTTGTGAGGTGTTACAGTCGGATTTGAGCAAATATTGGCCCCTCTGGTTATTACATGGTCTGATTGGCTGCTATGCGACTGTCCATAAGCTCCGCACGTCTGCCCTAATCTGAGAGGAGGCTTCAAATAATTAGTTAGTGAAGCACTCTCTCAGCCCGGCGCAGTCAACCTTATCACTAAAAGAAAATCCTTGGTCCATTTCCTTTTTCAGCCCAAAGGCTTACAAACTCTCACCACTGTTAAAACCTTCCGGGGTGGCAGCATAGCCGATAAAATATTACCCAACATGTCACAACCGCTGGTGCCTATCCGTCTTTCTTTTTGTCATTTATTATGTAAAAGAAATACGACTGCGTGTCAAACCCAAATGTTCTGCCAAGTGCTTGTAGTACAAGCTGACTTCCCTCAGTAGATTTTGTCCTCGCTGCGAGAAGAGAAAGAGAGAGAGAGAGAGAGAGACAAAGGAGCCCCGAATGTGCTCGCTGTATTCCTGCAAGACCTCGCCACACATTTACAATATCAGTCCATTTATAATGTCCATCCTGTAAAATTCTGGCCAAAATTCTTTGCATAGTTTTCCCAAACATGCAGGAGAGACGATGTAAAGCCCAGTGCTCACACCAAGGAGCCAAAACAGTAAAATACGTCTGGTGAAGCTATAAAAATCCTCCCGCAGAACTTTCTATTCAGTGTCTCAGCACAATTACAGGCTGTGAATTACATGAGAATCAGCTAAAGACACTCATATATCATGTTTTGTTGGGGGGCTTTTTGCACCTTCTTGACATCAGTAAGTATGTAGCACACATTGTTCTGAGCTTAGTCAGAAAAAAAAAAAAAACGAGCTATTGTCTCGAGTTTTTCCTGAAGTTATTTCATCAGTTCACGGAGCACAAAAGCGAGCCATAAATTGATGATACTTTTGTTATCTTTCAATATAGAGAATCTTGAACAAGCTGCTTTGTACTCGAAACATCCAAAGAAAACCTGCTGACTGAAAACTCCACTCGTGAAACTTTTCTTCATACATTTGACTTGGAAGGAGTTCGAACTACTTGGTAAAGAGTGCACCAACCTGGCAACACGCAAGTATTTCGAGTACTTGAGTGCCTCTCCAATTTTCATGCACAGAAAGACTTCTTTTGATGCGAAAGGTCAGCCGGAAACTGAACAGTGCCACGTATCAGTTTGCCTACTTTGAATGAAGCAAACAGCTCTGGGCAGACAAAGGTTTATATAGAAGAGCTCGCATGGGAAAGGAAAGGAAGCCTGGAGACAAGACAACTTAACTGCAATTCAATTAGAATATAACAAGGCTTAATTTATATCACGCATTAATTAATTGCTGCGACACGCAGTTACCTGCAGTAAACAGCAGGACGCTGCACCTTCTCTCCGCGCACGCTGATAAAATATATTGGATGGCAGAGGGACGTGAAAAAGTGGCGGCGACAGGCTTTTTTCTTTGGTGTTATTTGATGAATCATAAACAACACACACACATGCGCACAGACTGCGTCGGTTCTAATAAATAATGAAAAGCGACGCTTCCTCCCACTCTGGATCTGGCCGGGTCGGAGCGGACGCGCCGTGCTGATTGGTGTCCGCACATAAATAACTCCAGTGTTTAAGTCGACACAGAAAACCTTTGTCATTGATTAGTGCCTTTCTCCCCCAGTCATCAGCGGCTTATATGGATCCGGAGACTAATTTGCAGTGAATATGTGAGGGGTGTTTTTCTGCGGGGGCCCCCGGCCCGGCACCCACGGCGGCGCTCCTGTGGGTTGGAGGATTATGTTAAACAGAGCATACGTCGATACAAGTTTCCCACAAGTATGAATTGGAGCGTGGTGAAGTGCTGGCTGCCCAAAAGCACGCCTGAGGACATTAAAAGCCACATTTTAAAAGATACTGTCGCGAAATCAAGAAATAAACATCGGCCTGCTGTTTTGTGTTGCCTCTTGGACATTTTCGGGGAGTTGCGAGACGGGATTACATAACAGGAGGTCGAAACTGACTGCGCAATGATTTATGTCTTGTTGAGGTAAAGGTAGAGACTCTGATAAGAGTCAGACGGAATCACGAATTAAAAAGCCAACAAACACTAAATTATTATGCAACCAATCAGACGAGATTATAAAATGTTCATCTTGTTTATACGACCTATTGAAAATTCATCTTTATCTATTCAATTTGTCTTCTCTTTTTAAATAGCAATACATAAAAAAAGGTCTGCCGGGAACAGATTAGTCCTCAAACTAGACTGAAAAATGAATACACACATAAACAGTCAAACACTGTGCAACAAAAATTGCAAATTAAAAGTAACTGAGTCAGTCAAAGCAAAGGAAATATAGCTCCTCATACGTGTTCGGTCCTGTTGGATGCTGCGCGTAACTCTATGACATGTCGACTCCAAATTAAGGTCAGTTTCGGACAAACAAACCGAAAAACTTTAACAGGAAATGCGGCCAAAGGTGCCAAACTTTGCCATCCTTTTTTCTACAAACTCTTTGTAGCATGTGAGAAAGTCAGCGTCTGTTTTCCGTCAGTACTTTTTTTTTTTCTATTTTTGTGCAGTTTGGCACTTTTTGCACCATCTGTCACATGTGAGCCTCAAAACGGGGAACATTTTATGCAAGGTAAGCTGCCGTTTGATTGAGAGCGCTCGCTCACTTTTTGACCAATGAGCTGGCTCCTTCCCATCCTCACTCCGTGTCCCCGCGATAAATCAGGACGCCGGCGCAAGACGAGATTGAAGCCATAAACATCATGTGATGGATTTGACCCCAGTTAATGATGAGAGTGAGTAATGGCGTCAGCGGTGATGAGTGCGGCTTTGGAAATATAATGTGTCAGCTGAAAATGCAAATTTGGGGGAGTTCAGCCATCTTTCCCCTATTCCTCTAATCTCCCCCAATGTGCTTTTATAAACTAACTTTTCAACCTTGCTGTCACAAACACTCCTCCAGTGAGACCTCGCTGACTACTAATGAGTGCAACAGGATCATTTTCAAACACAGACGCCGGGTTAGCGCTCGTCTCTCTGGGGCGATATCTTTCACGCTCTCTGTTGGAGAATTAAAGAGGAAAAAAACCTCAACAAAACCAAGTATTTTTTTTGTTTGCTGCACTGGAGTACTCGCATAGTACACGCTCTGAATTTAGGGGGGTCTCAGCAGCTCTGGGGTCATTAAACTCTGCACACAAAAGATATGAATACGAAGAGAAAGCGATTATACAGCAGTTATCTAATTAGCATTAAATCACATAGAAGCAGAGTTTTAGAGGAATTATTGGTTTAAATAAACCCACAGCGGAGCCTGACGGAGAGCAGAGCGGCCTGTCAGACAAGCCCACAGGTGAGAAAGCAGAACTCCGGCAGATCCCGGGGTACAGCCGGCGTTCATGGGCAGGCGAGAAACAACATCCACTCCCTTCATATGCGGCATCCGTCGCGCTACGATTGAATTAGACTGCGATTGGAAACCTGTCTCCTATTGACTTCCTAAAGTTGTGGCCTTATAGCAGGCCACTCAGGGAATAGTTTTAATTACCAGCAGAAATTGGGTTCGATTTTATTCTCATTATGAAGTGAGGAAATCCTTGCAGCGAATCATCGCTTCATCATCGGGGGGGGGGGGATGAAGACCGCGTCCTCACCGAGAACAGCTTCTGCTCGCCACGCGTGATGAAAAAGTCGAGACGAGTTCACTCGCGTCTTCGTCCGTGTGATAGACGCACAATGATCTCGCTGTAAATATCCCAAACACCATCGATGACTTCTCATCTTAAGGTATTTACAATAAATTGAAAGAGTTGCAGTTCGTAATAATCACTGGTTCACTTGTTTGAATCAGAAAAGCTACTCAGCTATTGACAGCTGTTATTTATGAACTTAAGAATCGCCCAAAACAACGCAAATGTGCTTCATATCACGTCAGAACTCCAAATTTATCGTTTTAGCATCGCCGTCACATCCTGACATTTCAGGGCCTTTTTTTTCCCCCCATCGCAAATAAATATAAAATATCGCAAATTCTCTTTTTCCCCCTCCTAATATGAACGCAGCAGCTGCAGCCCGATATCTCATGCACTTAAACAAGCCAATCCCAACATTTCTGGGCACCAGTTGAGTGGCCAATTTCCTGCCTGAGACAATGACATCCTGAGTGCCCACGGTGGATGATTCTTCCTCCACAGCTCCGGAGGAAAATAGAAAAGTCAGCACCACTGTTATTCCACCGGTGACAACAGGTGATTTGGGGGGGGGGGAAGGGAAAGATGTCACCTATAGCAGGAAGCTCCAAATTAGACTCCGGATGGAAAGTCGGTGGCACCCAACCACCATCATCCAGACGTATACAGGCAGCTTGTCACTGCCGTTAATCACTACATTTAAACTTTGGCACTTTGAAGTGGTTAACGGTTATAGACCGGTGACTTCGCGAGGTTTGAGGGTCCAGCGAGGAAAAAAAACCCGGAAATCCTCCAAATTTCGAGTGGAATTCAAAGAATAGAAACAATTTTGCGTCCCTGTGAAAAACACTGAGCAGTTTTCTTTGTTGCGGCGCCGCTTCACGTGCGACAGCCACGCGCATAAAAGCCGAGCGAACGTCCGTGTTGTGTCCTCCTCGCTTTTAACTCCCGTGTGTAAAACACTGACATACCATGACTCATTTGACTAATGTTTTAAAAGCACGTGCCGGCGCCTCTCAGCGAGGAGAATACGGAGCAACCGAACACAATCCTAGGTTTTAATTAGCCGAGTATAACGCATGCTCATCTCCTACATACTGCACGGGGAGAGCGGGGAGTGCTGCCTTCTTGCTCATTATGTACTAATGAGTTGTCTATTAATGAAAATGGAAAGCATTTATTTTGCGAGCACAAAGGGTTCAGCTGGATTAATTACTGCACTACAGCAACAAAATGAAAACAGAAAGTGCAGCATCACTCTTGTGTGGCACATTACCCATTAACCAACTGTTATCAAGGCCCGGCGCATGTTGCTGTGCGGCACACGCACGCACACGCACACGCACACGCACACGCACACGCACACACACACACACACACACGCGCGCACAGTGGGAACAGAAAGTGCTCTCGCAGGCCATTAAAACTTCACGTGAGCCGCACTTTTGACACATCCTATATACTTTTTCTTGATGCTTACAAGCGTTCTCTCATGCGGAACCGTGTTTCTCATAAAGCATCACGTCTGTGCCGCAAAGATGCTCTGCTAATTCATCAAGACAGCATTTTACCTCCAGGCTTCGAGCCCACAAAAGGCTTTTTTTTGTTCCCCCCCCCCTTTGCACAATGAGAAATGATTCCAGGCTAATTGCATCATTGTGTGGCCAAGAGTTGGCATTTGCATCCGTCAACAGAAGTAATCAGGGTGATGAAAATTATCGGAGAGAAAATCTGGCTTTTTGATTCAAACAGGATCCGATAGTCTCCGCTCAAACGGCTCCATCGGGGCAGTTTAGGGATAAATAACTATGCAGAGTGAGCAGGTCTTCTGTTGGTGTACTCGGGCACTTTGCAGCTGTGTAACTGTATTGTGACGTTATTCATCCTACTCGCTCCGGAGCTGCTGCAGCCCGCTCTCGACGCGTCATCCGGGCAAAACTTTAGAAGCTGGTGCGATCGATGCAGCTTCAGCAAAGGTGCAAAAAGGTTCAGTTTTGGAGTGTGTGCTGAAGGAATGACTGGTTTACAATCAAACGCCACCGAGAGGCATTCGCGATTACCCACTCGAGAAAACAAAGGAACATATTTCTTTGGTTTGGGGGAAACAGGAAAGAACCCTTCAGGGTTTATTGTGCTCAGCATTAGCCCACCAGTGTCAAATAATGCTATCGACATATAAACTTTATGTGTTTGTTATGTAAGCTGATCGTTTGACAGCCAGTCCGCCAGAAGGCGCTGTTGTGAAACGAGTGCAGACCAACACTAACATGACATTTATGGAGCTCAATCTCTAATCTCACCACTGCCCTCTCTGGTTTCCAGCAGTACTGCAATGTCTGGCCCTGATTTGCCATGAATGTTTTAACATTTCTGCAAAGTTTGGTGTGTTTTGGTCCACAGAGGACGGTCACAACGCTCCGTCTGTGTCCGTCTGCGCACTTTCCGTGAGGCACAAATGGCTAAACAGGGTCATACCTCTCGCCGAGTAAACACGGGGATAAAAGTCGGACTCGCAGGGCTGTGATATAGTTTATGGCTCTGCTTTTCTTTCCAAACGGTGGTCGGACTCACTCTAATGGCTGACTAATAGCTTGATTTCCCTTTGGGCTCTCCTTGGAGGGGTCAGGGGTTTGGGGACCCAGTGTGGGCTCTGGCAGCTCCAGCAGATGGTTCTTGATCAGATATTAGAGGCTGGGCAGCGAGGTCGCCTGGCCGTGAGCGTCCTGCCCCGCCTGGGGGGATAACAGCCCCCCCTCCCCCTCGCCCCCCGCGCCCCCCCCCTTCAGAACCTCCAGCTCCGGCTCCAGCGCCAGACGAGCGGCACTGTGTCCCCGCCAGACTGCGGGGACATTGGAGCGGCGACAGACTGCTGTCCTTAAGCCCTGTGACAATCTGGGAGAAGCAAACTCCGACAAACACGCTGTCTGCTGCCGTCCATCTCCCTGCAGGACTTCCTCTCACCCTATTTGGGCTGTACATGATTTGATGACAAACGCTTATGTAACGGCGGGCATTGTATGGCCCTCTCTTGTTGAAGTAATCACACTGATAACCACAATCCTGCTTAGCTGGATTTGAAGAGAAGCTATCCTTTCAATTTTTTTTGTTCCTATTGTCGAGACGTCTGGTGCAAAGACGAATCATCAAAGAGCTGAAACGCACATCAAAAAAACGTGCGATTTGAAACATCCGTTGTGTGTAGTGTATGACAGCAGACACAACAGCAAACGGGATCAAGTCTTTGTCATTGAAATTTAACATTAGTCTGAAAATGACAGAGAACGAGCGTCCTTTTGTAAAAGGCGGAGGGAGAAAAAAGGGACAGCGCGATAAGATAAATCCCACTTTGACAACGGCGTATCATCTGTTAGCATTACTATCTTCCCTTCTGCCTCGACTTCCTCCATCCGTCTCTCGCCTCTTCCATCGACCAAGCGACGGCGAAAGAAGGGGAGAAGTGGAAGGGGAGGGGGGGTGAATAAACATGACAATGTGCGCTTTATTTATCCTTCCCCCCTGTGACAGTGGCAGTCTAAAATGGCAGGGCTTCAGATATGACCTTCAGTTAGAGTGGCTCTCCATCAGTCATCGCTGCCACCCACAGATCAGACGCTGGATGAGGAGTAGCGGCACCTTCAGACATGTACTCTCCCTTTTAAAGTCCCCCGTCGCCGTCCACTAGAGATTTTAATATTACTTTCCAGCCCCCCCCCCTCCCCCACCTCCTCCACCCCCCCCCTTCACATTTTGATTCCTTTCTCTGCTTATCACGTCCTTGGCCTATCTTTGTGCTGTGCCTTTTTTTTTCCCACTTCTCTTCCCTTCATCAGATTTTCTTCCTTTTTTTTTATGTTTTCTATGCATACACTCTTGGCAGGTAGCTCATCCAAGATCTGGCATGAGGCCCTCCCGGATTTTAAGGGGCAAATATAGATGCTATAAATAGATCCCCATCTTACATATAATTGGACTTCAATGCAAACAGTCTATCGCCGAGTGAGAAAATGAAAAGGGAGCGAGCGAGGGAGTGAAGGGAAGGTATTATGGGTGAGCGGGGGGGGGACGCGTCTCTTCCCACCAAACCTTCTGCTGGAGTCGTTTCAGTCCCGGAGGAGCAAAAAAATCCTCCTTCACTAACAAACCGAGACTGATGAAACGAACGCATCTTCAAAAATCTAAAGCAAAGCAGAAAGTTGTACGTTTAATTTCTCAGCGCTGAGTTATGAAGCTTCTATATTTGGATTCATTTCATACATTGAATAATGTTTCACTTAAAGCGTTGACATTGGTCACTGTGACTTACACTGAGAGTCGACTGAACACGTTAAAAGTTGCGCTTTATATGTGGAGTTTATTTAAATATTGACTTTCACGTGAGAGAAACTTCAGTGAAGCCAAATTTGATGCATCGTTGTTCCTGCGCCTTTATTTCCTCCACATGAACCAAACCTCAGACTGTGGGATCAGATTACACATAATCCAACAGCTTCGGCATCACGTCCCGTGGCTGCTCTGATGCAGACCTCTCAGTGTCCTCAGGTAAACAGCAGAGCACCGATGTCGCTCACCGTTTACCGGGACGATGAGGAGGAGTGACAGAGAAATACTCCCGTGATTTTTGTGTCGCCAGTTTTGTTTCCAAGCCGTCACTAAAAGCTTCAATACGTTTGTTAATACTGATCATGTGCTCAAAAAACAGGAGTTGAAAGACAAATGATCACAAATTCTGTCAATAAAGTGACACAAAGGTACAAATTTTTGTTACTAGTCTTTGCCAACATACTTTTAAGTAACATCATTGTTGTAGTTCTGGCAAAAAGTTCAATTTACTATGAGTGACAAAAGGAAAAGTTCAACATTTTTACTCAATTTTCATAAAACTTTTGCAATTGTAACTAACATTAAAATGATCCAGGTGGAGTGTGATGACCCTGAACAGCGTTGTTGTGTGAGACGACAAAAACGATCTTCTTCCTTTTTAAAACTCCCTTTTTTTTTTTTTACAAACGTGCTGTTGTTGCGTCCTCTTTATTTCTGTGTGATCCTAATGAGCGGTTCAGCTTCAGTTTAGTGATTACAGCATTCACCAAAAAACACAAGAGCGCTCGTTCTTTTACATGACGTAGGTGAAACCCTGAGCAGCCTGAACCTTCACTCCATCGCTGGCTTTCATAAATCTACCAGCCTGCCCCCCGACCCCCCCCCCCTCGGCGCCCCACCCCACCCCCCCATCAGAGATATTGTTTGTATCCACTCTATTTAATCACAGATACATATTTTTTCTCTTCTCAGCGATCGCTCTCTCTCAAAACTCAGCTTAATATTCTGACAGGAATGAAATATTGACACGCGTTTTATAACCTGCACAAACACACGTAGAAACAAATGCACCGAGATTCACACACACACACACACACACACACACACACACACACACACACACACACACACACACACACACACACACAC
>JAUESF010000050.1:11504076-11520797 GCA_032274765.1 Malacoctenus tetranemus
ACACACACACACACACACACACACACACACACACACACACACACACACACACACACACACACACACACAAAAACACCCCCACACAAAGTGATCAAAAGCTCCAACTGAAAGAAAAAAAAGCAGCAACAACAAAATGTTTTCGTTTACTTTTCGAAACGCTGAAATCAGAAACATGAAATGAGCGACGGCGAAAAGACATTTTCTTGTTGTTTTATAACCCCCCCCGCCTCTTCTTCAAATTACGATCAGAAACCTACCAGAGGCCGTTTCATCTCTGTGTTTGTTAATCGCGATCATATTTATTTTTGTATGCTGTTTGTTTTCAAAGACGGCAGAGGAACACAGATGCTAATGTGATACAACAACAGCAGACACACTGAAGTTAGCAGGTCCGACGCATCGTTCACTCCAGAGATGAAAAGGAAAGCGCGGCAGCCTCCAACCAAAACCCACCGATCTGAAAGTTTAAAGGCTGCACCGCAACATTTCACGAGATTTAATCTGCTCGGCTGTGATGAATTACACCGCGACGTTGTATGAAATGCAAAATTACTTTGCAGCACAAAAACAGCTTACAGACAAAGTTCCGGTGAGTTGATGCATTATTTAATAACAGATTTGGGCTTTTTTTTTTTTTTTTTTATTTACCCAGGCAAGCAAATACTCAGAAAAAATGCCTGTTCTTTGCAAACTCTGAGCAGAAGTCCTAAAAATGAAGCCGAAGCTTGACGATCAGGGTCGACCGTCAAAGCTGCGATTCATGTCAAACGTGGACTTTATATGGGAAACATTTCATTGAAACAAAATGACAAACGTGGATGTTGTATGACGTTAAAAGCAAAGTAATAAACATTATCCTTGATCGTTTCAATGCGACTTCCAGAACAAGAAACATCTGAGCCGTTTGTGCAACAACAAGCAATGTCGATGCAAATGAAGCAGCTGATATACTTGCCTGGAGTAAATAAAATAGTGCCTTTTTTTCTGTGAATTCTCCCATTCAGACAGTGTTTGTTTAGGAGGTGACATCGGTTTTACCCATAAAAAAACTCAAATGAGTCAAAAAAAAAAAAAGAAAGAAAAACAAAATCCTTCAAAATAATTAAATATTTATCGAAACCGTCTGCAAACCGATTCTCTGTCAATCAGCTGCTAATGGACTAATTGCTGCTGCCTCATCCAATATTAAACATGTGTTTGGTTGATTGCATGTTGAGTCACACTCATTGCGGTGATAAAAGCTGCGCCCAACAGATTTCTCCAAACACCAACAGTTTCACCCGGATGGATGACGAATCTGAATAGACCTTCTGCCTCCCGGCGCCGCGGTACAAAAATATAGATATTTCTCCACGAAACAGCCGCAGCGGTGTTTTTATTGAGGGGGTGTGGGTGGGGGGGGGGGAGGTATTAAAAGAAAACTCTGTCAGTGTGAAGTCCGGGAAGACATCTCCACAGTGTGGTGTCTTTCAGAACGCGACACGGAGAGCGCGAGCGGTTAATACTTTTAGCCACTATTGTGACACGCGGCGTCTCCATAAACCACTTGTGGATGCGCTGTTGCAGAACATGAGAAACAGCCACACTACAGCCTCAGGGCCGAGCAAAGAGCCGCGCCGGCTGCTACCTGAATGTCTAATTCAGGACCGAGGACAGCTCCTAAAAGCTGGAGGAGCAGGAGCGCGCGCGTGCCGGCTGAAGGGGGAGATAGGACGCGCTGGCTCGCCGCGCAGCAGCCTGCAGGCTGGGAGAAAGGCTCGCCGGCGCTCTTCTGTCAAGGTAGTTTGGTGGCTATAAAAGGCTCGACGGTCAGTTCATCACTGCCGCAGCTAATAGAGCCAGCGGTGGCACATTAGGGCTCGAGCAAAAGGACACATTGTGCGTATTGATGCAATTTGTAATACATCGCGACAGTGTGTATTCAAGCATTTCTCTGTGTGAGAAGCCATTTTTGGGTTTTTCATCCAAAAAAGTCAAAGATATTTGGTCTACTGTATGTGAACTGAGCCACTGACAGAGTCCCCATAAGAGTATAAAGGCTACGCCCACCCTTAATAAACCTTTTTATCCTTAGCCTCTATGTGGCGTTTTTACATGTATGAATCTTGGGTTGCAGCTATCAATTACTTTAGTAATGGAGTATTCTATCGATTATTCTGGCGATTAATCGAGTAATTGTTTTAAAAAAAAAAACGTTTTCATTATATTACTTAATTTCCCAGCGCTACCTGACAGGGAAAACTAATTTCCTCTTCAAATAAACATTTTTATATAAACGTGAATCAAGGGAACTAAGCGCGCCCCCCTCAGTGCAGTCTCACAATTTGGCCTCTTTTTCATGAATTGCGCAAGTATGTCAGTATTGTGCGATTTGTTGCTCGCCCAGTTTGAAACACGTCCAGGTGGTAAAATGCACTTTTCCTCACGTCAGCCCCGGAAAAGCTCCAGTTTCCTGGATGAAGCGTGAAAAAGGAGGCGGGTGGACGGATGTATAATTAAGACGGAACTTCCAAACGTAATCTGATGTAAAAGAGTGAAATCTGCCTCCGGAGCCGAGCGCACCTGACAGCCTATTTCACCAGCTTCTTCCTAAAAAGTGCCAAACGGTGAGAGCTGATCACTCAGACGGGAGGACTCGCTTCAACAGGTCCACCCAATGAGACACTTCCAAAGTGAGAAATATTTTGGGAGATTATGAATCCGATTATGTCTTCTCGCTCCTTCCAAACTGGGAACTGGAGAAGGTTTCTGTGTGTCCTCACCAAAGTGTTTCAGGGGAGTCGGAGATTAAAGGGGGAGAAATCTTTTCCTCCCACCGCTGGCGGAGACTATCTGCTCTCTCTGCTGTCCTCTGCAGGGAGAACCGGAGCACTCCCGCGGTGACAGAGGAGCCGAGCCCGCGATTGGACGGAGAGTCTGTGCGATGGTTAATCGTGATGAAACACTTTGGGGACAACAGAGAGACAGGAAGTTAAGGTAAAACTAAGACATATTTGCCCCGAGGAACGAGAAGTGAGATAAATGCAGAGTTGGCCGTGAAGGGAGTGAAGTGGGACAGAGGAGAAATGTTGTGATGCAGGGCCGGCCAAGGGATCAGCACACTCTGTCACACTGTCACACCCAACAGGCGCCACTGTCAATCACACAGACAAACACATTTAACACCACAAGGAGCAGTACATTGTCTGCAAAGAGTACACACACAATATATGCACATCTCCGGTTCCCCTGACGGACAAAAGCGCACAAGCACATTGGTGACAAACAAGTCAGCACATTAAATGTTGGGAACCGAGGAGAACGGGTATTTTTTAGGCCTCAGTAAAACACTGAAATAAAGATTTATGTTTACGAGCAGGAATCAACAGCTGCGTTTTGTTTACTTTGAGAAGGGAGGAGGTGAGAAGATGATCTGTGTCTTTCAGGAGCCTCCCCGATTCGTCTGCGAGGACTCGCGGCGTGATTAAAGTAGTCGTCACTCGCTGTGTCTTCCCTCTTCCTCACAGTTTATTGCATTGAAACTTACTCTGCATTTGATGTTTGGAGCACTTGTGTGAGTGTGAGTGTCTCAGCAGCTGCAAAAAATGAAGGCATTGCGTGATGTAACAGAAAGTGATGCCAGATTATTTTTATGACGGATCACTTGGAATAAGTTTAAAGAAGAGTCACGTGACACAAAGAAAAGAAGCGCGTCGCACAGATGGAAATGAGAAAGCGGTCCTGTATTTTATACTTGAGCGCCACTCGAAAAGTCAAACAAATCAAACTCTAATTGGCGAAAACATAAGCTCAGCGCACTAATGAAACCTGGTTAACTCGGCATTAGGTTTTCATCTCCGCAAGTACAATTCCTTCTGCCAAACAACAGTGACACCTGCACACGCCGTAAAATAATACGCGCGTCGCCCGAGCCAAAGCACACTTGAAAAACCCGTCCCCGTGGAGTCTTCTGGGGACTTGTTTTATTCACAGAAATAAACCTGTTATCACATGCACGTATTAAAGCCACGCCAGGCTTGTCCAGGAGTGGAGAGGCAAAGCTTTTAAGCAAATGGCAGTTGTATAAACTAAAATGGCAATGTTGAAAGTCAATTCAATAATAGCTGAAAGCCATTACAACATTGTCATTAACAAGGTTGCTGGGAATGCAATTAGCCCCCCTCACATTGCTCATGGCAACAAGCAGGGAGACGCTTCACACATGGAAAAAAAAAACACACGCAGTGGGGGAAAAAAATAATGATAAAAGAGTCTGAAAGAAGGATGGACTCAGAGGAAAAAAGACAAACCTAAAAAGGGGACGTGGAGCCACTGCCGAACCTGGAACCTGTGGCCCCTCCCCCTCCAAAACGGCTAAGTCTTCGATTAACCCCGGCGACGAAACAACTTTCAAGCCCTGAGCCGCAATAATCAATTTTAAATACACAACAGCCGCGACCCAAACAAGGTGGGAGGGGGGGGGATGGGGGGCGGGGGGACGGGAGGAGGGAAAGAAAAAAAAAATCACAGTCTGAATTCGACCGGCTCGCGAATTACACGCGGCTCGATGGATTACTCGCGCGACTAAAAGTATCTGGCGAGAAAGACAGTCTGACAAGTTCTTGGGTTGTTTGTGTTGTTTGTTTTTTTTTCTCCCCCCTCTCAAAAGTCTGTGAGGCTGCGTTTGTCGCGATGTTTGTGAAGGAGGATGAGGTCGCGGCTAAATGAATGATAGGCATCACTGTCACCACAGCAGACTTCCAGCAGGCCTCCTCGGAGATAAGAACCAGCTGTCTATCCCCCAACACACCATTATCAAGGTCACCACTCGGCTTATTATGGAAAAGCCTCTCGGAGCTAATTCTGACTCCGGCTCCTCCAGCAGTGGGAGAAATAACCCCTCCCTTTTTCAGGGAGGGAGTTTCGAACTGCGGGGGCCGGCCTCGTTTTTCAGCGCCACAATAGCCACCGTTTAAAAAAATATGAAGAATAATCTCCCCAGCCCCTCGTATGAACCCTTTTTCTCCCTGCAATATGTGCAACGTATTTCAGCAGAGCTCTATAAAGGGAATTCAACATGTTGCGAGCGCCTCTCAGTGCTGCTGCCGGTCCCTTGTCAGCCCACATCTGTAAACGCTGTAAAGCTTTCTGAAATGGTTCATAAGGATCGCCGTAGTTTATAGTGTTTGATGGTGTGTTGTTCTTGCATGAGAGCGGGTGGAGGTGTGGGTGGTGTGGGGTGGGGCGGGGTGGTCGGCTGCCAATGATATCCCAGCGCAGCACTAAGGCAGCAGACGGGAGGGTAATGAGGAGGCAAATATGATTAAAACCATCTCCTCAGGCTGCCGTGGACCTGCCATTAAACCAGCGGACGCTCCTCGCGCCTAATCCATCACACTGCTTAGCTCCCACTGAGAGCCGGGAGAGAGACGACAACAGACTCCACCTCAAAGCTCCCATTCCTCCTCTCCAAAAACATAACTAACACTGCGGGAGGCCCGCGCGTTATTAAAGATCTGCCACCACCGGGGCCCCCTGGGCACGGCTGGTGGTCGGTGACGTCGCAGGTTGAAGAACGGTGAGTGAAAACGGGGCGGCAGGAGCCCTCCCCACCCCCCCTCCCGGAACGGCTGCAGAAGGTTATCTACCATAAAGCACTATCTCTACAAGAGCAACAGAGTGCTCAGTCCTCCCTCAAATTGAAGCTGATGAAGCGAGACTCCAACAGGAAACATCGTCCGGCTCATACTGGGATCAAATGGAGAGCGGCGCTGACTTCTGCGGCCCCCCCCCCTCCTCACGATGGTGCTCCTACCGATGACCAATCCCAGCGCAGGACTCGGGCAACACGTCGCGATGGCGGAGTTACCACAGCGACCGTAGGTTGTCATCGGCACAGCTCGGCCAGTTTAAGCAGGCTCCCAGAAATCAAAGCAGCACCACATGTGAGCACGAGTGGAGACTTCGTGGCCCCTTTTTTTGACTTTGGTGCGTCTTGAATTTTGACAGTTCAAGAGAGTCGCTTCATCCCCGCAGCTCAACAGGACCACTCAAATTTCCACATCATTTAGTACCAAAATGTGCCCACTTAGAGCTCCAGTTTTGATCCTGGCAAAATGTGATTTACGAGAGACCTCTGAGTGAGTGTAAGCAAGGAGACAAACATGAATCTTCTTTCTTTTACAACTCATATGAGGTAACTTGACACAGTCGCCTCTTTAAAGAGTCAATTTTCCCAACGTGGGATCAAGAAAAGAAGAATAAAAAAAGATGTCAGACTTTCAAAAGACTTCACGTTATTAGCTGGCATGTCGGTGCAAAAATGTTCAGTGAGGAGGAAAAACATAAGCTCCAACTCCGGATTTGGCACCGAAAAAAATGCAAGAAAACACAGTTGGCTGCTCAGAATCTCAGCCAAGACACCTTCCTGTCGACGATGGAAACGCTAAGTTACATGAGCAATTTGCGAGAGGTGCTAAATAAGGACCAGCGTCACAAAGAGTGCCGCTCCTGCCAGAACATCACTCCAATGTTTCCATTAAAAAAGAAAACAACCAATGCATCGCGAGTCAGTTTGACGTCGGGCCATTTTTCATCGAGCAAAAAAACACAGCAGCTCGTTTTGTCCGTGGTGGATAACGCTGATGCAGATGTCACTAATCTCAGCCGCTGCTTTAGTCTTTTTTTTTCTGCACCACTCCTTCGAAAAGCATCCTTCCGCTGTTCATCAGCAACTCCTGCAGTCAGACATCCAGACATCCAAACCAGCCCCCCCCCCACTCCCTCCCCATATAATCCTCTAAAGACACAAGAATCATGGATTACAGCTGGAGTGAATCCACAGGCGGCTCACTGTTGAGTAAAACATGTTGGATTGTTGTGCAAAGCCTGTAGGATAATTATCAGCGGGGAGGAAGCGCGGCCTGTGGAGAGAGACGGCATCTCGTGCCCTGGGCCCTTTAAATGAGCCCTGCAGACCAGCTGAAAGATGCTGATGCCTCTCTTTATGGAGGGAGCGGGAGGCGGCTCCATTAAATGAATGAAGACTCCAGGTTCGCACAATTTAAGTGCCACACTCGGCGCTGGAGTGCCGTGTGAAAAGGAGAGGGCCGCAAATGGAGGAAGCCATCACTGATAATACATACGGGCGCGAGAGGCCGACCCCTGCACATTAAGGAAAAAAATAGACATACAGTAAAATGACGGAGTTTAGCAGATCAACCACTTCGTCGCATCGACAAGAAGTACATTAACAGTCTCTTTGTAGAGCACTGAGCAGTGATTAATGCCATTTGCTAATGCCCACAGCATACAGATCCATAGAATGAGTGCGTTCTCAGTGATACGCGTGGCAGCATGTATCACAATGCCAAGCAGGTACTGAGTGTTTTACATGTTCAGCATATAAGAGCAAAGCTATACAAGATACTCAGAAAGGTCAGGCTTCACACACCAGAGAACAAGGCGCCCCCCATATACAGTACATGTGTATCGACACTCACAAAGGACATCCAGGGTACATTAAGGGTCTTCTTTTTTCCCAGAGCATAAAAATAGTTCATATTCCTTTGACATACTTGGACACTCTTCTTTCACAACCAACACGATGCATTCGAGGTACCGCAGAAGAGAGCCGTTACACGTCCACTCAGTGTTTCTTCCAGGCATGTGCGTGTCGACGGAGCGTGGAAATACGACAACATTGTTTCTACAAAAAATAAATCATCATTCAAGTCTGTTTCTTTTGTCTTCTCACTCGATTCGCTTCATTGTTCCGTCCACCCAGGTTTGTCCAACAACAATGCGGAGGATCCGCCGCAGGGAGACGGGGGGGGGGGGACTCCACGCCCGTCACGTCCGACACTGTGTTTAGACTTCACGCGAATCTCCATCTGAAAGGAAACTTCGGCGTTCGGGGAGACGCTCGCACTCCTGCGGAGGGATCGCACGACTCCGCTGAGGTTTTTTATGCTTCGGTCTCGATCCAAAACCGACGAGCGTGGTCGCGAGTCACTCCTTTCTCTTGCCAAAACAAAACGTACAGCTTCCATCTGCACCTCCTCGAGCTGGGCCGAGCGCGCTCGCTCGGATGCGGCCTCGTATTCCGGACAAAAAAAACGGCGTCGCATTTTTCTTTCTTCTACTCCGGCGAACTTATAAAAGACTTCGGAAAACACAAGAGGAGTGGCGTCCCGCGCCCTGAGCCAATACTCATCAAGTCCCAGAAATTGGAAATCTGAGTGCTTTGTGATAACAGCCCCGGCGCGGCGCAGTCCCCCGGACAAACAGCCCGTCGGCATCGACTGTCTCTACACATCTGCCGTCACATGTAAACAAACCGAACAGTGGATATCAATACTTCATTCCATTGACGCAGACAAGGAGTTGTCTCAAAGTCAAAGTCACAGTGACAGCTTTTCCTACACTTTCGTGAACAGTCGGCTGAACGCGTCTCTGTTTCGAGACGCCGGTTTATCGCACGATCTGATCTAATCATTTTAATTCACTGATTATGTTCCAGATTTTGTCAGAAATAATCTTCCACGAGGGATTTTCTTTTTATTATTTAACTTTTGACCTTCTGATCGAGAGTTTTAGTGGACGACGGCTCTGTCGGCGCTCTCACAGTTTGTCTCCTGTCCGAACGTCGTGGCAGCCCGGCTGCCGTTTTCACCATATGACCACGAGCTGCCCGTTCATCTCGCGCTTCGGTTTGACACTGCGCCTCAGCAGGGGTGTTGTTTTTCTGCAGAACTTGTGGCATCGACCACAGAACGAGCCCTTCTGTTTCTCATATCCAATAAATCGTGCATGTTTTGGGGCTTCTTTCAGCTTTTTCTGCCGATGCCTCGAAGACTGCATGACTTTTTGACTCAAACTCAAATATTGACACCGTCCAAACACAATAGCCATTTGTTCCTATCATGTTTCCACAACAGCAACAGTTTTTTTTCCTCCTTCTCACTTCTAAGTTATGCGATTTTAATCAGCAACAAATCTTTCTATTGAAATCTTGACATAAAAATAAAAGAGATGATTTGCTTTCTACTGCAACATCTCCCCCCTCCCCAAAGTCATTTGGTCATCCCACTGGAATGAAGCTCATCTCGAGTTAAAAAAGATTTTTAAAAAAAGATTTAAAAAAAAAAGATCCAAGTGCCCGCAGGACGAGCCCTCGATGTTCGCACGCCAACGTTGTCGGTCACTGCCGCCCGATTTAGAAAAAATACCACAATTACAAGAGCAACAAAGTCCAGTTAATCAGCCGCCAGTGGAAGGTGCCCGGACCAACAGTCTCATTAGCGTCCCCTCCCTTCATGGCCATTAAATGATCACAGACGGTCCAGTAGATCGTCCACTCCGTCTGAGCAGCTCCAGGGAATTAGTATGCTGTTTTTCCCCACCTTCAAATGAAGCAACTGAAACTGTTTGGATTTCACGCGTCTCGTTGGGGTTCAACCGGGAGCTGAGACGTGTGAAAGCGCCGTCTTTTCTGCTCGATCTGGTTCCGATATCCTTCGGTTTCTCCCCCCCCCTGCCTGGCGATGACAGACCGAGGATGTCACCTTCGTCAAGAGCCGGATCCAGTGCCAACGCCCGGAGGGCCCGCGTCTCCCACTGGAAATGTTTAGCAGGTTGACCATGTGTGTTGCATTAGGGCTCAAGTCAGTCGAGTTGGGACGCGAAGCGAGGCGAGAGCCAGATACATAGGAGACCTTAATACTTCGTGACACCCAAAGATGCTTTATCTCCTCTGGACTGACTCACAGAAAACATAAACACTAACGCAAATGACGGACGAGTGCACGGGGGCCCCGCGCACTCGCAGCTCCGCATAAAAAAGCCCACACAAACACAAACACGCACGCACACACGCAAAGACGCACGCGCTTTCGCCGCCAGTTACAATTTAATCATTTCAGTCAAGCGTCACCCTGCTTGTCCAACCAAGCATATCTCTCCATCTCTATTTCTATTTCTTTTCTTTACTTTACTTGGCAAAAAGAAATTTCAATTTTTTACGTGTGTGTGCGTGCGTGCGCGTGCGCTCGCCACCACTCTGTCTACTTTGGGGGCGGCACTGTCGGCACTTCCTGATTTTGTTTCCATAGCGACTGCGACGGAACATTTCCCCCCGCAGTGATGGATTCCAAACGAACGTAACAGCCGCGATGACGCGCAGATCAACTCTGCTGACAGCGGTGATAACTTTCTCCCCCCCTGAGCCTCGAACTCCAACCCCCACCACCACCACCCACCTCCATCCCCGGCTTTCTCACCCCTACAAATCCATTCGTTTGCATGTAAACATCCGGGGCAGTGGTGGAAATGCATCCTACGTGGTGCAGCGCGGCGCTTGTCAGCCAGCCGCGGTGAAACATTTAGTTACGGGGAAAAAAAAGAGGAGGGGGGGGGGGGGACGGGTATAATCATCAGGCTTTCTGGTGTCGCCATCAAAACTGCAGATGACAGGAAAATGGAGACGACTCGCGAGTCCAAAAAATGCAATGTGCACAGCAATAAATAATTCTAATCCGTAGCTTTTGCACGAGAAGCAATAAATCCCGAGAAGGATTTGACTCGTATACCTGTTCTGTTGGAATAGATTTATAGCTCAATACAGTGAATACTATAAGATATGGTGACATTTGCATGCAGCACCTTTCTTCCCCTACACCGTCAGACCCCCGAATGACCTATATGCTATTTGTCGCCGGCCTAATTAATTTGCCATTATTAATTATTTTTCTTGACGCTGGGAACAGGTACAGCAACAAGCGCGTGCTGCAGGGCACTAATGGGAAGCCTCCTCTCCACTTCCCAGCGCCTGTTCCTTTTGAAGTGGTAATGGGCTTAAGGTGCGTGTAATTTCCTGCCGATAGCGGATGTGGGAGAGGGCCACACCTGGGCGCGCAGGATAAGGAAGTGGGACTCGGGGCTCCCCCGGCGGCGGGCGCTCGCCCTCGTCCCCGCCCGCCCCCACCCCCACCCCCACCACCCTCACCCCGCCGCGCTATCGCGTGTCTGATAAAGGAGCAGGTGTGGCACTGAAGTAGGACACTGATAATACCCGCAGAAGGGGTGTCCTTTAAACCATGACAAGATGAACTGCCCCCAACACTGCAGCTGGGATATGTTGAGTTAACAGTTGCTGGGTTGATTAGAGCAACCGGTGACGGAGAGCTGAATGGGATGGGTGGAAGGGGGGGGGCTGGGGATGAACCCAAATCTTCTAAGGTTGTGTGTAGCGACAGGTGATCCACAGGAAGCACGCCGCGTATCGCAAACTCATGAATATTTCTCTAAGTGGGGAGCAACGTTCAGGTGTGGGAGTGATACGTTGGAGAGGGTGCGTTGAAAGAAATCCATAAGCTTTTCCCACCGTCACATCAAAAGATGCACAAGCACGTCACAGTGTGACACAACAAATTAGGGATCACTCAAAAAACTGGACACAGAAGGTGAATACTTCAGATTATTGCCACATCTTCAAGAGAATCTCTAAAGCAAAAACTCCTCCAGGCCTGCAACAGTGCGACATGGCGCGACCGCGACTTTGTCGAGCAACGCAACAAAAAAACACACACACAGCACATCAAAAAACAATTCCAGTTTACACCACAGTGGGTGCAGTTTGTGTTGGTGTATGTAGGTGGCTGGGAGGATGGATGGCAGCCTCTGTGTCCTCTAAAGTCTCCCGTTGTAGGCCAGAGCCGAGTTCACCTTCATCTATCAGCGGCATCGCTCCGACCACTATAACTCATCTTCACCTACACAACAAGATATGGAGCGAGAGAGGGAGAGAGAGAGAGAGAGAGGGAGAGAGAGAGGGAGAGAGAGAGAGAGAGAGGGGGGGGGGGGCTTGTAGTGCCCTTGCTTGAACATTATAACTGTTGGTTTCTGTATGAAACAGTCATGCACACAGTATATTGTTGCGCTGAGACATGGAGAAAATAAAGACGGTTAGAGGAGACGCATGCTAACAATATACAGATGCTAACACTCTCACAAGCACACACACACACACCAGAAGAGTGTGTGTCAGAGGCTGGCTCTATTGGATTACCTGAGGACACACTGTCTGTCTTTATTGCAGAGGTCCTTGTCGATTAAAGTTGCTGATAAATTGATTATGCCTCAAGGCCACCTGCTGGGCGCCGTCTGGCAACAATCAGACCCAATAGCAAATCTATATCGCATAAACTGATTATCATGGCCCATATTGACCTTTTCAAAGTATAGGAAGACAAAGATCAGCTCGAAGTATGGTCAGACCAAAACATAACAAGCTGAAAGGTTTAATTATATCTGACCCGTCCCTCCGTGTAATCACCCCACAATTAAACCAAAGGCTTTTGCCCACGATAACCATCGGCCACGTCTGTTGGCCGCGCCCGTCAGATCTGGAGGAGGAGATGTTAGGACGGAGAGCGGACGGAGGGGTGGTGGGGGGGGGGGGGACGCGGCGTTGATGCATGTGCGCGTCTTCCCGTCCAGGCAGGTGTTGGCCATCTCCAGAGGAGCGCTCTACATACAGTCACCTTGGGCTGCGCCTGTCCTGGTACCAAACAAAGAGCACTGGGATGACCCGAGCGCCTAACTGGGGGATTCCCATTTATTCTCAGCGACAAAGAGGCAGAAAGTGACTGTTGGAGGAGGGTGGGGGGGGGGGTGTGGGGGGGCGGGGGGTGAAAAAAGAGAGTCAGTCAGCTTGTGTAAGCAAAACGGACGCAGGCGAAAGGTGGAAAACGGGGAAGGACGAGATGAGAAAACCCAACTGGAGAGAATTAGGAGACATTTCACTCAATATCGTTGGATCGTTGTCAATATTTTGAAGCTCTTCATGTGGATCGTGTTCCCCCCCCCCTCGGTTTGTTGACAGAGCCTGTAGCGGTGCTTCATTACCAGGCGAGAGAATAAGAAATGCAGCGTGGACGGACGGACAGTGGGAATAAGAAGCCTCTGTCCTTGTCTCCAACTTTCACCCTCCTCAGCAGATATACTGTCAGACGGGGCGCTGCGAGAGAGAGCTGCGGTTAGTGGAGCAGAAAGATGAACGTTGGGGGGGGGGCGTGGAAGGGGGGGATTCGAGACCACTGCAAAAAATGTCCGCCGTAACGACTCATTTAGTTCTGCATACATTTTTAAATCTGTTGCAAATCCCGTTTTAATTAAGAGAAGCGGCACATTTTAAGCCAAATGGCCTATGATAATCCCACCTGCTTTCAAAAGCAGCTCCACTAGATTCCCAATTTCTTTTTTTCAAGCTCACAAAAGAAGTGCAAATATCTCTTGGTAAATCTGAAAAGTATATGTAATTAAACTGAATCCCGAGTGGCGTTATAATGACACTCAGAAAAAGAAAAATCATCTTTGTCATTTTCACGTCGACTAAAAAAGAGAGAAATGTGACATTGAATAGCAGGCGGTGGGCAGGCCGAGAGCACTCGCCTATGAAACCCAAATTAGGGTTTTGCTGGAGACAGACAGAGTAACTGGTCGGGACAAGTGGGGCTAAAAGAAACGCGAGGAAAGAGCAATGTGCAGCGGAGCAGAGGCGAATTGGTGGGGAGGAGAACGGGGGTCCATTTTCATGCGGTGTGGGGATTAGGGGCATGACACCAATCCAAACAAAGCTAAAGACTAGAAAGGGGGAGTTAATGGTGCAAAGACAGAGAGGCAAGTTGCCGGTACAGTCTCTCTCTGCCATACACGGGGCCGCGCGGGCGCACGTCCGCGCGAACGGTCGAGCCGAGTCCGGGGAAGGAAAAAGGTGGGAACGGGACCGCTGAAGGTCACCGGAAGGACATTTTGGGAGACGCGTGTGACGACACAACGTCGTGGAAACAATGCGTCCGGGAGGATGACCCGTTCGCGCCTTCCACGCCGCTCTCTGAGGCTGCGGGTGATAAATGCTGGGGAGATAAAAATCCGTCGGTGACACATTCGTCCTCAAAAAGAAAGAATCTCCGGATGCTGGGGAGATATAGCAGTCTTCCAAAGGGGAGCCTGGAGATACGTATGTTGAGGTAAAGGGTGTGTGTGTGTATGTGGGGGGGGGGGGCGGTGTAGAGGAGAACGTCCCCCTTATCATGTTTCAGAGGAGGGGAGCGATAAGAGCCCCCCGTCTCGGCGACAGGACCTATCGTGGCAGAGTATCTGTAAAGAATGACGGAGCCTGTCCGGCGACGTCGTCTCTGTTCTTGATCTCTCACTCTCCCACCCCCCCCTCCCCCTGTCTCCTGGAGAGGTGGATGGGAGGGGGGGGGGATCTGGGACCCCTCAAGTTTTATTTCAATGCCTCTAAAATCTCCCCCCCCCAAAAAAACAGCTTCCTCGCGGCTATTTGAGATGTCAAGACATAAACAGGACGGCCTGTGAAAGACGATCGGTTTGCCAAAACAAACTGTTCAGTGTATCTATGCGCTCTTTTGTGGGACAGTTTAACCTCTCTCTCGCTCTCTCTCTCTCTCTCTCTCTTACTCGCTCTCTCTCTCTCTCCATTCCTGCATAATTCACGGCGCCACAGAAAACAGTCCAGCTCTCCTCTCCTCTGAGATGGCAGTTATAAAAGCTCCGTCCTTTGCCTTGAGGCAGAGTTTTAATGCCACATACCATACGGGGCGGTGTGTGTGTGTGTGTGGGGGGGGCACTGGTAAGCGCCACAGTTGTGCCATCTAACGGAAACACCTTCTCCCCTCTTCACTGAAACGCAATACAAGAGAGAAAGAAAGAAAAAAAACCTGGCTTTTTGTTATTCCATTCCCATTTCCATTAAAACTGACATTTCATCCAAACTGAACCCTCGGGGGCAAACTGAAAGCCAGGGGTGGAGATGAAGCAATAAGATCTGTGTGTGTGGGTTTGTGTGTGTGTGTCCATTTAGATTTGTGCGTCGGTGCTCTGCATGCCAGTGTGTGTTTAGTTTATTTCCACGCTAGATGGGAGAAGATGATGACCTGGATGTGTGTGTGTGAGAGAGAGTGTGTGTGTCGGCAAATGTTTTGGTGTTTACGCCTGCGTGATATAATGTCTTTAAAAGGCATCATGAGCCGGAGCCCGAGCGCATGTACGAGTCTGTGCCTGTGCCCTCAGGCCTCATAATCCTCCCTGTTCTTCCCCTGGATCAAGAGAAATGTCATTATTTGTAGCCATCACTGAGGAAATCAATGCAATTACGCTTCCTAAGTCTCCACTCTGCTCTTGCCAGCGATGCATAATTTGCAAAGTCATAAACGGCATTAACACATGCTCCCTCCAGAGCCCTCCTCTCTTAACCCTTGATGGCGCGATAGCATTTGATGGGAATAATTATTCCTTTTGCCGCGGCTCCCTGCGAGTGCGTTCCGCCTTTTTGGGTTTTTTTTTGCCTCCACCGCAACGATCCGTCACCACGATAGCATTGGGCTAAGACGGAGGAGGCTTGTGTGCTTTTCAACACCATGGGAGAGAGGGGCGGGGTGGGAGGGGTGGGAGGGGAGGGGAGGGGTGAGTGACAGCAGTGGAAATGCAACAAATATACACTCCAGCGCAGACGTGCACACGCGTCCGCACAAACAAACCACCGCGGGACGTGGGCCTGGATGGGAGGGGGAGGACGGGGGATGGGGGGGGGCAGGGGGGGTGCTGCAGCGCAGCCACATGGAGACATGCTTCTGTTAGCTTTGAGCTAGTGAAAACTCAATCTGGAGTTAATCCTCAGAAACGCCCCAGAGTGTGTTGGAAGGGGGGGGGAGCCACAGTGAAGACACATGATAGAGACGTGCCTTCTCCATACACCTGGGGGGGATCAGAAGAAGCCCCTCTTAGAGGAAGAAAAGGAGCGAAAGGAGCTCCAATGTTGGAGACCAAGCGTTGACATTTGCTGCAAAATGCTAAAAGAAAGTCGATCGTTTTTCCAGACGTGGGCTTTAAACCAAACACAGCCACCATGTTGCATCATTTGCTGATTTGTCGACCAGCAAAAGAAAAAAACACAGCGTTTGTGAATTCATAATAAACCAGATAAAGAGCGGAACCTCTCAGAAAGCTGTTCACAAATCCAATGACAGATTGAAGAGATTCGTTGGCCTTAAAACTCTGAACAGGAGCAGAAAGTAAACTGTTGGAGTGCGACAGTAAAACCGGAGCGAGGTGAAAGTCCTTAAGAACGATCTAACGGACTGAAGGGAGCGAAGCGACCGAGGAGGAAACCCAGTCGAGCCGCTCGGACGCGTAGGAAGCCGAACACGGTCGCCGGCGGTGGCGAAGGGAGCCAGCACTTATGTTAATTTGATCCTTTTCAAAAGAAGAAGAAGGAAGATTTATTGCTTAGAAACAACAGAGTCATTCAGTTCCTTGAGAGACAAAAAAAATAAAGCTCCAGGCAAGATTGTTTAGATGCCAAGAACACGACGCAAAGATTTCATGGAACTGGGAATACGTGAACTGCAGAAGCCTCCGTCTCCGAGCGCTCTGCAGAGTGCAATTATTAATCGATTCCTTTGATGTTCCACATTAGCATTAGCACTGGGAAGAGGACGAAGCCCATCGATTCTGGTTGATTTCTGTGAGATATTTTTCTCGAGATAAGAAAAATCCACCAGCTAAAACTTCGAGCTTGACAGCACATTATTCCCACTCTGAGTTGACCTTTTTTTTTTCCTGCAACATCGTGAAACACTTTTTTTTTTTTTTTTTAAACAGACCTTTGGTAACACTCACTTAACCGGCTGGACAAAAAAAATGAATCAGTGCGACTT
>JAUESF010000050.1:11585354-11601503 GCA_032274765.1 Malacoctenus tetranemus
AAGTTACATCCATAATAAGTAAAGAAAGCAGACATGTGAAGCTATATAAAGCCACCTATGCATGCTATCTGTCACACGGCTGAGACGGTGTTATTGTGCCATCCCAGGATGTCTTTTCATCATGGCGACCAAAAACGCTGTTGTTGTTGTTGCGAGACGCTGTTGACGCAGCCAAGCCTTTTATCATCGCTACAATGAGTCTCTTTATTCCGTATCCCGATTTCATTTCTTTTGTTCGTCTCATTTGGTGGAAGTGGGAAACTTTCATTTGTTCCGTTCTCATCAACCGGCACCCATGTGCAGCAGTTGGCACCGATGCACAATAAAAAAAATTTAAAAAACCAGAAACATGCGATGGATTTCTGATTGAAGAAAGCCATTTTTCTTAAAACACAACAGGGACTGTCAAAATTGCATCCGCGGAAGTTTGCGATTTAACCAAACTATGAGTGATTTGTGCATAAATTAAGCCGGCGGATAATGAGAAATGCCACGCGCCTCTGATGAGGAGAAACGCGACGCAGCAGTGGCCAATCAGCCCCGCCAAGATTGGAAGGAGAATCAACAACCTCACCTGACACCGAGGAAGCGCGGTGGGGCCGGCGAAACCTGACTGGAGAGTCAATAAAGCCTCCGCGGCTGCGTTTGTCTGCTGACCGGCCCCGCAAATGAAGGGGGGGGGGCGGCGTGCACACGTGGAGATGAGCCGCGGAAGATAAGACGCGCCCGGCTCCTCGGCCGTCTCTCTCTCTCTCTCTCTCCGAGCTGCAGGGGGATTCTGCTCCTCTGTTCTCTCCTGAGCTTTGAAGCTCTAATTCCTCTGATCTGTCATCTATCTCCTGCCTCCCGTGCAGGCCGGCGAGCCCACGACCCGATCTGGCAACCGGGGGAGGGGGGGGGGACGACTGTGTGAAGCCACCGCGAGCCGGGGAGAAGGTGGCCCGGGCCTCGTCTTTTTCTGGGCCGAGCGCGCTAATATCCATCCATTTAAAAAGGACTCGGTTATGATGTGACAGTTAAACAGTGGCTGGCTGCTGCGCCAGACGTGCAATTTAGTCCAGATCACGTCAGTCAGAGCCTGTATGAGGTGGTGGTGGTGGTGGGGGGTGGGGGGGTGGGATGCATTTATAAACAACAGAAATCAGATGTTTTCGCAGTGGGGTGCGCGTGAGCGCGGCAGCTCGCAGAATGCTTATTCACTTCTCACCGAGTGCTGCGATTAGGGCTGCCAACTGCCTGATAATGTGGACGCCACTGGCTCCAGATCAGAAGCTGAAGGATTAACGCAGCTGAGAGTTCGATGGACTCGCGTTTCTCTCTCTCTCTCTCTCTCTCTGTCCGGCGCTGGTGGTGGTCGAATCTGCAGTCGCCCTGCGTTTGGAGCTCAGAGGGAGAGAGAGAGAGAGAGAGGCCCAGACAATAACACAACAAACCCCCTCTCACTCCCACCATCCTCCCAATCTTCCTCTCTCTCCCTCCCTCTCTCTCTCTCTCTCTCTCTCTCTCTCTCTCTCTCTCTCCCTCCCCCCCCAACAGCCCGGGGGTGTCTGCCTGGGAGGCACGTCAGCATGTATCTCCCCACAGTCTGTCTCTTTGCCACGGTGGCAAATCAATTCTTAATAAACCATCTGAAGGCTTCCTCTGCTATACCTTTCATTTCCCCTCCTCAAAGCTGCAGGGCAAATTAGCCTGCCAAGAGGATGATAGGGAGCAAGCGGCAGAAGAAAGCAACAGAGAAGAGGAGGGGGTGGGGGGCGAGTGGGGGGAGGGTGAAAAAAAAAAAACGACCCAACACCTACAATTAAATTAACAAATCACTGTTCTTAATTAATCGGGGAATTACAAGTAGAACTGTGGGTTTGAGACGTGACTGACATGGCTAGCGCTCCCTGCATCTGCTTGTGTTGGTGCTGCTGAGGTGGTGGGGGGGGGGTGGAGGGAGAGGGGGGGCGCGAGAGACGTAGAAAAGAGGAGAGGAAAAGCAGATGAAAGCTTAATAAAAACTCTCCGCAGAGCCCCCTGAGCAGAATAGCGAGGCTGTTCCCTCCTCCGCTACCACCCCCTCCCCCTCCCCCCTCCTCCTTTGGTTTCCCCTCTTCCTCTCACTTTCCCATACCCTCGTCATCCCTCCCTTCCTGAGGTTTCCTCCCAGTAGCCCCTCTCTATCCCTCACCTTTACCCCCCCCACCACCCCCCTTACTTTCCCCTCACCTCCAGCTCTGCTTTTGCCGGTCCTTAAACCTATGTTTGCTAATGAGGTGTGGGATTGACAGCTGGATTACACCATCACTTTGTAATCCTTTCATTTCTCTGTTTAGGATAATCACCCTCCAGACCGGAGCCTCGCCTCGGGGCCCCCGGGGACCGTCAACAATGTATGCGCACGCTCGCTCGCGAGCACTCGTGTGCGAGAGGCGGGCACATGTACGGCTCAATTGTGTGTGACTAAAGTTTCCCAGAGCGGCGCCTGAGAGAGGGCAATAAACATTCATTATTTCTATTGTACACCGAGGGCGCGATTATCCCAGTCATTAGGTACGGTGGCCTGGTGGTCGGAGCGCTCCACCTCGGTTCACAATCGGACGCAGCGTTTGAGTGGAGTTTGCACGTTCTTCCTGATTTGTAGACGGCGAGTGACGCGTCTGTTTGTAACTGCGCGTCTCCTCCGGCACCTCCTGACGAAGGAAGGCGTCACTCCATCAAGTCGGACCACCGAACCTTGTCAATCCACCTGCTGGCCGAACTCGACTGCAGCTCTCGGAGCCTTTTCTCTACCCCAGACAGGAGCAAACACCATCCTCCCTTGAACGTGGAAGCTCCTCCAGCCCTTTTTCCATCCCCACTGCTCCTCCTCCTCCTCCTCCTCCCCTCCTCCCCCCCACCCCCCACCCTCGCGGGAGCTCGTTCCCTCTGCGGCCACAGAATTCACTTTGTTTTTGATCATTCCGAGACTCGGAGCGAAGACAACTTATCTGCTACTCTACATTCTCCCGAGCCCAGAGGAGGAAAAGCAGGGGCCTTTTATTACCCTCGCTCTTTGGCTCTTTCCTCTGATGTGCGGAGAGAGACAATAGTCAGATAGGGGGACATGGAGAAGAAAGGGATCCCGGGCCAGTGTGCTTTTAGAAGCGGGCTCGGTCCCAGGGCGTCCAAAGGGCCGGCGCGCTCGTCACGCGCGGCTCGACCACTAGCTTTTTCTCTCAGACCTTTCAGCCTTACAAACAGAGCGGTGTCACACACGAGTCTTTGACATTCAACTCGCGGGTTCGCAGTTGTGCAGAATATCAACTGACGGATAATTACGACCCTCCGCGGCGGCCGGCCGCTGTATTCTCCCATCGAAGCGTGTCGCCCGCGAGTAGAAATGAACTCCAGGTTAAGTTGAATAGTCTGCGCACCTTTGATTCTTCGGCTTCTGAGAGGAGGGCGAGCTCTCCAAATGTCAGGGATCAGACACAGACGGGAGGAACGAGAAAAAAAAAAAACAACAAGCGACCGACTGATCAGTTGTTTGGCTCAAAATAATTGGCCGCGCAAAGTAGCGTAGAGAGTACTCTTTCTGGAGTAAGTAGAGGACGGGGTTACTGCAGTGAAGATCGAAAATAGGCCCACTCCAGCACCGTGAACTGCACTACACCCCCAAATTCAACAGCCATCATGCCATTTTAAGGGGATATATTCACACTTTAGCGGAGGGAAAGTGTTAACCGGGGAGATTGTTCACATTTAACGAAGCTGTTGTCATGCTGGGAGCGTCCGTCCCGTGGATCCGCATCACAACACGTTTGTTTATTTTGTCGGGAAGGAAGTCGATCGATTCCTGTAACAATCTGTAATTCCTTTCAAAGATCCAGATTGTCTCTCGTTTGACAGAATCCACGAAGCATTTGCTCGTTGGGAAAAACACAGGGAAATATTCGAAGGAAGATTTGAGGACATTTCGATGCTTTTCTTTTGCAGCCGTGGGTGAAAAAAAAAAAGCAAGTACCAAAATAATTAGGTGTAAAAAGTGTGTTTGAGCAGTTCAGCCGCGACCCCGGAGCGCTTCGTCCGGCCAACTCCAAACCAAACCACTGGGAGACACACGAGATCTCTCTTAGGGGAAATCAATAGAGCCCGTCAAAAAGCCAACATCTATCTTGACACGAATCAACAGACACTGTTTGCAAAGGCCAAGTCTCCCCTGGAAATGCCTTTGTTGGCCCCCTTATTAGCTTTTAGCCCCGCTGAATAGCGCAGACAGACACCTCGGGACTCATCATTGTCCTCTGATTAATTAACATTACCGGCGCTGTGTTTGTCGGACCCCCGACTCCTCTCTCCTTTTTTTTTCCCTCTTTCTTCCCCGCCTCCTCACGGTCCTCCGCGTTCCTGCGCGGACTCCGTGTTCAGAGGCGATGATTCGCCTGCGTGCTGAACTTAAGAACCTAATGGGGAACATTCACAAGGAGTTCAGGACACAATTAGTGATTACCAGACAGCTGTGTCTTCTGAGGGCTCCCATCCTCCGTTTCATCCTCCCTTAACTAAGACAAGGGATCTTCAAGCAAAGGGAATAGCATATGAGGCCGCGATGCTCTCGGATCGGCCCTGCCCACAGAGAGATCATACAGCCGCTGCGGCTGTTGATTAGAAAAGTGAGAGCAATGGACAGAAGTCTCATTAATTAAAAATAATGATCCCATCTCCAGTTTGGGGAAAACCGGGCAAAGCGGAGAAATAATGGAGGGCCGGGTGAGAGGTGAGGAAACCGAGCCGTTCCTCATCCTCCTCCCGCGCGGCTGTTACGGGGCGATTTTATGACAATGGCTGTAAATGAGCTTTTAGTCGACTGCTCTTTAATTATGTTTTTCGCGACGAGGAGCCGGAGCTAGAAAAAATTTTCTGAGAAGAGGAAGAATCCTCCCAAGTGAACTCATACATTTTTAATTTGCAGCCACTAAAAGAGCAATTGAAGTAAAAAAATTCAAAAACAGTGGAGACAAAAAGAAACTTCAGCCGCAAAATAATGTCAGCCCCCCCCCTTTTTTTTTGTCTGCCACCACCACTGCAAGCCTGCATTACCGCACATCAGCAGAAATAACAACACAGAGCAGCGTCGTGATGGAGCCGTGATTGGCCGAGCCATCTTCTTCTTCTTCTTCTGTGGTTGTTTTATTTTTTTTTGGGTTGCTTTCACAGTGGCTTAATGTCTAACTGAATCAATTAGGCTGTAATTAAAAATGCTACCCCATACAAACAGAGGCAGTGGAGGAGTTTGGAGTGAGTGGGCAGGATGAGGACACCACAGTGTCTGGGCCCGGGCCAAAGTCGTACTGAAGTGGTGGGCGGCCTGGGAGGGGGAATTTGGAAGCCATTTGTTTTAGAGTGCCATAATGGATTTCTCTTTCTCTCCGTGTGTTTGCAGCAAAAAGCAAGCGGCGCCGTATATGATAATGTGTTTGTGCCTTTCCTCGGCAACACAAGCCTTATCTCCCAGCCTCCTCTTTGGCCCCATCGAGGTGGAAAAGTGCCCCCTGCCCACGCCGCCCTGCGCTTCACCTGCCCCCCCTCGCCAAAGGCGCCTCTGAAGGACACGGTCAGTGGGACTCTCCAGCAAGAGGGGAGAAACAGCCGTGCAGGCTTATCATTATCCTGCTGGTGTAATCCCTGTCCACCACATCCCAGCAAAAGCAACAGCACTGGAAGCTCCACATGAAAAACTGTTTCCACAAAAAAGACGGGAAAAAAAAGGTGTGTGGGGGGGGGGGCACCTCAGAACAGCAGCTCTGCAGTCTTAATCTGACCAGGGGAGAGAAAGCAAAGTCTTCTTAACCTTAAAGAAAAAAGTGCATGTGTGAGGGAGGGAGAGAGGGAGAGAGAGAGCGAGAGAGCGAGAGAGCAAGAGAGCAAGAGAGGGCAGGAGAGACACGGAGAGCTGGTAATGTCCCCTTGTCACCTCCCAGGCTTCACAGCCCATACAGACCATCTGTGCATTAAAGACCTCGAGTCCGCGTAAAGTATTTTAATGGGTTTAATGTCTTCAGGAGGGCCATAACCTTGGTCCTGTAGAACCCCAGAAGGCCCATCATGGCAAGGCAGGAGGTCTCTTAATGTACTAAGCAGATGACAAGGATGCAGAGTTCACACACACCGCGGAGTAACTCAATCTGCAGGAAGTCTCCGGCACTACTTTTTTTTTTTTTTTACCTCCCCACCACAGCTCCCCTGTCTCCTTTGTCCCACCTCTCAAAACAAAGGGAGAAGATGTCAAAACTCCCATTAAAGAATAATGGCTTCCACCTGTGTTTTTTTTTCTCTCCCTCTCCTTATTCACTCCTTCCTGCTTTCCTTTCCTAATGGCCACCTTGGAAGAAAAGAACAAGAAAAAGCCAGACGCACCGAGTTCACGTCACGCTGGACTCTCTCGCAAAGACCTACAGAAGCACAGCCTGGTTTCCCCGCGCGCAATGGCATCGTTCAGGTGTGTGATCGAATCCCCGACACAACACAGCCCCCCCCCAACTCCTCATAAACCACTCACATGTAGTCAGTGAAATGCTAAAGAAAAACATCAACCACGCGTGTAAATCACTTGATATGAGCCTCCCGAGGAGAGCGCGCACTGAACGCTGAAGCACCGAAACGCATACATCAGGCGTAGGATTACACGCGAGGAGAACCGTACGTCAGCTGGATGCTTGTAACGGCTCCCACAGGTCAGATTAGCCTTTGGCCTGAAGAGCGTAAATCAGCACTTCACTCCACTCGCGGCGTCCTCGCCGCTCCGCGACGCGTCCGACAGACGTCGGGCCCCCCTCGTGCATTTTTTTGAGATTAATAACCACTGAAAACAAATAAGTGTGCTGCTGTCTCCATGACTGAAGAGCTGCGCACACACATTAGCGATAAAGCATGTAATTGTTTGAGCAGATGGCGAGCACAGACCACGGATTGGAGTTGGGGGGGGGTTATTTTTGCATTTTAACAGGGATTCAAATGCGGCGAGGCAGGAGGGTCAAACTCGTTGGCGTTCAAGAGCCAAATTCAATTTCCGAAGGGGCGGAGCCAATGACGTCATTATATTTACCTTTACTTTACAAGTTTTCCTTCTGCTCAACAGCAAAAACACACAATTACGTTCTGAAATCATCTGCACTTATCAAAATGTCGCAGTTACCACAATGAGTTAGGTCGCTTCCTTAATTTATCTGTTGTTCGGATGTACTGCTGCCATCTGCTGTTCAGTTTTGGGAACTGAGGTTGCGTTATGAACTCCGAGCAAAATTGTAAGCACACAAATGTGCAAAATAGCAATAAAATAAAACGACAAAGAGCCAATAATCCAACAATGTCTCATCTCCACAAGGACGCCATTCGGCGCAGTCCACCCAGTGAACACTGCCGGCTGTGTGTCGTGAGATTTGGGGCAAAAGGTAAACACGAAATCAAAACAATCAAATTCTGTTTGAGGGTGAAAGGAGAGAGAAAACTGATGTATTGCCCGTCCCGAAGGACTGTGTGAAAAGGATCGTCATCTTTTATTCAGCTTCCCCGGAGTCACATCTTCCAAGCTGACTCCTGTCCCCACATCATCAGCACCTTGGACCAGTGAAGAGGATGTGTGTGGGTGTGTGCGTGTGTGTGTGTATGTGTGTGTGGCAAGCTCTGGTTTGGGCGAAGAAGGGCTGGAAATGTTGGGCTCATTCATGGCGTGTTATTAAAATCCTGAGGCAGGGGATCCCGTAAGGTTATTCGCGACGGTGAGCCATTTTTTCCCATATGAAAATCGCTCTGTGCATTAAACCGAGGGTGAAATCGATACTTCCTGTATATCAACTTCTGTGCTTCAAGTTGAAAAATGATGTTCAGAATACAAAGCCTACAGCAAAGTAACAGCCGAGCTATTGGATTTTGAAAAATCACCTAAAGCCTTATAGGAAAGCTTCAGCAGCCGAGGCGAAAGAGACTCATCACCCAGGGCCTTCTCCATCCCGCTGGAGGAGCTTTTTGGGAAATATTGTCCCGGGGAAAATTACGGCGCCGAACAATTTGTTTTTATTCAAAACACAGAACTCCTGCATGCATTTCGGCTGCTTTCTGGCTTTACTCCTAAAGCAGGGCAAAGACCCAGAATACTCAGCGAGTGTGATAGAAAAATAAGACGCCACTGAAGACATAAAGAAAGGATCTGGGTCAGGCTACAACTGCATGGCGAAAGCTCCACAACATGGCAACATATAGAGACGCTGCGCAACCAACACTCGATCTGTCCGCAGGTGTAGGAGTGAGAAAGGGCGGAAGGACACAGTGCCCACGTGTGTGGCTCGAGCAGGAGTGACCGGTGCATCTGGAAACGGATTTATGAGCATGATGACGAAGGCGCTTGCCGGCTGGGAGGGTTAAAGCCGGACACGGCCGTGCTGATTAAGGACATTTGGACGTTTTTCCTGCTTGATGAGTCACTGGAGGCGTCTCATTTTTCAAAATGAATCCAAACACCAATGAAGTGTGAAAAAAAAACCTATAAAAGCACGGACTGAGAGGGAAGACGTCCAGCTGCTCGTGAGAAGCGGCTCCGGGGACGTCGGCGTCCTTTCAGCTCAGGTACAGACGCGTCCGGACGAAGCACGTCACCAAATCCGTCTTTCTCTGTCTCTGACACACAGATAAACACTCCCAGGCACACTTACACGTGTGAGAAAAGTCAGGACAAACCCCCCCCTCCCCAAAAAACCCCCACTAACCACCCAAACAAAGTCCAAGGTCAGCAGGGTGGGCTCACTGTGCTGCGACCGCCATCGCTGGCTTTCATCACCAGAACCAGAATCAGTGGAGGGAGGCGGGGGGGGGGGGGACACACGAGATGAGGCTGGCTGGCTGGCTGGCTCTGTTTATCCGTGCGCGCCTGGCGACGCTCCAGCTCGCCGTCTCTCATCCACGGGACACAAAATACTCCAAACATGGTGACAGCATCTATCCAAACATCAACCTCCAAATTATTTTAACAACTGATTGTTCTCGGTTCCCTCCACGGCAGGAAAAAAAAAGGGAACGGAACGGAAATGTGCTCGGCCCGACTGTCGTTTGGTGACTTGTTTCACTCACAGAGGAAAACAGAAGCTGAGCGGCGCGTTTGCGCACGTGGAAATTTACATGTGATGTTGCCCTGGGTACCAAACAGACCTTTATTAAAGCACACAGGCACACCGGATAGGAAATATCTTCACTGCAGAATACAGACGCGCATGTAAACAAAACCTGCACACACACACACAAACAGCATCAGGATAAAACACCTCACACCTGAAATCTTAAATCTAACTCCCACGACTTCCCTTTTTTCCCTCTTCGTTTTCACTTTCACCACGTGCGACCTGATTCAGAGCCGAATCCACTGTAAAAATCGCCTTGTTAAATCTTTAATTCAATCCTGAAGTCAAGGCAGCGAGCAAATTCAACTTCAAACGCGGGGATCACAAAAAGCAGGCCTGAAACCTGCCAGCCTGCACTGAGCAGGGTCCTGTTGGGTTTGTGTCTCAATGATTAAGGTTTGATAACTGGCAGGAGTTTTACAGATAAAGCGACAGAGAGAGAATAAAACGTCTATTCTTGTGCAGAATTCATATGAGTGTTTATTGGACAAACTGTGCTCAAGTGAAAAAAAATAACTACTCAGCTGGCCAAAACAGAGAGCGTGCTTGGATAGTTATCTAAATGAGCGCCAATGTTGATAAAAAAGAAGAGTAATTAAAAAAAATTATAAGCGGCACCATAAATGTCAGAAAACCAAAGCAAAAAACGGGGGAAACGGCGGTGGGATGAAGGCAGGAGATGAAAACAAAAGAAGCTGCTTTATACTTTGAACAAAATAAGGTTTCCACCAAAAAATTGGCTCCTCCAGTGAGATTTGACTGCGGTGCCGGCGCCGCCGTCATTTTCGCAGCGACGGTTTCCAAAACAAAACAAAACAAAAAAAAGAAAATCAGTCGTTCACATTTCAGGCAATTTGGCGCGTCAGAAGGGAGTCGGAAATTATCGAATGTGAAAAGTAACACTCCTCCTCCTCCTCCTCCTCCTCCTCCTCCTCCGCCCCGGTGACCTCCTGTCTGGACCCAGGCATCCTCCTTTTCATGGCCAAGGTCCTAGTTCTGTCCTTCCCATTATTCCCCCCGGTGGCTAACATGAATATATATATATATGTGTGTGTGCGTGTGTGTGTGCGTGTTTGTGTGTGACAGTGTGGGTGTCATTACTCCTGCCCCCATCTGACGGTTTTGGGTTAAACAATGTTATTATTAAAGCCTTTCCAGAGCCGCTTCCTGCCTCCCTCCAGTGACACCCTTACCAACTATAAATCAACCGCCTGAGCCCTGTAAATCACAGAGGATGTGTGAGTATTTGTCGAGCTGTGCGGCTGCCCGGCCGCCGCAGCTGTGCACTCAGACGCACATGACGGTGACGCTGCAGCTGTGAAGGCGTCACGGCGGCGACGAGCACGTTGGGAGCATTTTTTGAAGACAGAACTGAAGACAAATGCTAAGTTGGAGCATGTGCTTTAGTGTGCTGTTTTTGAAGGGAAATGTGCTGCTGAAGGAGTCTGTGTGAGTTATGAGAGGAGACACGTCTGGTTTTATGTGTGGGTTTTTGGTCTGAGAGTCACTGGAGTGGATTCGTCCAGAGACGATGAAATGTACAGTAGAGATTCAACCAGGCGCCATTCTGTTTACAGTAAACTAATTCACAGTGACTGGAAACAATCACGACGCACATCAGGAAAAAAAACTGACAAAACAAAACAGTTTCATTTCCTTAGGAGCAAACGAGATAAGTGAAAGAGGAATAAATGTCTCCGGTGCAGCAGAGATGGCTCATTCTATGATTGTTTGTGATTGTGTTGACACCCCCTGCTGGGCTCAAGACATCACTACCACACTGAGAGCGAGCTCACCCGCCGGTGACAGCGTCCCACATCCAATCCAATCCCATTCCCAGCCAGGACACAATACACCAAAGTTGATGAGACACTAAAAACAAAAAAAAAAACTGACGCCCGACTCCAGTTTCGCATCGCTCCAACAACAAACGGACACATTTATGGACACATAAGATGAGAGAAGCGAATTGTATTGCAATGTGCACTTTAGTCTTAAATGCCCAAGTGTGAGGGAGCGAGAGGGAGAGAGAGAGGGAGAGAGAGATGGAGAGATGGAGAGAGAGAGAGAGAGAGTCTAGACAGTTGTATCCCCGCCAGGTCTCTCCCAGCTAAGGAGAGTGAGAAATATATACCGCGCAGCTGCTGAAGACACAGTCGACCCACAAAAGAGCTATTGTGCGCCCACAGCAAAACAATACAGCTTAGCTGAGCTATGAGAAAAAAAAACCATTGGGATCAATAGAGAATTGCAATTAGCCCACATTGGCAGGAGCAGTGCCAGATTAGACACAGGATGTCGATTCCATTTCCTGCACTATCGGGCCCTCAAACTTGGTTGGCTTTTTCGTGTAATTGGAGCAACACACACATGCGAGTGGCTAAGACGCCGTAGTGTGAAGGTGACGGCGAAACAAGAAAAAACACTTGGAATCGAGATGGATGCGAAATATAAAATTAGTTTTCTTGAAGAGGTTGAACAATCTGTGGCAAAATAAATTCAATTTGGACTCGAGACGCGCCCGAGGGACGATAATTGACAAAAGTTTGTGATTCTTTTTAATGTCTTTTTGTTGTCGAGACCATTTTGGACCACTGGATGACAACAAACTAATGTATAAGTGGGTCCTGCTCATCTTCTAGTGACACTGTGACAAGAATACACCTTTTTTCCCCTTTGCCTTCACCTTCTAAGCTCCTCCATTCACCAGAGGTATGCAATCACATAGCACAGCACTTGCGTTGATTCATTCTTGGAGCAGCCACACCACACAACAAAACGTCACGCTTTGGACGCAGTCAGCAGCACGCAGAAGGCCCCCGTCAATGAGTCGCTTACCTTTCAGGAGACCCTGGCCTTGCAGTACATCCCTTGAAATCAACACGGAGTAGAAGCTTTGTGAGAAGCCTGGTCGGCAGGGACCTTTGGAAACGTGCTCCCCATTATTCCTCTGGACGAGAGAAAGTACAGTGAGAAACATCGATAAACATGGATTTCATTGATTTTTTGGAGGGTGGTTTGGTGGTTTTTTTTCTTCTTTTTCTTTTTCATTGGCCACGATCCTCAGGGGGAAAGCAGCATACAAAACAGCAGTTAGCAGAAATGCATTCAACAAGTTTATTAAGTACAGGCTCCTGGGTGTGCACACCGCTGCTTTATTAGTGTGTGACTCGGTGTGCTGTGTACCTCAGTTCATAAAGAAAACCAGCGCAAACAAAATGAGGACAGGCTGAGTTTAAGTGTTGTGCTCAGAGTTAAGTGAGACACACACGCACACACACACATGCACACACACACAAGAAAGCTGCATGAATGCAGCACCGGTTTCTGCTTCCTTGCTGGGAGTCTTACACTTTGCAGAGGGATCCTGAGGACTGAGGGGAAACAGAGCCATGTGTGTGTGTGCGTGCGTGCGTGTGTGCGCGCGCACTGATCCCACGGTCTGCAGACAACTTTGCACCCTACATTTAGTGCTCACTGTTGGTTAAATTAAACGATCTGACCCAGCCACTACAGGCACACAATTGCTGTGTATGCGCGCACGCACGCACGCCCGCACGGCGCGGTGCCGTGCTGTGCCATGCCTGGCCGGGGGGGAGAGAGAATGGAGAGGAGACGTTTACACCCTCGATCCTCTCACCTCTCGGGAGGGAACGACGCTGGAATGAAACATCTCCGTGCACGGCGACCGAGCGTGCACGAGGAGCCCGCCCGCCGCCGCCGCCGCCGCCGCAAGTGGCAGCGAGGAAGATTCAGGGGCGACTTGGAAGCGCCATTAGGAGGGAGCCCACCGGCGCCGACTTAATTCAAGCGCTATTGATTAAACGACAGGGAAAGGTTGAAAGGCACATTGGAACTGCAAAGTTAAACTTTTAGAGGGATCTCGCTCGGTGGCCGGAGGAGACGTGCCGGGGGCTGCGGCTGGTCTCCCGGAGCCAAAGAGTTTGATCTTTAGAGGAGGGGGAAATAAATAATGAAACAAATCTAACTGTGCCGCAATTTAACTTGTGTAGGACGTTGCAGCTCGGCGGCGACCAGGAGGAGGAACCTGGCGGTGATCACACAGACCTCAGCAGATCACACCAGCTCGTTAAATCCCACTTTTCTCCCCCTAGATCTCCCCCCTGGTGCACGCGGACATCCATAGGGGGAACCAATTAACGGACTTGTAAAGAGATGATGGCCAGCGTCACGCTGCTGCCGCTGCGGCGGCGGCGGCAGCCTTTTTTCTCGCACGGACACTATCACACTGCAAGACTTTAGCCGGGCTCGTGTGCGGTACCGCGCGCTGTAGTGAGAGATAAACTGGCAAGGAGCGGGATCTCACCCAGAATGTGTCCAGAAGCAGGGCTGCTGTCAGGACCAGAGCGAAGTCAGTCCTCATCGTGGCGAGCGAGCGACTCAAGGCTGCCTGGACGAGGAAACCAGAAAGAGGGGCAAGAATCGCAATTTTTCTTCTTCTTCTTTTTTTTTTTTCACCCCCTCCTCCGGTAACTGTTGTAATCCCCCCCCCTCCCTCCGTCTCCGGTCAGGCTGCTCGGTACGTCCCCTCCGCGCGCTCCGCGTCTGTGCTGCGGCTCTGCCCCGACTTTCCCCGGCTCTCTCATCTGCAGGTGAGCGCTCCGCTCAGCACCAAGGCGCAGCCAGCGTCACTCTCCAACCCCTCCTATCACCCGGTGCAGGCAGAGAGGAGGGAGAGAGGGAAAAAAAAAAAAAACTCCACACACGCACTTAAAGAAACACTCGTTGGCGCTCTGGATCAAACAGCCGCACTCTGACACGCCGCCCTCAGTCCGAGGACGCCGATATTTTAATCCCCCTCTTTTTTTTACGATTTAACAGCCTCCTTTCTTTATAGTTTTACCATCATGGCTGGAGCAGGTCTGTAATCCAGGAGTCCCTGTGCCCACATGGCCAAGCCATTAGCTATTTGCCATCAAACTTCCAATGCTGCCACACACACATGCAGCTTTACCATATGTTCATTATTTCATCCAGCAAAAGGCACCAGAGTAGGCGGTGGGGGTTTTCACATGTCCTGTGAAGGAGCACTTTGGGCAAACGATGCTTCCATCACGACTGCGTCATGTGATGGACCAGTGAAGGGATGCAGGAGGAAAGAAATACAAAGGTGGCTCCTCAGAGTCTTCAAATCACCTGTCATAAACATAGAGAGCCTTTACACACTTATCAACATGCAAGGAGGAGGGACCTTCAAAATAAAAGCAATGTGTCGTTCTCTCGATCTGCTATTGGTTCAAGAAAGTGACTTGTGTTTTTCTTAGGATGGTGCAACTGTAATTTTAAAGACTTCAAACCTGGCAACATCCAAATGAAACCATAAATACAAGACAACAAATTAAAGTCTGTAAACTCTATCAACATTGGACTTTTGAAGGGTCCAAAGACACGTAGTGGAGGTGTCTTGGCTCCCAGTGAGAAGCTCCTCCCTCCCTTCAAGCCCTCTGAATTTTGTAGCCATAGATGTTCGTTTCCTGATTCATTCGAAGTTCAAAATAAAGGGCAACGTTGACGTTTCATAGCTACTGTACTCTTCAGAGCACCTTTGAATCCTCATGCCTCCTGTGCTTCAATATTTTTTAGGACACTCTTAAAGAAGTCCTACAATCATGTTCAATAGCAGTTCTTCTTTTCATAGCAGCGTTGGACTTTGATTACTCACAATCTTGCCTCACGACAAACTCCTGACGCCTCAACTCGCTTTCCTTTCCTCAACAAGACTCCTTTTTTCTCTATAAAAGAGAAACATAATCAAAAGAGAAGCTGAACTCAGACCAGCTCAAGCTCCAATCCATATGTTCCTCAAAGTCGTGAACTCGGCCTTCTTCGAATCTTTCATTTGGAACCGACGAGTCGGAGAGTTACTTGCTGTCTGAGTGAATCCTGCTGCTATTACAGGAGTCAGCATCTGAAAAGTGTCGCGTGGCCACATGAAAAAAAAAAAAAACATCTTTACCGAAGTCGGTACGAGACGGAGGCTGGTCCGTCTTTCTGGCCCTTTTCCAGCCACTAACGACCTTCACGTCCTGCCCACTCTGATTGGCAGGCGGGGTCTCTGTCGGTGCTAAGTGAGCCAATGGGCTCTAATCCTATCCAAAAAAAAAAAAAAGAGCGCGACAACTCTGCAGTAGCAGGCCGGCTGCTCGGCCAATTTCCTCTGCGTGACATGCCGGCCCTTTTTACCACCTCTCTCATCCCGGTCCCTCAGTCCCACCGATGAGCTCCACCACTTGTATCCAGCCCTTTTTTTAAATTCCCAATGGGCTCCATGATTTGGTTATGGGTTTTGTCCTGTTAAATACTGCGACTGGCAGCTCTCTCTGGTGTGTCCGTGTGGTCCAGAGTCGAATTCGCTTCAACAGGCTCCTCAAATGTCTTCTGATGAAGAAACTAAATAAATCAAGTTGCGATTTTAAATATTGACAGCCGTATTGTGCGGTTCTGCAATCTCTCACTACATCGAGCAGATGACCATGAGGAAGACAGGAAGGTGCAGTAAACTGGGGGTGAAAACAGTAGAGCGTGAGTTATTTTGTTTTTACACTGATGATGTGAAATATCCTGAAGGACGCACATCACAGGAAGGGCCTCGCTTTCCACCTACGAAAAGAGGAGCTCGGTGAAAATGTTTCTGCTTTTTCCCTCGTTCAAAGAAATCAGCTGGAGAAAATGCAAGATAACCTCAGCGTTTTGAGTCGGCCGGGGTTTTTTTATTATCAGAGGTGAGCACGGCTAACTAGACACCTGCTGGTTCGCCCGTGGACGGCGCTTCTACCATCAGTCTGCATGAGCGGTACTTCTGAGACGGCGGCGAAACAACCGGCAGCCGCAGAAAAATAAAACCTGATATCTGAGAGAACAAGAGCTCAGCTTCAACCCACAGAGATCCAGTTACCGGCCAAAGAACGGCCGGCTCAACACAGACTTCCTAAACAGTGTCCCTCTCTCCTCTATTGTGGCAGCGTGGACACTTACAAGTCACTCGTCAGGGTGG
>JAUESF010000050.1:11634609-11648470 GCA_032274765.1 Malacoctenus tetranemus
GCATCAATCCTTCCGACACCCATTTTTCTCATTAAACTGAAGTATTGTGTTAACGTCTCAATTCTATAGACGAAATATCAGACTCACGTAATGAGAGCAAAGTCCTTGAGCAGCCAAGAAACTTATTCTGCAATATATTTTAGTAAAAAAACAAAAATCCTCTTGCACGACTAACTGCAACAGACGACATCAGAAATAGTCACAGGATTGCTAAATATAAGGTGAACTTCATCAGCCAAAACAAACACAAACAAAAAATCCACCATCTGTTTTTCTTGCTTCAGTCTCTGCGTCTGTACCACGAGCTGGCAAAGTCTGGTAAAATAACAGTGTATTTAATTCTTGGTAATCTCGTAGATGAGTCCGGTTCCCCTCAGTTTTGGACAGTTTGTGTTCCTGGTTTTGCATCGAGACGACGACAACAAGGGGTTAAAGCTGGAACCGTCCTGACAGGAACACGCCAAAGTTCCCCAGCTCGTCCGAGGAGGCAGAAAAAAACTTCCCGGGAAACTCGCGACGCGGCGCTCATTGTGAGTGAGGTCACACGCACACACAGAGGAGCACCTGTCTGATTGGCTACTTATCACCGTGACATCAAGACACTCCGCTGGACGAGTCCGCTGTCAAAACGATTCAGTCCACCGCTGACACCGTGCAGTGAGGGACATCTGCTGTAAAACAATCAGAGGAGGAGCCGCCGAGGAAACAATCACCGTTTGAGGTTGTTTTTCATCCGAAGATCATGGAGCGCGTCTCCTCCGATCGCTCCTTCACTCATTCACTGACGCCATCATTTATTTATGGATCTGGCCGGGGCGGCCGGCGGAGAATTCACATCAGCCTTTTCTCGGCGGAGCCCTGTCACATCTACATATTTTTAATAGCTCATAACTCAACAGTCCAGCCTTGACATGTGCCATCAAGAAGCGGCGCCGGTGGTCCGTCTGACATCCGCTCCCCCCTCCTCCCCTCTTCGAAACACCCTAATGTGTGTCCCGTTAACCCTTGGCGTGTCACTCCCGCGCACATCACCGTGACCTTCCAAAGTGACTGAATCAAACAGAGTACTGCCGCTTTTTGAAGTTGAAACTTTGCAAACTTTAATGGAACCGAGCTTCTTAAAGAAAAAAATAGGAACGACTGGCTTCCTCTGATGTTTTAGCATCACTCGAATTAACGATACACATGTAAACAACAGTTATTAGACAAAAATAACCATGTTCCCATTTAAAGATCCAGAAGGCAGAGTGCTTTATGTCCATATCTATCCCACCATAGCTGGCCTCCTGCCAGATACATATATTTTCTTCTCCTCCAGCCTGGAGGATAAAGCAGTTTTAACAGCCAAATGAATCAGGGATGCAACATCTTCCTGCCAGCTTTGATTTCAAGTCAATATTTACACCCAAGATTAACAGAAGTGAGAGGCAACAGGAGCTATAAAAACGCTGCATCCAGCGCTGGCACCGGAAAAAAAACACACGCTCGCTCCTTCAGAGGGGAAAAAAAAAACAAAAACAAGAGCGACGAGAAAAAAAAAACAGAGGCGCGCTACAAAGAAGTCACCCGAAACCTTAACGAGATTAATCATTGTCGGGAGGTCGGCGGCTGAAAGGCGAACATCTGCACCTGGAGCCTGACCAGCAACGGCTTCAACCTCATCACGACTCACAACACAAACTAAACACAAGGTCAGTCCACGCTGCTGCAGAAGGGAACTTTCTCCACGTTTTCAGCACACGATACCACCGCGTTTTTTTCTAAACGAAACCCGGACTTTACTGGAACCGAGTGCTCAAAATGGGATTTCTGAAGAAGTATCGAACGCGAGTGAACGAGTGAGAGCAATTAGATGCATTTACGTGCACTAATTAGCGCTACAGACCCTCGGATGGTTTCCATTGGCGGTGGTGGGGCTGGTTTTTATTCCCAGACTGCCTTTTTCAAAGGATTCTTATTAGGACATATGCATGCACCGCAGCAGCCCAGTGCAGCTTTTTCCCCTCCCTGCTAAAGGTCTTGCTATTGACTGTTCCTTCTTCAACAATTAATCAGAGCAGTATTTACACAAGAAAAACAAAACATCCTCTTCCTTATTAAACCGCAGGCTGAAATATGGAGCGGCCCTGCGTTTTCGCACCACTTTTACGATTCATAAAGGTGCCAAACTTTCTGGGACATTCATTAGGAGGATCCCGCGCTTCTCTCCTCGCTCCGTCCGCGTCTTTTCCGCCATTTCTTTTCACTCTAATCGCACGCCATCGCCTCCATTTTCTCGTCCGAGGCCCCGCATTCATAATCCCGACGTCGACGTATCTGATCAGCCATCTCCCCCGTCACGCCAGTCCAGGGCCCCTCCCGGACGCCGCTCTTTTTAAATAGAACCGCAATTTTCGCCGCGCTTCCATTGAGGTCCGCAGCTCGCCGCCTCTCCCATTTCCGCCATTTCCTCCCAGGATGTTCGGAGAGACACAACAGGCCTTCCATCAATAACCTGATGCCTGCCTGACAGCCAAAGCATCTGCTCCCCGGGCGACTCTTACATGTTTTTTCATCCTAATATTGATGTGTTACGTCCTTGAGTTGTCAAAGAGCGTATGTGTGGAAGACGGTATCGGTAAACAAGCGTGAACAGATATTTTTCTCATTCTAACAACAAAGATCTTTACATATTAACAAGAGTGAACAGAAACACACAAAAAACAACCAAATAGTGTTATTATCATTGAACATTTTACTCGACAGCACATTGATAATGTCTCAAACATGAACCCTGACCCACACCTACGTGACAAATATTCACAATTTGCATCAAAAAGTGAGTAAAATTTGAAACTGACATGCATGTTGAATGGTTTACATCAGCTGCAGGTTGTGTATTCAAGAAAATCTCTACGTGGAAGATGAAACTCTGTACAGGAACACAACCAAGATCCTTTTTTTTGTTCCTTTGAGCATAATCAGACATTGCCACCTTTTCATTATATGCACAAAGCGTCAGGTACAGTGGAGAATGCATTATCCGAGAATGCACTTTGTGTGATTTTCCTGTTCGCTCCATGTGCATTAAACAAAGCGTGTGCAAGGAAATTGGCAGCGATTGACAGAAGTATTGAAATGTTAAAAAACAAAAACACGATTGCCACAAAAATCACACCTGTTATTTCAAAAGCCCACAGTGCCCTTGGATGGCAGGTATGTCCCTAATTCTATTAGGAGCCTCTATGGAAGCGGTTATAAATCGCACCTGCAGAACAATAACATTCAGCTGCGCTGAATAACTTGCCATTAGCGGGGATTTGCCTGAAAAATGCGAGCGATTCCACGCTGACGATCGACGCCGGCTCGATTCATTAGGCTCCTTTTTTTTTGTTCAGGCTGCGTCGCGGAGATACAACACCTCGTGCGGGGGAAAAAAAGTCAGCTGCAGGTGAACCGCCGACTGGCAATTTGCCCATTTCAGGAAATTATTTCTGTCCTTGTCGTGAAAAAAACTGTCAAAAGCGCAGTGAGATGTTGTCAGGGAGACCTGGGTGTTTGAAGTTTGGCTGCACGAGCACGTCAGTCCGGAGGCCTTTTTTCTAACCTCCCCTGTGAGTGACGGCGACCCAACGAGTGCATACTCAAGAGTTATCGACTCCATCATCATGCAGGAAATGAAAACTAAAGCCAAAATAAATGAAAAAAGAAATTGTGCTATTTAAAAATACTGTGTGTCAAAGCTTACACCCAATGCAACACAGGTGACATTAACTAGTCTGTGGTGGCGACACCTTTTTGATGAATTCATGCTGATATCAAACCAAAACTCGGTCGAGGTCTTGCATATGTTCCTGGAATATCCTGTTAAGTGTTCAACTCTTATTTTGAAGGAACACGTTTAAAAACAAAGATTTCCAATATCTCCCAGATGTTCAACAATCTCCTTCTCGATCTCCGACTTGCCGCGGACCGCTCCTTAAGTCTCCACCTGATGAATTATTTATAAATCACTCGATCGCCTGGTAATTTGTTTGCAGGTAACAGGCGTGCTAATTTCCCGGCTTGACGACATTTTGTTCGGCTTTGCCGCGCACGAATTACGTCCGTTTCAAATCCAGGTTTGCATTCACTGACTGGAGCCAAATAAACCTCCTGGCTGTAATTCAAAGCTTGTGTTAATGCTGTTATTAAACACCTTAAAGTTAAAACTATCATATGACGGCACCTCCTCGCAGAATACTGCATCTTTCCCTCCATATATATGAGTTTCCCAGTTTGCTGATCTGATAACAGCTGTGAGCAGAACAAAGTCGGAAAAAAAATTAACAAATTCTTGGCAGCACATAATTCCTCCTAACTCTTCTGATAATCACATATCATATCAATGCACAAAGGAAGTTGAATTAATTATCTGGGTGAATTGCTTTCAAAAACAAAGTCTGATTAAATCACAGTACGCGGGGAGACAAAAAGTAATCCTTGTTTTTGGAAGTTGTTCTCGATGTTCGCACAATAATGAGTTTCTTCAGTAGGTACCAAACTGATATTAATCTCCAACAAAACTTGTTATCATGGCGGCTCGGGTTTCACCCCAAATCAACTCGGTTCAGTGACGATCCCACACTTTCGTTAATCTTTCGTTAAAAACACACTTCAAGCACAGTTTGAAGCATGTGTTGGTTTTTATATCTTATTTGTGTAACCGTTTGAAAAAAAGAAGGAATCATCTGGAGTCGGGCGAATCGTGTCGGTGCAGGTGGGACTTCTTTGCGACGAGCTCTCGCAATTTGGACGCTGCTCCGGCTACTCAGCTCATTCTGTTCCCCCCAGTTAGAAGCATCAATGTGATGTTCGTCATTGAAGTCGTTTATTTCCCTTAAAGTCTGGAGCCGGCCCGAGGCTGCAGCACTCACAGCACTCCACTCCCCCCCCCCAACTCGATCAGGCTATTAATTGCCCAGCCACGGCTGCCTGTCATCAATCTCCACCAATCACACTCTATCAAAAAATAAGGACGCCACCGTGAACGGTGCTCCCACGCAACATGGCGTCATGTATCTACAGGTGACAACTCTGCAACTTCAAGATGATCAACACAGAAAAAACACAGGGAAAAAAAGAGTGTGATGCACCATTATCAACACCAAACACGTAGTCGAGGCTTTCCAAATTAAAAATCCCTTTTAATGTGCTTCCTCTCTGCTGGCATTATGTGTGTTTGAGTGTGTTTGCACACATATGGTCCGGCGTGATAACGGGCGAATCGTCGCGACGCGAGGATATGTCTCGAATTCTGCTCGGCGCTTCGTGCTGGAAGGAGCAGCCGCTCGCCTCGTCTGATGTACCCCACTATTTGCTGCCCGTCCTTCCCACATGGGATGACTCAGTGGCTCGTGTTCTGTCATCGACGCCGTTTTAGGTTGGAATAATGATTTCCCTTCACTCGATCATTTTTTTTCTGCCTCACGTCCCACGTGGAAACGTTTGAAATGTTTCACAAAAGCTTTTTTTTTTTTTGTTACATAAGACGGTAAAAAATCTAAAAAAAATAAAAAGAGGAAACAACCTTGGTTTAAAAGTTGATCATGAGTTTTATTTACTATGGTTGCTGAGGACAGCTTCTCTGTTTCAGCTCGGTAATCACAAAAAAAAGCTTGTCTGCAAACGGGTGTTTAATTAATTTCAGAAGCAGAAACTCGACACAAGTCACACCGAAGTTTTACGAAGGGGAAACAAAAAAAGGGGACTCCTGCTTTTGACTAAACCTGCACCTCTTTGATTGTGTTGCAGCTGAATTCAATCACAACAGGCAGAGCTCCACATAATGCTAAACGGTTAGCGCGGTGACAGAGAGAAAATGCAAATGCGGCATCAAAGTCGGCTGATAACTCGGTGTCCTTCGGGGTCTCGCGGAAATCAAAAGGGGGATTCGCTCAATACCAGACGTCTTCATCCGCGTTCCCATTATGGGGCTCGCGCAAACGTTGGCATGTAGAACACTGCGGGCTGGCGGAGATAAAGTTAAATATATCAAAAGTTTGCTATCAGTTTGTCACCCCTTGTGACTGAAGGCTGAGAGAAAAGTGGGACAGAAAAATGTCAAAAAAAGGTGAGGATGTTCACATCATTATCTGTAAAATGATTTCACTCGATGCTTCACGTAGCCTTTGAGCACAGACAAAATTGAATGCCGGGGTTCAATTTAATTGCCTTTGTGCTGTTATCATCCTCCCACAGAATGGCTTTTATCAAAATCATTATCTAATGGCTGAAAAATTCTGTTTAAAGCTCCGCGCGGCGCGCAACAACTCACTCACACTCGGTTTCACGGAGGCTTTAAATGACCCACATCCATTTTCCTCCTCCCACACCCCTCCGCCTTCCTCGCCGACGCCACGGTTAACATAATGCCGCAACAGGGTAAAAGAGAAAAGGAGGCGAATCACGCCGAATGTCGGCGTCATTACACTGACCCGCCCAGTCACCTTGGATCTCCCGGTGACCCCCCCAACCCACCCCCACGTGTCAATCACCGCCCAGGTGCATTCATTACCACCCCAGCCTATCACAACACAGCGTTTAAAATCATTTCGCAGGCTGCCCTGCCTTTGAACCGGCCAATAAGGTCATCCAATATATAATATCTCTGAATTGTGGATAAATGCAGTGACCTCATCAGCTCGAACGCGATCGCTGAAGCCGAGGCAGAGCGCGGCTGCTTTGAATACGTTCTGAGCGTGAGCCGTCGAGTGATTGCAGACTGCATAAACATATAAATAATTGTAATAACACATCCATATTTTAGTCGGAGAGTCACAACACAAAAACTACTCTGCCTGAGGGCAACAACGGAGTGAAAAAGGCAGCACAAGCAGACCGTGGGTGATGACACGGGTTAGCCTTATTACTGTTATTCACCAGGTGTAAGTGCAGGCAGCTTACAGAGGCCACGGGTCACTTATGATTGTGATGCGCCTGAAATGAGGTGATACAAAAGCGGGAAATGAGTTTTCTGAGACGCGCAAGGTCGCCACTTGATCACTGCGTCCGTGGGAATCAGTTTTTTTATTTCTGAACCTGCGAGTGACGCTGCTCGGCGAGGTGCCGTCAGCTGGAGGGGGAACGACACAGTTCGCAGTCCATTAAGCTTTCACGGGTGCATCGCGAGGGGCCCCCACGTGTGGGCGGCGTCACCGGGAATCTTGCTGACACAGGGAGTGGTCCCAGTGATTGAGTTTTAAAACCTCAAGCTCTCTTAGTTACCGTCGCTTTGCCTGCGACGCCACCGAGTGTTCGTGGAGCTGCCGATCGGATCACGTGGTGCTCCGAATTGAAACAATGTGCTCATGATTTCAGACATGAGTGCTTCTTCATGCAGATTTCACAACCTGCAGCTGGCTGGCTAATTAACTCTTTGATTAGGTTGAAAACTTCGTTTACGTCTGCTTTGCTTGTTCTTAACCAATCAAAACCTTGAAAACGGTGCTAAAGAACATTCGAGAATCTGTATCTTTAAATGTGTGACATTGACCAGCGAGTGATTTGTCTTCATACATAATGGAAGCTGAGCAAAATGCACCTATGCAAAGACAGAGAGAGAGAGAGAGAGACAGAGAGAGAGAGAGAGAGAGAGAGAGAGAAAGAGAGAGAGAGAGAGAGCTGAAAGCTTGAGGCTGATGAGCCAAAGGCAGGGAGTCAGTCTTCATAATAATGACCTGGTTAGTTTCAGGTCTGTGCTTCCACACCGTCAATGAGACCGAGTTTATCAGTAAATATGGGCTGAAATTAAACTGAGCACACTGGCACAAAAGGGTTCAATGATACAGATAAATACAGTTTTTAATTACACAGATGGTGTCAATTAGATGCTGTTTCACTGCAATTAGGACTGGTGTTTGTAATGTAAGCATCCTTACAATATTAGCATTTGCCCATTCCCAGAAGGCTAGTTAGCCACCATTGCTAATGCTAAAGGCTTGTATGAAATGCTTCCTCACAAATTAGTGCTTTTTGTGATGACATTCATTGCTTTACAAAAAACCTTTGGTTCTATTTTCCTTAGTTTGATCCATAGATACAGAGCTTCATGCTAAAGCAACAGAAAGTACTGCATCCATTCACTAAAACACAGTCTTGGACTAACCAATACTCATTAAGAACCAGTGTCCTGGTCGTTTTAGTTACAGGTAACTTATGTAAGAAACGGAGGACAAGAGAAGGAAAAGAACGCTAAACATCCCTGAATTTTTCAGCTACCGGCACCTGAAGCCATAACTGCCGATTCAGGAAGTACACTCATATTGCTACCCGACAGGGACAATTTGAATTACAGTTGAAAGGGAGGGGGGGTGGGTGGGTGGATAGGTGGGTGGGGGGGCTATCTGAAGTGCACCAGACTGGATTGGGATAAGTGACTGGTGAGTATATGTATTGCTATTCAGCGGACTCTCTCCTCACTTAAAAACATGACCATTAGGGACCTCATTTAAGGTTGACGAAAGGGCCATAGTCAGAATTTGAACTTTACCTTATTATCATGGTAATGGTCCCCCCCCTCAAAAAAAAAAAAAAATCAAAGACCTGCTTTTAAAAGTCACCAGAAATGAGCGCTTAAAGGCAGCGTTTTAGAAAAAGAAAAAAATTGTTTCCCACAGGACCAAACTAAGTGAGAGGAAGGGCAGACGAGGGAGAGCGGGGCATCAGGAAGAGTGAGGGGAAAAATGGGGAATCAGGTGAAAATTCAGCGTGGATTTTCTTTTAACTTTAACCTGCTCCTCTTCCCGCGTCTGACTGCAACAGACAATGGGGACATTAGGCATGCTTCTGCCAGTGTCATTGGACGCCTAATGAGATGGCACCGGGCCCGTGCATGGCTCATTGGCCTGATGCACATTACTGTCTTTAAGAGTTTCTTCATCCCGCGACGGTCTGGCCGTGCAGCAGATCCTCCACCTGTAGCAGAGATCGTGACGGATAACAAAGACGCACGGCGTGATGATCCACGCCGTCGTTACGGCCCGCCGTCCGACCTGAGGGGCCATTTCTTTACTGCGCCTGGGATTTGAAATAGGAAACTGTATGCAGTGTGTAGATTAATGGACCTGAACCACATAAGCATTCTCTTCTTTGGGTTTACGGAGACATAAAAACTGTTCACTCAAGTCCGATGACTGCGAATGAAGCAAATTTTGTCAATCGCAATAGTTCTTTTAAGGGCTCAAAGTTATTTAACAATTATAACAAAGCAGAAGGAAATTCAACAACCTGTTTTAAACCACATCCAAAACAAATGCGACTCATTAATATTCTTAAATGTGATTGTTTAAAAAACCTGGATTCAAGAAATTAATGAAGGTTTGCGCCACAATAAAAGAGGCTGCTTGTTTCCAGTTTAAACAAAACAGAAGAAGACCGACTGAATGCATCAGATTGACTTCTACCAACATTAAAAAGGAAATTATTCCTACAAAAAAACAAATGTATCAAACAAAAAATCCCTGTTTGAATAAGTTGAAATGTTCGAGTGGTCCAGCACGCAGCGCTAACAAGAAACTTGATAAGAGAAATCTGCAAAAAGTCCAACTTGCAGGGAAACCAAAAAAAAAAACACCCACACGATATCTGAAGAGCTTCGGGCTCACCTGGAGCGATGTGGAGTCGAGGGTCCAGCCTGTACCAATACTTCGCACATTAAACCAGGTGAAGCCTCTGAGGGAGCAACCCAAGGACAGCGCAGCAACGGAGGGGGTGGCAAAAAGACCGGAGCGACGAGCGCGAGCCATAGCGCAGAGACGTACCAGGGTTAAGAGCGGAGTCCATCTGGTCGCATGCGGACGACGAAATGCCGCAAAGTGATAGAGTCAGGACCAGAATCGTATTTGACGTGAAGTATTCCTTCAACAGGTCACATCTGGTTGTTATTCATGCAGTATAAGCAAAATAATGAAACGGAAAAATAAAACATGCCCCATAAAAAGAGTATGGTGCAGAATTCACTTTATAAACATCAGTCTGTGGCCTCACGGTGGCCCGGTGGTTGCCCCCCCCCCCACCTCAGTCTCCCTGTACAGGTGGAGGGTTTCCTCCCACACTCCAAAAAACAAGGTCAGTTTGAGACTCTAAATTGTCCTTTTGTGTGATTTTGAGACTCTCTATCTGACCTGTGATGCCTTGCTTTCACCTGATGTCTGCTCGGGATTAGCTCCAGCAACCTCCAACTTCCCTCATGGAAAAAGCGACACAGACGAGTCAGTAACACCATCCATGACCACTGCCAAATAATTACTGATTAATCACAGCTAACATGGTAATTCAGAAAGGTTGTGGCCCGTTTAGAAGCCCATTCAGGGTCACTTCTCCCACCAGCTCGGCCCTTCAGCAGCGTGCGATCCATGAATAGTTGATCAGATCGTTGCACTTTCGCCACTCAGACCTTTTACGTCTCTTCAAGAAACGTGTTCTTCCTAAGTGAATATTTCTGTTTGGTAATGATTAATGATCTTTTCAGAGCTGTAATTGATGTTGGAGGAATAATTAAAGAGTTGGGTTGGACTCCACATGGAAAGAAAAAGGGAAAGATATATATTTATATATATATTTATATGCAGTATATCCAGTACAGCAGCATACATAAAGCATGGATCTTGAAAGTGGGTGTCGCCCAGTCCCCCCAAGCTCATCTCCAGGCAAGATATGCTCCTCAGATCTACAGGCATGGAAAGGAGGGCAAAGAGAGAGCAGAGCGAGGCAAAAAAAAAAAAAACGAGAACACAACATTGGGTGGTATTTCAGCATGGGATGCCCAGTCAGACTGCAGGGAGGTAATTAATTAACAACAGCAACAAAAATGTCCAAGCTGAGACCTCCAGGGGCACCCTATGCTTCCTCAGATCCGTGTCCAGGACATGGATGGCTGGGCTGGGGTGGAGTGGGCTTATGTAGAGCGGGGAAGGGGGGGGGACACCTTCCAAAAAGGTTCTCCTCTCCAGCTCCCGCACAATGAGAGCCGGGCAGCCGACCAAATACTTCCAGTTTATCATTCAGAAGTCGTGCTCCACCGTGAAGACACCAAGAACGCTTCCAGCCTGACAGGAAATAATGGAAATAAAAACAACGGAGGACACTCTTGGATCTTGTTCAACTCGTCACTACCAATGTCGACAACCTCACATTGGGTATAAATCTATACTTGTGATCAAAACAAGTTGGTTTTTTTGGTTTCACTTTGGAAATATATTTGACTAAAGTTATTTATTCTTTGAATCACACATCCTTAAACAACTGTGGAGTTTTTGTGCGCTTTTTCTTGTTAATTAAAGACGATGTAATGAAAAGAATGAAGCTCAGGTATCAGCCTAATAAGTAAACTGCACGTTTTTGTAGTTTTTTGCTGGTGGTACTTTAACTAATCTATAAATAACGCGTTTCTACTGCATTCACCAGGACCCAAAAACCTGAACACTAAGGAGCTCTCACACACACGCACGCACACACGCACCACTGGGAGCAACTTGGGGGTCCTGCGTCTTGCTCAAGGACACTCCGAACGGGCCAGATCAGGGAATTGAACAGCCCACCTCTGGAGTGAAGACCATCCTGCTCATAAATAACCATATGTGACGGTTTTTAAAGCCAAAAACTATGAGCCAAAACATTAAGACAACTTGCTTGATTAACCACGAGATGCCGGTTATACAGTCTTACTGAGATAAAGGAGATATTTGACACAGAAGTTGACAGTTTGTGGCCTGATCAGCTCCTCAATTTAAGAAAATCTTGTCGGTGAGCAACTCAGCTACTCTATAGTGTCTACAATCTGACGTGCAAAAATAGAGAGACTGAGTGTTTCGCATGAATATATATCAGATTAATAAAACAGTGGCAGCAGCCTCACTCAGAGGAGTGGGCCAACAGCAGGATACACTCGCTCAGTTTCCTATGAGTCGAACAAAACTTTTTAACAAATGGTGCCCTTTGTGTAACAGGCACAAATGGATCACTTAAGAAAAAAAAAGAAAGGTTTTAAATATTGGAAGCCAGAGTCCTGACAGAGAATTTGTCTTCATAATCACAGGAACAAATGTTTTTTTCTACCCCCCCAACTGCTTCTGACCCCGTCCAGCCGGCAGCGAGCGGAGACGAAATCACTAACAGCAAAGCCAAGACCGGCAGGCACAATGCTGATCAAGGGGCGCGCAGTGCTTAAGCATGTTTTCCCATCATGCTTGCATTGTATGCTAAGAGGACACGGTGTTGTATGAGGGGTGCTATGGCGGTTTTATTAGCTCCCTCAAACTCAATTTCCATTTAATTTGTGAGCTGGCTCCCCGAGTCTGCTCCTGGCAGCTAAAGGTATAAATCTGGCCTTATCTGGCCTCGGCATGCACAGTTCATATCCACACACCCTGTGCCAACAACAGATCTATAATTCATGGCCAAGCACACCCACGTTATTGGCTGCCCGTGTATTAGAAAATACAACACAGGAAAAAGAATTCAATGTAGTGTCATCCAAACAGTTCAGGAGGCAAGAGGGCATGTTTTCTCTCCCCGGAGACGCACCATGTGACACAAACTTCTCTGTAGTGCTATTAGACGTTAAAAGACAGAAGTGTAGCACCTCAAACTTTTTCCCTTTTCAACATTTATATTCCGCGCCAGCGGTCTCTTGTATTGTTATGCCAAAGCGAGGGGTTAACATGCCTGTGACCCCGGTCACAGAGATGTTAGGGTGAGAGAGTGGTGTGTTGGACAGATTAAGAATTATTCTTCCAATTAGGCTAATTGGATGCGACAGGTCAGGGCGCGTACGGAGGAGAATGAAGCTGAATAAACAGCCGGGGTAAGATCGTGTCGAGTTAACACACGGGAGAGGCTGAGTCCATATTGGAAAAAAAAAACCCAAACTTTTTGACTCAATTTATGCTGGCATTGTGAGCAGTTCTCTGCAGTTTCTATGAACTCTGCTTAAAGACTCATCGAGAAATTATTATCCAATCATGCTCTCTGTTTTGTCTGCTTCTGTCTCCTCTCGCTCGCCTGCCAACGTACAAAACGTCGATACTAGAAAAGCGCGAACAAACTCTCAGACTTTTTTTTTACGGTGGCAGGCGATGAAGGCCTCCTCTGCTGGGCTAAATATAATCAGAGTATGAATTTAATTTAGGTATATTTTTCCCACACATTTTTTTCATGATAACAAGTAATCCTCAGGAATCAGGATTCTCGACATGTTATTACTTTCTCCTTATTTTTTGCTGCCTACAGCCCCGGGTTGAGATTTGCAGGGCGAGCTTTTATCTCACAGCTTTTATCCAATCATATTTCAGCCACACTGTGTTGCCAAGGTCAAGAAATTTCTCCCCACAGGCCTCCAGAATCAACATTGTGGGTACCTGTAGCTTTAAACGAAGGAAAGTCAAACTGTAGCTTCAACCAATCAAATTTCAAGTTAACAACTCCTGGACCGCCCAATAACGGGCCATCAGGACCACTGAAGGCTTCTCTTCTGGGCTGAAAAAAACAATTAGACCACTAATTTAATTTAGATATGTTTATCCCACACATTTTTTATGAGATCAAATTAATTTGAGGAAGTTTTTTCCCACTGTTTTTTTCATGCTTTTCTCTTGGTTGTGCTGCTTCCAGCCTCAGGTTGAGATTTACAGGGCTGGACTTTATCTTACAGCTTTTATCCAATCAGATCCCAGCCACCGTGTGACTAGGATCAGGAAATTTTCTGGTGAGGACGCAGAGTCACGTGTCTGTAGCTACCTGAACAAGGTCATCAGAGACCCACAGTTTTTTGGTTTCAATCAATGATCGGAGAAAGAAAGTCAATTGATTTAGTTGCTAATTAACATTTCACAAAAAGCTGCAC
>JAUESF010000050.1:11711433-11742828 GCA_032274765.1 Malacoctenus tetranemus
GGGGGGGGGGGGGGCGCGCTTTTGTGATGTTACAGACAATTGCACTGTTCTAGTTGCCTGTGTCATCTACCCTGCTGTTTATAAAGTCAGCGTGACCCGACTCCACCGTGTCTGAGAGACGCGGGACTTGATGTGCGCGGCGCCGCCTCTCACACAGTCAGAGATGTAGAAACAAACAGAACACCGTTTCCCGATGGTCTAGAGGGAGGAAATTCATCAAAACGGTGCCCGCCAAGACGCTCGAGTCACCGGTTTTCCGGCTTCCCGAGTTCCTTTCTAACAGTCGCGGATGATATGGCGGCGGAGTGGTGATAGACTGTACCCGTCGGAGTCCCCTTACAGTCCGGGAATAATGATGCCTCCTGGTGGAATTAAACTGATGAAACCATTAATTCTGTAAACACAAATTGCACTGAACTTTTCAAATCCCCAACAAAGTACGATGGCGAACGCTAATGAACAATTTATCTCAATGAATTCATTTGTTTCTCATTAGTCAACGCCGCGGCCCGTGTTTGGGTTGTGCATCGAACGCGTTCCCTCCCCCTCCTGAATACTGGTCCAAACTGGCAACGTCTTTCCGCGTTCGCTTTCATCAGCGTTTCTGTTTGGAGAGGTGCGATGGCCGACGTCACAGGCTAACAAGCATTAGGTTTCTGTAAAGATTTGTCACACAGCTGGGGTGTTTTTTTATCCTTTACAACATGAAAAATTCAAAAGTGCAAAATTCCTGCTTTTCACTGCACGTCTTTCTGTCGAGGATCACTGTCCTTGTGCATCGTCTGTGTCCTGTTTTTCTCCCGTCTGGACCTCGATGGCTTTGCATTAATCCTGTTGCTTCTGTCAGAAGTGAAAACATCAATAAACTTCAGTGTGCCAGCACCATTGGCAACCTCACATGTCCGAAGCGTAACAGCATCCGCACAATGTTTGACAGATGAGGTGCCACTCTGCTGCTTATGAGCCGTTTCTTTTTCGTCCACACTCTCCCTCTTTTCATCACTTTTATATGGGTTTGATTCATGTTTCTTCAGCTCATTGAACTTTGTTCCACGGCTCGGTCAGGTTTGTTTTGTTGTCATTCGGAGCTTTACCGGAGCTAAATCATTTGAAGGATAAGCATTTAGCAGCAGAGTGTTCTTTTATAACTTACCTTGGGCACCATGGAGAAATACGCCGAAATGGTTACGTCTGTGTTGACAGATGTAACTGTACGAATACAGACTGCGCCGTGGCTGGTCATAGAAATCTTCTATATTCAACGGCTGACCATGAGGTGGAACCAAAAAAAATGGTTTGCACATGTGAAACTGTGAGCAAACATGTTAAAGTTGATCTATGGACACGATGCACCGAGTTACGAGTCGGCCAAACGTGAAAAACAAAGGACGACGTCCATATGGTGCATCTTGTATCTGGTGTTTCCGCTGCATGCACACATCTTTATGTACACTAAACATTAAACAGTAACCACTTCCAGAGTCGATGATTTGAATTGATGACACTTCCTTTGTGCGGTTCAGGAGTTCGCTGAGCTTCACTGTTCGAGCATTAAAAGTAACCGTAATAATCTGCTGCGGGCAAAAAACGCACTCATAACAGTTCAGTGTGAAGAAAATCTGGCAACTGAAGGTCAGGCTATCCATAACAGAAGCATATTAGCATTAATAAGGTTTAGAGAATACATTTTTTGTCCCGGTGTATGTATTTATATATATATCATCCTTTAATGTTAAAAAACTAGGACGCATAAACACATAAACATGAACCACGCTTGGTTCTCCGAGCAATGTTTCCAGGATGCTTCACACATTATATGTAGATTTTATGTAGATTCTAATAAATAAATATCTGACTGACTGTAAGTGGCTGAACTGAGGAGGAAACTCTGCAGTATGAAATGCAGACTAAGAGCACACCATACGTTTCTTTGCTGTCCCTGACAATAAAGGCACAATTCAGTGTTGTTGGAATTGTCTCACCTCATAACGTCCAAATAACTAAATGTAGATTAAGAAGTATTTGTATGTTTCTAACATGTAGCTAAAAGACTTTGGATTTAGGTAAATAATAGAAATCACAATCAGAAACATATAGATATAAAAATATAAACATATTAATATAAATGTAATATTATTTTATATCATATATATTCATTCCTAGTTTACATATTTTAATTAATTATACATAACAATATTTTTTTCGTAATTTGTTCAATTTAATACAATTTTCCAATGATAAACATATGAATAAACATACTGTATATTCACATAGACAGGAAGCGGTTCACTAAAACTGTAAAATAAACAGTTTGTATTGTTTGAATGGAGCATCTGATTCCCCTTCACTGTTTAAAAAAACAAAACCTTAAGCTTGAGGAGGAGGCAGAGAGGAGCTTGCTGTTTTTGTCTAATGAACTACTGGTCCAAAAATTTATAAAGAATATGAGGCAGTCGCTGTGAACACGGTTGCTTTTATGTCTGCACTTATCAGCAAAGTTCCTGTGTGGATTAGTTTTAATCCCCTGCCATTATGGCCACAATGGTTTCATTAAATACCCCAACATATTGTCGCAAAAAATGTGCCTGCCATATAATGAAACCGGGGAGGATACGCCAGGAGGGTGCAATGAAGAACACCCAAAATGAGAGAGGGACATTCAGCGTGGCTTACCCTAATAACAGAGCGACTAGACTTGTTATAGCACCAGATTATTATACGAAAAAGAAAGGGGTTTTATTCAGCGTGCTATTATTAAAGATTAATTAAAATCCGAACCAAAGGAATCGCTGAAATGAAGACAATAAATAAATATATAATCTAAAAATGACTCGCCCGCATAAAAGCTTTAAAGCTTTGGTGTACTCTGCAATTTTCAAGATAACTTTGGAGTTATTTGCTGAAGTCGTGTACTGTGTTTAGCTGTATTCACACATTTAATGGCCGTTATCTGAAAGACATGATAGTTGGTATAAGGAGAGCTGTGAGATTTACGAAACCAAATTGTAAAGAAATCTCTCCAAAAGATGATTAAACTGAAGTGTTTTGTTGATCACATGAGAGAAAGATATGACCGGGTGTGCTTAATGTAAAGAAAACTGAATCGCATCAACATCTCGCACATTTCTGTGAGATACCGAGAAAAAACGTTGATGTCGGAAGGAAATACATTGTGAAATATACAGAAACAAAGTGGCTTATTAGCTTGGTTTTGCCTGCATCGAGGCTGTCAAAAAAATCCAGCTGTACAACACAAAACCACCACAATAGGACACTTTTAAAACAAAGAACAGACCTATGAAACTGCTCGGTGCTTTTATTTTGAAGGCCCCTGTTCTGGATGTTGGTCAGAGTTTGCTGTTCGGACCACTTTTGGAGTGGAAACAATGTTGTTTTGGTGAATCAAATACTAGAGTCTGGAAGTCTGCAGTTGTTCAGGGAGATGAATGTAGATTTCAAAACAAAAGCATGAAACACAAAATCAAAGAAATTGCTAAAAAACCAAATGGGTTTGTGCCAGAGAATAAAAACCTGAACATTCAGACATCTGAATAAAATCATACTAAACATGCTAAACAAATAGTTGTTGAAAAATGTTTATTTATTTCTTGACAGATGACCTCTTTTCTGAACCTGATGACATGAAGTACGTGTCAGGAAAAAGTGCATTAGTCAACACAAGCGTACCTAGCGTGAGTTCATGCGAGCCGGCAGCTGGAGCGAAATCAGAGCGCAGCGTTTCACCGGCTACGATGTGACCTCTCGCTCACCGATCCGCTCCGTCCTGCCGAAATTCATATGTAATCATTTGCAAGCAGCGGGAAAAGGCATCGTGAAATTTCCATCCCATCAAATCAATATGCAGCATTTAAATGTACAGCTCAACATGCGCCATCAATTATTCAGACAGAGCTGAAAACAACACAGCCTGCATTATTCATTTGTTAATGTTGCAACAGAAAATTACTGCACAACAAAATGCACATATGGCAGCAACACATCTGTGTCACTGTCTTTTTTTTTTTTTCCACTCCCTTCCCCCTTTTGATTCTGCGTATTCTGTGAACATGTTTTTCCATGATGAAGGAATTGGTAATTAAGCATAGTGGGGGTACTTTGAACACATCGCTCGACTCATCTTTTTCATTATTGTGACATTTATGCCACACTTGCAGAAATGCGGTGGGCCCGTGAAGAAACATGCTGCTCGTGTAATTTTACAGCCGCCACGCTCGGCGTTCGACGTGACACCGTCTCGCAGCGCAGCGATCGGGTAGAAATTACACGCCCACAAAGCTCCCGGAAAACACAGGAATCGAATTTCAGAGATGCAAAAGAAAAATGGGGAAAGTCAATATGCAATATGGAGGGAATTGGAAGATCTTTCAGGAAACCCTTTATTCAATGTGTATTTGTTAAGATATGACAGGAACTGGCACACGGCAGGAGTCAGACAGGCTCCAATTTCTCACTGGAACCTGGAAAAGCTGGTTCTCCGTAACGCTGGAGTCCAATCTCAGCAGGCGCGAGTCCGTCGTAGCAACGCAAAGATCTGTGAAGTCATTTATGTGCCAGAGAAACAACAGCGGAGGACAACCGGGCAAAAAATGCTGCGCGATGGCGACGAGCGAGCCGCAGTACAAATGCTGCTCGTTCCACGGGCTTCGAAAATGGCAAGTTTGATTCCGTCAACGGCCAAATAAGTACTAAAAAAAACATCTGCAAAGAGAAGTATTGAGGAAACTCCAAAAAAACAAGCAGAACTCAGTTGGCAGTGGTAGAAAACGGGGCCATAGGACATCAGAGCTGCTGTATGTTTCCATGTATAATGTTTTTGTCTTGACTTTCATCGCGGCGCTTCCTCGGCGAGCCTCGGCTCACGGTATGGTGTGCAGCGAATCCTCAGAGCGATGTTAATCTGGAGATATATCAATGTAACAAGGAAGCAAGAAGCTGGTCTCGTCTCCCACTCAGCTCTCAAGGTCATAATTAATTGAATGAGAGTGGGAGTCTTTGGGACTAGTTGCCTTGCACTTTTGTGGGAGAGCCAGCCGAGCTCTCTGCCCATGCCTGCACACTTCTAACTAGTCTCCCAATTACTTTCTGAGGGGTGAACTATCCGCCGAGCTGGGAGAGACAGGGATGCATTCAAGGACTCTTAAATGAGATATGAGGGCAAACAAAGAATCTTGCGGGTCCTGATAATTGACAGATCATTTATTATAAGAGCTGAACTAAGCCAAGGTATTCACTTGAACCCCCTCCTAAACGACAATGCTTTTGACAGCTCACTTGTACTCGTTGCACTGCCGTGGAGTGGATATGAAATTGCAGAGACGCGCGGATACAAACACACACACACACACTAAGACTCTCTAAAACTCTAATCAGGACATCCGCTTTTGCTTTATTACTCTCGAGATCCTCAAACGGTTTTGCCCGAGGGCCACTCCTGGAAACTGACAGAGGGCCAGGGGCCAGTTAGCATAATTGTCTGTTTTGCCTGTCAACCTTTCAGCGTTTTACTGTAATCACAGCTTTTCTAAATGGCAGGGCATGTCAGCCGCAGCTGTGATGCTGACAAAAATCCAAGAAATCATACACATATCATTCTTTCTACCACTGCGGAAGTGCTTTGTTGGCTAATTTGCATTCCATCAAGACAGATTAGGAAGGTTTGCGAGAACGCAACGGCACCGTGTCGGATAAATTCAGCAGGATTCCGTTTTCTGACCAAAAGTAAAAACACTTAAACGCCGTCATGCAGCGAACAGCTAGTTCAATGCTGACAAGCAGTGATCCTTTCTTTAAGTATCGAATATACTAGACACACCTTGAAATTCAATGTTAAGTAGTTCCTTTCAAAGCAACTGCAGGGTTGGAGGCATTCAAGCAAGATAGCAAAATAGCAAAATAAACGTTTAGGTTCATGCAGTAAAGTTTACATGAAAAGAAAGAAGTTTTTCTTTTCTAAGTAAAAGAATTCCAATAAAAACATAGAAGTACTTTGTTAAAAAAACACGAAGAAACATTGAAATACTTTACATTATATTGTAGAAATGGAGCATTGATTTGTTAGAGAGCCCGCTAGTGCAGGTTTGTGGATACTGGCGTAAGAAAAAGCTGCACGAAACAGTGACAACTTGCAAACAGCAAAGCTTCGTATGTTATCGTTATCGTACGGGAGTTCGCAAGACGGTAATTAGGAAGGCAAAAGGTCAGTTCGTTAGAAAGGAACTGGAGTTGGAAGACAAGACGGGAGAAAGTGAAGAAGAAAATAAAGAGAAAAGAAGTTAGAGGGGAGGGAAAATGTTCGAAATATGAAAGGAAGAAATGAAGGAGGAAGGGGAGGAGAGGGGAGGAATAAGGCAGGAACTCAGGACTGAGAAAGGAAGAAGAAAAGAAAGAGATGGAGAGGAAGGACCTTTGTTAAAAGTCACTTCAAATTGCAAACAATCAATCTGATCCTATCGTTCTGAGTTCATTCACAAGAAATCGACAATTCTCAAGGATCAATTACTTCTGTATGATTGTTTATCGGATGCATTTTTATGACACTATTGCAAAAGAAGAAACATCCAAACAACTGTCTTGTCAATGAAGGCGTGAAGCTTTGTATTTTCAGCCTCTCTGTCCCCTGATCTCACCTGCGAAGCCGAGTCAAAGCAGAAGGAAAAAAAACAACAAAACAAAACCGGGGATCAGCTTCTCTCTGAGGGTGGCATCCTCAGCCAAGCTGTGAGCGAGACATGGATGGACAGATACATGCAGGGAGACTCTGTAGGCCTCCATTGTGAGGCGTGCTGTGTGCTTTATCCCTGTGCAGGGACTCGTACTGTTTACCCTTGATGCAAACGGATCACTGAGTGACTGCTTGGATTACGGCTTCTTGAAAAGAAACAACATAGAGCTGGAATTGTGTCGGAGAGACGCGCTCGACCTCCACCTCTGACACATCCCAGTGCTTTCACTCATCTTGCACACGAGTAGGAACATAATGAAACAGAGAAGCGGCATTGAGAAAAGAGGTCTACCGGCATATGAGGAGTCAATGAGGTGGCGGGCAAACAGTAACATTGTTCTACTTTGATTTACACGGAATTCTTCCGTTATTAAAGCCGAAGTTCCCCGGAGATGTTTCTTCTTTAGGCTGTATGGTGATGAACAAGTGGGAAAAAATCATATAGTGGCTGAATGGACGCCGTCTCAAGTGAGTGTTGCTGATCGAAAAAGAAAAACGACCAACAACCTCGCTTCGAGATGTATGTTGGTATTGTGTACAGTGGCTTGTTTGTAGAAATAATGTTTTGCTCCGAGTAAACCAGTAGTTGCACCTGATCCCATGTCTCTTAACTGATTACTGCTGAAAGCTTTACAGTTTGACCATCATGTAAAGCAGCTGGAGGAGTCCAGTGAAGGCTGAACTTGGCATTGAAAGCCAATCAATCCTACTATTACCTGTAAGGACACTATCACTTTACTCCACTTCTGCAATGGTTCTACCTTATTACACTCGACTGTTTGTCCAACATCAACAGTGTCATTTATGAGACTTTTTTTCCCCATCACTGCCCACTCAGCACGACTCGGCTCAGCTGTAACACATCCCGTCTCAGCAGGTGTGGAGTCGTCACAGCAGCGTGACTCCAAACTCAGGAGCCGTCTAATGCAACACACACGCTGCAACAGTAGAGGACAAAAAGGAGATGTTATGTTTTTAAGTGTACCCCATGTTGGCGTCTTCTAAACGAATACTGCAATACATCTGCCACTCATTCTTCTACCATTTTGCCTTGTTAGCAGATAATAAACGATGCACAGCTGCTGAAGCGTTCTTTTGAAAATGACGGGTTGGATTTTACGACGCTGCTGACGTCAGTCCTCGACCAATCCGTGGCCTGCATGCAGTCGAGGTCACGTTTTCAGCCCGACTCGGCACACTGGATACAGTGTCTGAGCAGGTCCTTAACAAGTATCTGCTTACACTTTATCTGATGAAAATGCCCTGAAAGTGGGTATATTTGGGTTAGCAAGGCTGAGTAGATACTCATGAAAAAGCACCATTACTTAAAGTGCAGCACTTTTCATGTCCTCGCTCAAAAGATTATACTTACTGCTGTTTGAATTTCCACATCTCAAGTCTTTTTTTTTTCCTGTACTCCATTCAACACTGCACAGCCAACACTCACACACATGCATATGTGTACTATTGTGTCCTTGACGTAGCTCATCTCTACTTGTGTATTCGAGAGCACAAACACCTCAGGAAAAAGTTTCACCGCGCTGGACTTCCACTTTTCAAATCTCATGGGTGTTTCATTTTCCAAACAACAAAACTTTATTCGTGACGCTGCAGATTTTTTAACCAACTGTAGCAACTAAAGCTCTCAGCATCTCGAAATCAATCACCGGTGCTCCAGCAAGCAAGATTGTGGAAACGCCGCCTTTCAACTTCTCACCAGAAGTTTTTGTGAGAGACTTTCTTCCTAAAGAGTTTAACTTTCTGCAATGCGACCGGCCTCCCTGACAGTCTGTCGGCGTCGTCCCGTGTCTTTCCGTTCACTCCAGCTCATCCTCACGCGCGGCGGGCCTACAGAGACCCGCGACGGAAATTAAACTTTTCTCTCTCTCTGCGACGCCAAACACGCTCATACATCTATCGCCTGGAAACCTGGAACGCTCGCCTCCCGAGTTCCCGGGTCTGTTAGCATGACAATACGGCAGTGAGAAAAAAATCTCCCAGCAAGCAGCCGCTAACAAAACCAGGGTTTGTCGGGAGACCTTCAGTTCACTGACTCTCAGGTCTCAGAAACATCAAGCTTGGCCCCGAAGTCTCAAAATGTCAACCCCGAAGCCCTGAACTCATCACATGCAGCCAATCAGGGCCTTTTTCCTCAGCACCTATTGGCCCAAGGTGTCAGCGTGTCAGCTGCCGGGGCCTCTGGCTTTGCAACAAAACCCAGACAATGATCCAGAAAATGACAGCACACTCTTACTCATGTAGGTCCCTGTGCACCCACTTAATATTTTAATTCATTTCTCTAATTGCTACCATATTGATGTCACTTTTTTTTCCTCTCCTCCTCCCACAAATCCTGACGCGATGAAGCCTCCAGGAAGAGCCAAAGTCACCTTTTCAATTCTCCAAATCGAGAGACGCCAATTCTCTGCAGGTATTTCTTGGAGAGCAGAGGATCATTTCTGTTTTCCCTCACCGATGGGAACGTGAATATATTGGATTGTAAGATGTATATGCAAATCAAGTCAATATTAATTTTGGCTCCACATTTGGCGCTCACAAGATGACTCCCTTGGCATGTCTAAAGGGAACATTTGTTACATCGTATACATGCTTTGTTAAGGCTAAGTTGCAGGATCCATCTGGCAGTGCTGGGGAATTTCACGAGCTGAATGTGCTCACTTGAACAACAGCACAGTCGCAGTAAAGATTAATGCCAGAAAAGTGAACTAGTTTCATTTTTTTTTCTTCTTGCCAAAGCTTAATTTGGAAGATCAGTCACGTTTACCTCGCGAAGCTCAACACCTCTCACGCTAATATAAAGCTGCAGGCGGCATCCAGTGAAACTGACCTCATGAAAAGGCTAAATAAAAATATGCAAGACTCTAAAAAGTACATAGATTTCCAACAGAAAAGTGTCACTGCCAATGTACTGCAGGAAAGTGAAGAAAATGTGAGCATGCGTGCTCATTTGCTGGCATGAGTGTTGACAAGTAAGTCGGCTTTAAGTCGACAATCCTTCGCCAGGCACCGGCGTTCGGGCGGCCGTACTTTTTCATCTTCAAAAGGAAAATCATGAAACATCAAACTCTCCCCTGTAACAACCCTCGGAGACATAAAAATTAAGTAACGTCCACCGAAGCCACAAATTGGCCAACTGGCAGCCAACAGGACGAGATTTACAGCGTGAAAGCGACGAGCCCGGAGTGAACTCGGGCCGGCTGCTAATAAAGCTCCTCGTGTGCGCGACACGTCAGGGTTCACAACTTTTGGCCGCGGCATAATCTGAACTATCGTCTCCCTCCGGTCTCCATATTCCTGTTTGGAAAAATGTGGACGATTCATCGCATCACACAACAGAAGCAAAGTACTTGAGGGCTATTTCTGGGGTACCATTATGTCAGAATATAATGTGATTCAAATATAAGAAGGACCCAAAAGGAATTAAAAACAAATCTGGGCACTTCTGTAATGAGACATATAAACCTCTTTGTCTTCAAGTGTCTTCTTATCCGCTTATAAATCCGGAGAATTTACTGCTTCTCCTCGCAGTCGGGTTTTAAATTCAAAATTAAATGGGAAAAGGAGCCAATGGGCAGATGAGATGAGTGAAACTGCAGACACTTAACTTTTTGGCATAGACATCACTTACAATCTGCCAGATATCAGTAATTAATTACTATGAGCAAGTGGCATGATTTTTATCGGGCACGGGGAAAAAAAAGGGAATTAGGAGGGGTTTATCAGCTTCTATTAATGCATTGTCAGGAGCTTCTAATGGGCTGACGGATATATTGTTCCCCCTCATTTGGATGAATGGTTGTTGGGGGTGGAATCCACTGGCGACGACGCGCACGTACAAAAAGAAATAAATGTGTTAAACCGGAATATTCAAGTAGGATAAAATTATCAGGAGCTCAGCCCAAGAACACAAAACAACCCTGCCGTCCTTTTTTCACTAAAAACGAATACATTTGGTTGGATTATTTCAAAAAGGCAATTTTGAGCTCCATTAAAATGACTGTTATTATCTTTATAATTATTTCTAACTCCTGAAACATTAGAGCTGACCTTCGCGCTCCCCCTCTGTTTTTTTTGGTGAAACCCATTAGGTAATTAACATCAATTTTGAGGCGCTGTTTGGGAAAAGACACTAATTTATATCCAAATGTCTCTAATGTTTCTTTTAGTTCTCGTGTTTGGTACCCTGAGAGTGTGTAAACAAATATATTCTAAGAATAAATCGGGGAAGGAGGCGAATAATGAAGCGCCGGGAGATTCGACCTGAATCTATAATCGCGACTGATCCTCACTGACGTGAATTAGCAAATTAGAAGAATAGAAAGTTGGGCTTTCAGGTCAGTGGAAATAGAGTCAAAATCCAAGATATCAGACACATAATGTTCACATCTGAGCGTTGACTGCTCAGTTCAGGCGAATACAATCCAGCCTGTTCAATGACGCAACGCGCTTTCGTTGTTTCCGACCACCTGAACGCACCCAAAACATCATATGCAGGCGCGCCGGAGTTGAGGCGGGGTGGGTTGGGTGTGAGGGACGCGTTCCTATTGTGATGTCAGAAAAGTGAGATTGCTTTTTCAGGTTGTCTTAAGGCCTCAACTTGACTTATTTATCAGTTTCAGTTTATTCTTCTGAGCGCCAAAAGCCTTCAACCTGCTATCTCTTGTCAAGGAATGATATATTCACAAAGCTCATATTGCTCCTTTGGACGGCTCGTATCCCGATGAGAGCGCGGTGGAAGGCGTGCAGGCCGCTCTCTCTGTATCTTCAAAGTGAAATCCTTTAGCTCCAATCAAGATGGGACGCACGCCGGGCGTTTGCATACTCGCTACCTTTGAGGTTTCACTCGATAGTAGTCATCCGTTTCCGTCGATGGCGAGCTGCTGGAGTGAGGCGGCGCTCTCGCGCTGACACATCACGCTGCAGTTATCACTCAGGCAGCAGCACAAAAAAAGCCAGAAGTGATTTAGAGGGAAAATGAGGGAATATTCTGATGGATTCATTTCATTGTGTTTGCCGTCCACGGTCAGTAATCTGTGACAAAAGCCTGTAAATATACGAGCCGGGTCTTGATTCTTCGTTTTACGAGTCAGATTTATTCTTTGACGGAGGAACTTTCATCAAAATGTCAATGTTGAGCGACCCTGACAGGGGCGACCCGCTCCAGCAGACTCATCGCTCGGGGAAAGTTTCCTCCTGTAACTCGAGCTCATTTCCACCACAGACCGTCTTTTGTCTGTCTGCGCGAGAGCGACGCTCCGCGAACACGCCCCTCACCCTTTCAGAAGTGCTGCCGCGCTCATCGACTCATCACAGCTCTGATCTGCGTGCCCGCAAGTGGCTTTGGCGAGCGATTTGTATAACTGGCCCTCGCCGGCCACGCCGCAGGCGTACAGTAAGTCAGCGAGTACATCCCTCCTCCTCGCAGCGGCGGCGTCGGGTCACCTTGCGGACCCGGCCGAGGCATTAAGAGATTAGGAGCAGCAGCTCAACGCCGCGCGGAGAAGGTTCTGGTCCGCGGCGTGTCGCCGCCTGCCCACACCTTAATTGGCTCCGGTGGCAGCGAGTGGCCTCGCCGCCGCCGAGCGGAGTGCGGTCAGGGGTCAGCTCCTTCCTGTCATCCTTCCTGTCAGCCTGAAGGTCAGAGCCGGGGACCAGCGTGGCAGCGAGACCGAGTCCCAGCCACTTACCACGGCGCGTGGACAGGTGTACCCCACGGCGACCTGTGGCTGGGACAGAAGGCGTCGTGGAGGAGAGGAGGAGGAGGAGGAGGAGGGGGGGGGTAAGAAAGAAGGAGCCAGGAAAGTTTATTGTGGCACACGGCTCCAAATCAGTGAAAGAGTTGGAGAAGTTTCGGGTGACCGATGGGTTTTTAGGTTAGTATTGCCGAGTTGTCACGGCCGACTCTACGGCTCAACGGAGTTCAGAGCGAGAGTTCACCACCGCCGTGTGTTGATGGATGTGGACGGGAATGAGAACCAAGAGGCTTAACAATTAAAACACCGGGAGAAAAATGTGACTTTAAATCCGTGATAGAGCCCGGGCCCGGGGGCTAGGACGGGAGGAGGAGACGAGGGGGGAGTGAAAACACTGGCAGATCTCACACGATCCTCCGTCTTGTGAGAGAGAGAGAGAGAGAAAAAAACCCTCGGTGTGATAACGGCAACACAGAAAAAGTACAAGAACATGACCGGAAGAGAAAGCAAGAGACGGAGCTTTGAGGAGGTGGAGGAGGTGGGGAGGGAGCTTTCCCGAAAGGGAACTACTCCTTTACAAAATGCTGCTGAATAAAATTGTGCATCTAATAAGGGAAAGTAATTAAATTTTCCTCCGAGACATCTTGTGCCGCAGACAGAACTTATCCGGCTGTTCTCTCCGCCTGACAGAGATAGACAGCCGAGCTGGAGGGGGTTTCGCCTGAACGGGATATAGGTTTTATTCCGTAAAGTCGAGGCCTTGTTTTCTTTTTTTTTTTTCCAGCTGTGTTGATTAAAATGTTGTATCAATACGCTGCCACGGCATTTTCTCGCATCTTTCAAAGCAACTGTTATTCGGAGGCAAGGACAAACACGGCGATTACAAATCAACTTCTTTTTTCTCTCTTCTCCTCCGTGTCATACCTCTGCTCTTAACTTTCTGGCATCGCTGAATATACAATTGGTCTTTTCGTTTCACTCTTGATTCGTTGCGAGAACGAGCTCCCGTTCAAACTCGCTCAGTCAATCCCCGAGGGAGGAAAAGAAAAAAACAGCCCTGTTTTCCTTTCAGCTGGATTGATTCTCTGAAACCAGCATGCTCCACAAAAACAACAGTTACTGAATTAGTTTGAAGAAATTTATCAAGAGAACTGGAATGAGTCACTGCGAGAGCTCGAACTGCAGGAGGGATTCAGGAAAACAGAGTCTGATTCTCGTTGTTGGGATGATTCTGAATTGGAAGAGAACTTTTTTTTAGTCAGAAGCCAAGTCTGGAAAAGACTCGTGTAGAAAAAGAACAAGAAATTTAGCAGCAACAGTTGCATAAAATGACAAAAACAACTGAGTAAATAAAAAACTCAGTATGTTTTGATACAAAGGACTTAAAGTCAAAACAAACACAGCGAAATGTGTGAAAACTCGAGCTGATGTTGTGCTGATTAAGTCTGGCTACAGTGGAAATCACAGTGACATCAAAGAAAGTTGCACAATTTGTTAACCAACTTCCTCTGAGGCGTCGCTCCCAACCATGCATGCAGAGACACGCTTCACCAGCTGCAGCTTCAGTCCACAAGTGGCTGCGCTTTGTGAAGGCGGAGCGATCGTTATCATAACCAACAACGTTCAGCAGCCTGACGCTTCCTCCACGAGTGTAAGATCAAACAGAGCTCGAGCAAACAAAGCAGCTTTTCTACTGGGAGCAATTCAACAGTCAGTGTCTTGCTCAAGGACATTTTGACACGAGAGGGGGCATCAAACTGCCAGCCTCTGGATTGTAGCTCCTCCCCCTGAGACACAGTCACACATGAAAAAGTTACAAAACTAAAACTTAACAGTTCAGCCGCTTAAATCTGAAGTTGTCGCTTCTATTCAAAAGGTTAAACTCGGTTTGTCGTCACGAGTCCATCGTTCCCTTTTTGTTTCAAACTCTGTTGTCCTCGGAGGTCACTTCTGATCGTCTCACCAACACTCGCACAGCCTGAGAGCTGCTGTCCACAGTCAGACACAAAGTCTGCTTCACCAGAGTCTGTGCAGGAATGCAGGAGACTTAACAATGCTTCCAAAGACAGTGGCTTCTCTTCAGAGGCCACGGACACTAATTGCCGACTGTTTAAAAGAATCCAAACAATGTCGCTGAAACTCTTTTATGTTCGGCACGAAAAGTATTTGAGTCATGTCAGTTTTAGAAACTGAACTGTTGTAGTGAGTCAATTCACCAAGATTGCTTTGTGATTTGTTTTAACCTGATGACGACAGCAACCACCAGCCAGAGTTAATGCTCACTCTCCAAAATGAGTTTGGATGAGGACAAGCTAGACTCCAGAGTGACTATACAGCACAAGAACAAAGAGAGTTGGTTCTGTATCCAGTTAAATTTGGGATAAAAGGACACTTTCCTGTTGGAGGTTGTTTCTGATTCATTCACCTGCTGATGGATTCGTCTCTAAAAGAGACAGCGAAAAGGAAGCAAGAGAGTTTCCAAAAGGACTCGGAGCAAGGAAAAAAAATCAGGTCACATCGAGGGGGCTATTGCTGAAATTGCACAACTTGAAAGTGGCACTTTTCAAGTCGATACTTTTTAATGCCTCGGACCACACATTGCATTGTTTCTTCGAGAGTTACCTGTGCATTGCTCGCAGCCGACACAAATCATCTCCCAACCTTCTGACTCTTCGCCTCGGCGGCCTGGAAGCCGATCTATTATATGCCCGAGTATGTGAAGCCGAGTGGCGTAGGAAGGAAGTTAAAAGACAAAACAACAGAGTCGAGGGACCTGCCTATTGTTGAAACGCAAAGGATCAATTGTTAAACACAAAGACATGAGAGTGGTATTGATCGTCTCATCTCATCCTTAGCGGGGGAAAAAAATGCTGTTTTCATCGAAAAATGCCTCCATAAATCTGCCGCGGCTTGTTGTTGGTATTAAGTCCACAGAAAGCCGAGGTGGTATTGAATAGTTACACTTTAAAGTTGCTGTCTTAGAATACTAAGCTGTTCAATAGCTGTAGTTCTGACAAACTCTCAGATATACCGAGCACGCTCCATGAGATCCCTGATATCTTGCCGATATGTGTAACTGGTGGCAAAACGATTCTGTCGGCAGTTTTGTTACGAGAGCCACTTAGTTTGAGAACCATTTGTTGGCCACGTCTCAACACCTACGGAGACTCAAGACGTTTATCATCAAATTCTGGATGGTTAATGTCATTAATCCATCTATTTATTCCATGTAGGATCTTTTTGGAGTTCATGGGGTCCTAAAAACAAAGGTACGTCACAGGCATGGTTGCATGTACTGACACAAACACATAAGGATCATTTAAACATGTTTTTTGGTCTGTAGGAGGAAAATCAAACCAACACAAGACCTCCTCCGTGAGGCTGTAACGACAAACTAATTGGAATCACTCTGAACGTTTGCTGAGTTGTTTTTTGCTGTTCGAGAGTTTCAGACATTTTTCCACTGCATCTCTTCTTTGAATTCACGTCCCACGTATCGTCCCAACCTCTTCTGGAATTAGGGTTGGGAAAGGAAGCTATGTTTCCCTAACAAAAAAAGCACCCGCGTGCGATACTCGTGCGAGAATGTGTCAAAGTTCCCGCATATCTTCTCCCATTTCGCGGCACATACAGGGAGTAATCATCGCTCATGAGTGGCTCCTCACGTACAGAAAATGGTAATGTATGCCACTCAGCGCGGAGATAAGTCAGTTCCTACACCCACACCAGCCAAAGTGCTGCACCAGTTCTTATCGCCGCTTCCACATTCATCCTCACAAAACAGGACTATTCACACATTACACGCGCTCACATGTAATTTGTAGCCACATTGTTCGGTTCGCAGCCTCTCCCTGTGATAACGATTTGGAAAACTCTTGATACCTTCTTGTTTCTGGGGGAAAAAAAAAAAAAAACTTGTGCAGTCGCTGGAGTATTCGACTGGTTCCAGTCCTCCAAAGTACAGATGTAGGAGAATCTTTACAAAACTTCGCCTTCATCCTCCTCTTTTTTTTATCATAGGAAAAAAAGAAAAATCTCAGCCACGAGAGCTCCACTTCACCATGCTCTTCTCCACAGCCACTCAACTTGTGGAGTAATGATGCCGCTTTCTCAACTCTCTGCCTGCCTCTCGCGGAGCTCATTTGAAGCATCGCGGACAAGTCAAGTTCCCAACTTTTAATAACGCCGTCGAGCACATGCACATCTATCATATCACCCATCAACACTTTAGGTAATGAATTAAACATTAGGATGTTAATACTGCCTATTTTCCTCAACAGATGAATTATAACAACTGGAGCCGACATTCGGGGGTACTTTTAACCCCAGCTGTGCATAAACAAGCCGCGTTACCTTGTGGTGGAATAAAAAACACAGAGCTGTTTACAGATGCTCACCTTTTCTAGGGAGTGATATGAACAACCTGTTCAAATGTTAGATTTGAATCGACACGCTCCGAACACGTCTCCGTGTAAATGACAGGCGTTGCCGCCGGCGATGAAAACAGCACGTGTGTGGCCGAGCCGAGTCACCCGGATTAAACCTTAGACCCAGCTAAATAAAATATGACCACATCAAAATGCGGGGTTTATTTTCTTGTGGTTGTCCATGTGTTTTTTTTTTTTTTGACGAGTGGACACGAGACAAATAATGCATATTTCACAACAGGGCAGCCTGAATCCTAAATAAGAGCTGGGGAGGCGGGAAAAAAATAGTATTTGTTGCTTATAAAAATGAGTTTCCTGGCAGAAGGTCACAGTCAGACCCCAGTAAATGAAGTCTGCTCCCGACAGCTGCGAGAACCTTTCCTGTTGGGCTGCTTCCTTATCACTAATCAGCTGCGCTCCACTCTTTAAGCACCTCATCCTGCCCTTCGCCAACAGATTGTGTGGTATTACTCTCGCCGGTTCTCACGAGAAGCAACGTTTAATTAATGTTTTGAAACAACTACAAAATTGAGAGCTGACCCCTCCCGACCCTCTAATCCGCTTACTAAGTGGTTTCACATTTTCCGGACCCTGAATCGCTTCCTCCAGGAGTTGTGATTAAAACGGAGTTGCACGCGTGCGTGCGGGCGGCCATGCATTGATCTGACGCGTCCAGTCAAAAGGGCCGTCGCTCTATCTGCTTGTCAACTCTTTCCAGCTCTCGCGCGCACCTCCGATGATTGCGCCAGCTCCCGTCCGGACCGTCAGTCAGTCAGAAACGGTCCATCAAAAAAAACTATTCTGCCAACTTTTGCTCGTGAAACTTCCCTACAAATAGTCGGACGACTCCGGTGGTCCTCTGACATTTCCAGCAGAAGCAGCTGGAAAAGCTTTCAGCTGTTCATTAAAACATCTCGACATGGAGAGGATGATTTGGCATGGAAATGTGTACAGACATTCGGGGAGTTTAAACATCAGGTGCAATTTATCTGTACCATGCATGAGTTCAATTGCTCCCTCTCCAACCTCCCCCCCTTCTGGGCAGCATCCTCGTCCACGCCACCTTTCTACCACAGACTAAAATACTCGCCAGCCACTGTAAAAGTGATGTTAAAATCCACTCCAGTGGTACTCGGTTGCAGTCAACTCATAAAACCTGGACCTCTTGTGTTGGCCAAAGAAAAAAAATCAAGGCTCAGCTGAAAGGAAATCACATAAAAGTCCCTTTTATTCACGCTGATATTGTCCGAGCATGGCTATTTCTGTTCACAGATGTTTCGAATCGTTTCTTGAGGGAGAAAAAAGAGAAACGGACATAACTGTGATTGAACGCTCCTCGCAGTGAAGTCAAATGTGAGAGAGGGACCTCGAACGCCACAGCCGCAGCGCGCACGCTACAGAATCTGCTCCAAAGTTGGTGTATCTGGGGAAACTTTGGCTCGGAGGCCTCCTCGTATACGGGCCGAGGTCAAATATCTTCACGGCTCGCGCAGAGAACTTCACAGCTAAGATCCGACCGCTTCACATTCTTCAGTGAGAGAACAAACACAGGACGCCACTTCACATACGTCTCCTTCAACATCTGTCACACGAACCGGCAGATGTGCGAGTCAAGGTCTGCGGGCAGCTCAGGTACAGCGAAGCAGCTCGTTTGTTTGATGAATACTGAGAATAAGGAGGCTCGGCTCTTTCAAACGGTGAAGGCTCGATCACTTTTAAATGGACCAGTAGAGTAACAGTCTGCTTTTCTATCTCTGGACTGAGTGTACCAATGAATTCGAACACCACGATCCTCTTCTCGGAGCTCCCGGAGTCAATCCGAGGTCATGTTAGGTGAAGCAGCGCGAGCGCCAACCACAATGCCACAATCAAGATGCTTTTGTTATTAATAGACGGAGGGGAAGTCTCGTTTTCATTCGCCCTTGTTTGGTTTGTCCCAGTTTTCGCCCAGCTGCTCGGTTTTCCTACAGTTCGCCAGCGTGACTCAGCCTCTCACTATTTAGCTGACTGCTAAATAAGCCTCCACCAGCGTTTGCGTATTGTTGTTTTGTTATCGTAATTCATGTTGTCAGAACCGTGAGTCAGAGGTGTTGGAGAGGGGCGATCCCTTCCCAACAACCGCTTCTATTTGGAGCGTGTGACTCTGTCAAAATAAAAGCTCCCACAGTAATGTAACATGGTATCTTCTATTGAACGATAAATCCAACTGGATTATTATTGTTTCCTATTGAACATCACAAAAACAGAGGTTACTCTCAATAACTGTTGACATGACCGTTGTGGGTTTTGATAGATACTGTCAACACTCTTACAGAAATAACTGGAATGATTTGGTTTAATGGGCTGTGAGCATCATGTGTTCATACCTAAGATTTCATCCAGGCTGTTATAGTTTGTAAAGTGATGCTACTGCTAAAAAAAGTGGTTCTAATAATCTTTTCGGATGCAAACTTTCACCGACCGCAGAAGTGTTTTATTGACATTGAGAGGAAAAAAAACCTCCCGTCCTCCCAACTCACTCACTCACGGCCAACCTTCCCTTCAGACGAGACCGAGCGACCGGCCTTTTTTTCTACCTTTAACTTTTTTTTTTCACAGGAATAAATGAGACGTGTAATTTTGAATTACAAGTGCTTGAAAGAGACTGAGATATCACCTGGACTCGGCGCCCCAAACTCCAGCTGAATATTTTAGCAAACGGATCAATGCGCTGCTCCACAGAATGCAGTGAAAAAGCCAGTAACTCGGTTATGTTTTTCATTTGATAATGAGTTAATAGTATATGTAATTACACGGACTACACGCCGCACGCACATGAATGGCTTCAAATCATTAGTGGAATGCAGAGTGAGCGAAGGTGCAAAAGCGCCACGTCTTCTTCTGCAACATTACTAAGTGGAACTGAACTCCCTCCGGCAAAAATGCATAAAAACATTTAAAGGAGAGATCCTGGCTGAACAGGATGGATTTGGGTTTTTTCTTTTTTCTTTTTTTTTTAACCAGTCTTACAGGAATTAGCAGCGAGCTTTCATCCAAGTTTCTCTGGCTGAATCACATCCTCAAACTCTCCACAAAATGACAAAAAGTTCAGAACTGTTTAAAAGATATGAATCCTTTTTTTTTTAAACTGCTTTACACATTTCCAAATACAAAAATGAAAAGAAAAGTAGCTGTAATTAGGTTTTTATGATGAGCGATAGAGTTCAAAACGAAGACACAGGTTTGGCAAATTTACAGCAGCGTCACTCACGACAGACGTTTCTGTTTGTGTGCGTGTTAGTTTGGTTTTTGTTCGTTTTCAAACCTGTTTTTTTTTCTTTCACAAAGCAGGGTCATGAGCTGCCAGCTCATAGTTAAAGCAGAGAAAAGCAACATACAAAATCTGCATAAAAATCAAGGTTCCTGCTTTTAAATAAGTCGAAATGAATAGAAACTATATTTTTTAATTAACTCTGACTAAAATCCAATTTCAGGTAAATTTGGAACTTGACATCAAACACAAAGAGGAGATTTTTTTCCTATTTCAGCATTGGATTCAACAACAGGAAGTCCTGAAATCCACTGGAAGAATCTAATAGGAACCCCCCCCCTCCCCCCGGGGGTCTCCAAAGCAAGTAGATCTAACAGTAAAATACACACTGACGAAGAATAGCCTCATAAATAGGAATATCCCAGTGAGGAAGCCTGCAGGTGGACGGAAGCGATCAATCGAAGCAAAACATACCAAGACCAGTGGCGAGGAAGGTTTTTCAAACTCTGACGAAAAGCCGGAGCGTCACGGAAAACGGTATCGGCTTCCTATAGGCGCCGCGAAGGCGCGCGCACGTAGATGAATTCGGTACAAGAATATGAAAGTAAAAATGCACTTTCAAAAGGGCCAAACTTCACTTCACCCGTCTTAAAAAAGCAAAAGAATGACTGAAACATGAAGGCTTGAGCTCGATTGAAGCAAAAGTTGGAACGCTTGCCCTCTTTGGCTGCGCCACAGAGGGATGAAATGGAAAAAAAGGACCATCAGAAAGAATCGAGGCACTCACTCGTATTCCAGGTTACGCGCCTGATGCAACACAAGTATCTGCCTGTCGAAACAGGGCACAAAAACAAACAGCAGCACGGTTCGGGCGTCTCGTGCACCATTTAGAGCTTTAGATTTATTAACCTTCAAAGGAAATATATCATATTAGTGCTTCAGTGCTCTGTGTCTTTTGGGATTGACGCACAAATCAAACGTTCCTGATGAATTTAACGAGATCAGATGTCCAATTCGAGACGAGACTCAGATTGGTTTTGATTGGAGTCTGAGTGATGCTAAAAGTGCTCGCAATAAAAGACAGTATTGTTTAAAACTCTGACCAAAACGTGTCTTTCTTGCAGGACTTCGTTACTTGGAGAGAGGGAAAGCAAATTCCAGGGTGTTCATTTTATTCCAAATGCTGTCCAAGTAATCAGGTGGCTGATGTTTGGCTGTTGCGCTTTGGCAACTTATTCAGTGCAGCTATTTGCAAAAGTAATTAAAGTTTACGGACTGTCCCACAAAGTTTACTGCACATTTCGGGGAGGGGGGGAAATCAGTCACTCGAAGGTGCCGTTTCTTAAATTAGCAGTTTTGGTGGGGACCAGAGCCGCGCGGTGGCTAATCTACATTAAGTTGATTGAACAACGTGGGATTTATTCCTCACACACACTGATTTTTTGGCAGCGTTTCCTTTGTTCTCTGAGCTGCCTGAATAACAGAGGAAAGAAGGGAGCCAGTGAGGAGTGGGAGGAACAAGCTTTAGTCTCTGTGGCGTTCAGGTTTCCAACGTGCATCTATCACCCAGACCAATCTGCTGCTTGTGTGGATTTAACCGATGGCACACACGTGAACAGGTGCAGGGTTCACTTTCCAACCTCTAATGTAATTTTCCTAATTAGCTAATTCATGGTTTATGCATAACAAGCCAATCTATTCATATATATTAATGAGGGAGATCCAAGTTTGATTCTGTTATCGCCTCTCACTGTGTCATAATATGATATTAATGAATGAAAGCTATTAGTCCTGAATTTTAAATGGTTGCTAGACACAGTGAAATGGATGTTTTCCCAAGGAAAAGACATTTTCATAACAGGGTGATCTGGAAATTCACATTCAGCCTTACAGCAGCTGCCGAGGAAGAGGATATCTCCCCTCTCTGCCTTTTTTTTGTGTGTGTCTCATTTCAAGATTATGTTTGGGGTGCATAATTATGACACTCATTAAAAGCTCCTATGCTGAAACGTCGTCAAATGGGGGGGAAATATCCTTGGCTGCAATCCAACTCATTAGAAACCCCAATGACGCTTTATGGGATCAGCCTTTTTTTTCTTTTTTTTTTATTATTATTAGCCGCCACTATTTACTATACAGCAGAATGGAAATATTACTGTAATAACTTATAATTATGTGCCAGTCCAACTGTTAATTCGAGTCGGCGGAGGAGAGGCAGATTGAGAAGTGTGCGTTTGTTGTGCCAACAGTCACAGAGGTGAGCGGGCACCGTGACAGCTCCGGCCTCGTCGACACGGTCGTCTGTTAGCTTGGCCCCGACTTCACAGCGTTGACCATGAATGGAGCCGCGTGCGGCGCCCACGACTTGGCTGAAAACTCCGGCAAGCCAAAGTTTCTCAAAGTTTTGCGTCACCAACCTATAGCCCGGATCGACCGAAGGCTCCTGCTTGGAGAAACGTCTGAAAGAGACACAACAGCCATTTTACCGTTTTTTTGAGTATTTCTACCTGGTGGTGATTTTGAATGCGGAGGCTGAGTTCATACGATCAAATGCATTTACGTTCTCCAAAATTCAAAGGTCACCACATTTGAAAAAGGAGCTGCAAACTGGCTTGGCCTTTACTGGAGACGCTACAGTTGGATACTAATAGCATCAAATGTTGACTTTAGAAAATCAACAACAGTAGAAAAGTAGAAGTACTCTGAGACGCCACCATCAGATTGACTATTTTGACTCAACTTAGTTGAAAAGCCTCCTAATGTTATTTATATCACATTATCTGCTCCAATGGTTGTTTTGGGAACTCGAACACTGATTTGGTTCGAGGAATAGTGATTCTGTTCAAGAGCTTTAATTGAGATTAATCCCGCACTCAAACCAAAGACATTTAAGTAATCAGGTAGTTATTTTTTCCTGTTATCAAACTCTTCATTGTGAAACTTTTCGTATGAAATGTTTCTTCTTTTTAATGTTCTTTTCCTGTCATCACAGTTAGTTACAAAAAGAAATGTAGGAAACAACTGAAATGTAGTTATATAAACTGCAAAGAGATGACATGTCTGAATTAGTATGCAGCATGAAAAATGAACAGAAATGAGAAGAGTTCAGGAGAAATTACACTTTAAATGAATCTTTGTCTGTTTACAAGAATTTAAGGTTAAAAACAACTTTTTACATTGAGCTTTTTGGCTTGAATCTAATTATTGTGTGTTTGTTTAAATGCAATGTCCTGTGTGTGTTCTTTGTGTGTCCATTTTCCAACCCGCCCTCGTTTCTCAGAAAAACATTGTGGCATTTTCCTGAAATTGGCCAAAAGTCTTACAAATCAGGTTGTTTATATGATTATGTTTCCTCCCCGACGAGTTGGTGCAATCAGCCTGGGAGGATTTTCACAGTGTTTTGACAAATCGCAGAGTTTCTCAATGACTTCTCGTTTGGAGTCCTGACAAACATCTCTTTAAAGCTTTACTTTTCAATTTCCAGATCATTTCATTTTCAATCATAATTAAAACCAAAAAAAAGTTAATATTTTTCTTTCTGACAAAGAGTCAAAACCGCGTCTTTGTTTTGACAAGACACACTTTAAACACCGGGTCCCTGACATGCTATTTTAGGAGAGAGAAGTCTTCAGAGACTTTGGAAACCTCTTCATTTCTGAGTGACAAACTACCAATTTTGATCACGTCTCTTGAAAGCGAGCGCAACCGCGGGTCGCGTTCCACATAAGTATCATTTAATCTAAGCAGACAAAAGAGGAAGACAGCGTCGAGATTACGCGCAGGTGCCTGCAGGCCCGCGGTATTGTATCATCTTGATTAGCCTCCCAAAGCTTAGATGTTCTCTCCCCGTGTGCTGCTGAATTAAACCCTCTGCAGGTGAACTCTATCTCACTCCTAATTAAGAGTGTGTGTCCAAGTGTGATATTGTTTCATACCCCCGATTCGCTCTGAACACGGACGAAGACGGGGGGCAAAAAAAAAGCGTTTCGCTTTGCATCTCTGTGTGTCTCCACCTCTTATCCGTTACCCAGATTTGTGTGTGGGTAGTTTTTTTCTTGGCGTCGAGGGGCATTTCACAGAAGAAGTCTCCGGTCTTTGTACCGTCTTTCTGCTGAATTATCTTTATCACTGCTGGGGAAAAAAAACAACTTATTCCCCACCGACTGAATCACACGCTTCCGCCGCAAGAAACATTAATGTAATTTAAAACATGTCAAGAGTTGTAACGTGTGAGCAGGAGTAGGGAGCAGGTTAAATCGAGTTTTTCCCCCCACTTTTCACAGAATTTTAGCTCTAAAAACTATCTGACGACCACTGATTCTGCTTCTCCCTGACTGATGCGCGGCGAGGTAAACCATCTGAAAACAGAAACGGCACTTTTTGACTCGCTTACACTCGGTTCGACGCAATTTGGTTGGTTTTCGAGTTAAAACTGCAGAACAGCTGAATGTGAATTAGCTGTGGAAGGTAACAAAAACAAGGCAACACCTGAGAACACCGAGGTGATGAAACGAGCAGCAGTTTTTAACTGTGCTGACAAAGGTAACTAGTAAAAATAGGTTGTTCGTATCGTTTCACGTCACTCCCTGGCCAATCAGAGGGCTACAATCTGCTGCAGTTAGACTCAGCGCAGTTGTGGTGTAGGTGCACAACAACGAACATGATAGCAGAACTGTCACTTCATGAGAATGACTTAAAAAACGAGTAGAGACGAGCTGAGTGGAGCCAACACACACATGTAAATGGTGACTGCTCAGTGTTTGCACGAGACAATTCACACATAAACAGAGTAAAATAGGGAATTTAACCATCAACCTGAAGGGAAAGATGAGTGATATATTCACAATTTTGCATGATTTCATTTCATCTTTCATCTTTCTGTATAAAGTTGCAATTTTCTGAGGAACAAGGGTGAATTCATTGATGAGAGGCTGCGTATCAAACAGCATTTGGCAGGTCTGAAGAGGCGGGGCTAGGTTAGTCTTCTCGAATCCATAACTCAACCCTATCGTAAAACTTTCAAGAAATAAACTGCATTAATCTGACGACTCACTTTCTTGGTGTTTGCGATCGGCGCCGCGTGTCCGTGTGATCTCCTGCAGGGTCGTGACCCCGGAGCAGCCGAGTGTCGACGGGAAGGGAGGAGAAGGCCTTTCCCCCCCGTTCCGCATCAGCGAGCGCGGCTTCGACGGAGCTCTTTAATTTCCACTCGTTCGCGACCGTACCTCCGAAAAAAACACTGAGGAGACGAAAAGGTGCAAAGTGTTTGTTGTCTCTCTGTTTGTACGTGATCAACAAAAAACAACCATGTACCGCAGGGTTGCGGTTAAGTAATGCCAACTCGATTTTTGCTTTGGCTACAGATGAAAATTGTTTTACCATCAATCGCGTCTGGAACACACACACAGAATTTTTATCAGCAGACCGAGGGAGGAACGCACAAACAAAATCCATTGTCTCCCCCGTGATGTGATTTTGAGCGTCGGGTGATAGACTGTGCTGAGATGGGGATTGGCAGCATCTCAGGATGGCTCTGAGGCTTCTCTCACTGCCATGCGTTATGGTTAAGCAGCCAGCAAATTGGGAAAGTGGCTTTATCTAATTAGAAAATACATTCCTTTAGCAAGCAGTCCCCCAGGCAGAATCATCATTATTTAAGCTGGCTGGCCTTGAGAGAGGAAGCAGGCAGCATTCAGATACATATCTAATGCTCACCATGGAAATGATGTGCCGCGGATACGCTGCGATCTTTGGATAGTTCTTATTCTGCTCTTGTCGTCTTCCCTTCTAAATATAATGTCGCCTTTTTTTTTCTCCCCCCCACCCCGATCACCCGTCCTCGTCTCAGAATCTCCATTGTATATTAAAAGGCTGAGTAATAATTATCTTAGTGCCTTTTCATTAGACAATTTTCATGCTGGGGTGAAAATCGTCTTGCAGATTGTCTCGTGTTGTTACTCCACATTAATGCATTACGACTGGTGCAGCGGGCGCAGCAATCACCAGAGGAAATTGGTCTGAAAAACCCCTTTAGGCTGTGCAGCCATACATGCAGGCAGCATAATAGGCGTAATATCTTCAACTGTAATCATGCGATATTTCCTGCAACATATTAGTATCGAGCCGTCATTCGCCGCGGCACTAAAGCGACGCTGTTTAATGTCGGCGAGGGGATTAGGAAAGAAACCTGACGGACGGACGGCAACTCGCTCGCTCACTCGCTGCGTCACCTCATCGAAAGCAAACAATAATGACCTTTAGACCAAGTACAATACACACACGGACGTATTTTTCCAGTACATTTCAGGAGTTTGGTGTATGTGTGTGTCTGTGTCTGTGTGTGTGTGTGTGTGTAATGCTCACTTTGAAGCTTTTGTTTGTACAGTGAACAGTCTCTCAGTATCTTAGGCTACTGTGAGCCCTGCTATTGCCCAACACTGTTAATGAGGCCTCTGGGAATGGACACGGAGGTGTGTGTCAACACAGAAATCCTTTAAAGTTTCACAAGTCTGTGTGTGTCTGTCTGCACATATGTGTGTGTGTGTCTGTGTGTGTGTGCGTAAGATTGGGGGTGAAAAAAACCAAAAAAATCAGAGGCTCATTTTTGCTACTTTTGGATTAGTTTCCCTCCAGAACTGAATAATTATCAACATCCACATCTGCTTGGGCTGAAATTCTTCAAGTTGTAAAAGAAAAAAACGTTTGTGCCGTTTTTTTTCTTTCAAATGCTACATTTCTGTTTTCACGATACCGAAAGCTTATACCAAGGACTCGCTGCCCGGTCAGGCTGCAGACCTCATTACAGGCCACAAAGTGAAAAAAAAAAAATTCAGCCAACACGGAGGAAAGAAAACTTTTCTTGTTTTTTTTTGCTCTATGATCCCGACCACTCGTGGGGCAAACGTGTTGTGTGCGACTCAGGCGAGCGGCAGCTTCCAGAGGAAGGACCTCGTTGCTGCTGGAATCAGAAATCATTTCAGGTTTGACCAAAGTGCCGAATCCGTGGACCAACCAGCTGCTACATGGAGCCCGAGAATTCAAAAGCGTGATGTCGGTGTTGGGAGGTGTGTGCGTGTACGTGAGCTGTATGTAGTTGTGTGCGTATATATGTGTGTGTGTGTGTGGTCACGATCTCGAGAAAGAGCAATCTGAAACAGAGGCTGTGAGGGAAAACTAAAGACACATCAGCCTGCTGCGGATCGGTAAAAGTCTGCAGCGGATCAAATCGTCTTTACATCCCTTCAACGATCAATTCATTCCCTCTCTGCTCCGCGTGGGTCTGGTTTTCATATCGCTCCAGTCCCTTCAGGGGGGCATTTTCAGAGCGCCGGCCCCCTCAAGACCTCACCAGTGGTTCTCAGTTCACAGCGAGTCCACGATAAAGGTTGAGCCGACGTTGTGTTTGTAATTTGTGGATGTAAATGACACAAAAAATTGGCTCCTGACTTGAAAAGAAACATCTAAAAATGAAACAGGAGGAAAGAGACACGAGAAGCAGAAGTGATGTAATTTAACTCTGCAGAAAAGACACTGAAAGGAAAGTTTGAATTTATAACATCCTGGAAAGAGAGAGCAGATGTCTTATATTATGACTTATATCACTGACATACTCAATTTGAAGTCTAAAAGAAGTCATTTGCCGCCATGCTCTACTGTCACAATCACAGATTTGTTTGCCGGTTGTTCAGCAACTTCAAGGAAACAGTCTTGTTGGGTTATTTATTTACACCAAACTAGCAGTTTATGTTTGTGTAAGAGTGACTGACTGGTTGTTTGTCTGGGATAATCTCTGTTTATCACCCACCTGCTTCTCTCCTTTGGATAATGCACATTCAGAAGATGGACAAACTGATTTTTTTCAGCTAATTCCTTTGACTTGTAATGTATCAAAATGTCCATTAATGAGAGAACCAATACTTCGACAAAACTAATTATTTACCGTTGTTTATCACTGAGTTTGCAGCACACTTCCTCCTGAGGTTTGATAATATTAGTTTCCAGTAACGTTTCTAATCCTCCGACTCTATTTCGAGCTAATACAGGAGCGACGCCGCGAGGGGTAAAAGCACTGGTGAGACCACACGAGGCCAAACATGTGGGACCAGTAGAGCTCCGGCCTCTTAATGGAAAAGCCATAATTGCTTCCAAAATAGTTAAGCTGTGCAATGAAATGCAATCAAATGCAGAGTAAAAGTATTGATTTTTTCCCCTCCAAACATACTTAAAGTTTTATCGCTGCATTAAAAAGGATCTACGCTTTTTCTTGTATCATGTAGCCTCTCGTCTCGTCTGCAGACGCACCACATCCTTTGCTTACTCTTCGAATTAACTTTTCCTCATTTCCAGAACAAACTTGCGTCCCGAGAATCACACGTGATCTTCCAAAACGCGTTTGAGCTGAGCCGAATCCGAATGTTTGTGTTTTAAACTATGGCGCACGCCTCCCACCCCCCACCACCCCACCCTCCGAAGGGGGGCAGATGAATGGAGGATGTGGTGGGAGACGCACGGCAACGATCGCGCATGATGTAACCCAGAATAATGGAGCACCTCACGGTCTCCAAGCGCATAAACATCCACAATTCCCCTCAGAAAACAGAAAAGATTCTCCTCATAACTTGCATCACGTTGCACTGCATTTCTGAGTATTTGTCTGTGTGTAAATTATACAGTGATGTTTGTGAGGAATGCTAAAGAATGAGGAAGAGGCAATTTTGTTTGGGTTCGCTGTTAAATTATCAGAGCCAAGATGTTCCCGTTTCAAATCGTCTGCGATTAAAGTGTGAAAAAAAAGCTCAACCAAGATGGTTCATGTTGGAAAATCCGTCAAAGGAAAACAGAGAATAGGTGAATTATTTCACCACATTCCCGAAATATTTCACAGCGTACCTCAAATAAAAGTACCGAAACTTTGTTGAATGGAGGAATGTTTAGTCAGACTGAAGTGAATGAGAAAGACACGCAGCTTTCTGCCTCATAATGGTATCGGTGAACACCCCCCCCTCCCCCCTCCTCCATCCCCCCCAGCTGCCAATAACAATGTTGGCGGGCTCTCAGCCAGGATTTGACACACATTAGGCTCAGATAGCTTGTATACAAAGAGCAAAGTATATAATGTAATGAACATAAAAGCTTTGCCGCATCGGAGGTCCTGATTCACTCCTCTCAAATCCAGATTAACTGAAAAATAATTGATTAAAATCATTCTTGTCTGCCCATAATAGAATTAACATGCAAGGAAAATTAATTATGCACTGCCATGATTGAGTTTTTTGCTTTTAATCACGACAATTTCAGGCTTGACGAAGCTCAGATTGGCCAATTTAAGAAGAGGTTAATGCATTGCCATTAAGACTTCTCGTTGCACAGTGAGCGCGCGCGAACAACAAGGAAGGCGACGGTGACCATCTCGCCGACACAAAGACGGTCACACAACCAATTTTAATTGTAAAGAGCAATAAATTAGCCTCCGGTATATTTAGACACAAACAGGATATCAGCCATTAAATGTATTGCGTGGAGTCGTCATCGGAAGGTCGTCACGATGCTTTGAAGGCAACAAAACCCAAAGCGCCGCTTCAGAAACGCTGAAAACAATTTGATTTTCTGAAGAAAAACCATAAGTCTGGAGCTCAGCTGAGTGAAACAAAATCCTGAATCGGAGCTCAATAAGAAAAAAGAAATTGACCATGAATCTTTGAAACGAACGATGAGTCACATCGCTGAAGTACTTGAGTTACTTCTGTTAATCCAACGTGACCGAAACCACAGAAAAAAAAAGATGATGAGCCGAAGGAGGAGAGGGCGGACGCGTCGCTTAACGGGTTTGTTATTTTTTTTTAATCGTGCAAGTCGGCAGACACGGAGTTAAATCTGACCTCGACTTTCTGGTCCGCGGCAATCATGAGACATAAAACGTGGGATGTGATCGCTTGCTTGACAAATGAGATGAACATCAAAAGCACTTCGGTAATAACAGGACCGACATTTGTAATTAATAACTGTCTCCGGGGGATTTTTTGGACTTTTATTCGCCTCTGACAGAAAAAAAACAACCCTCCATCAGTCAGTAAGGATGAAAACTAAATGCATAAACAGTTTAATCTGATGTTTGGGTTTTTTTGCATCTTTATTTAGTCACATAAGTGTGACTCACTTTGGAGTGACTCACTTCAAGGCAACCGTCCCAGGCTCCAAAGTCATTAATGGCTAATGGCCGATGAGCTTCTCCCACCGGACCGACGCGGTGTAAACGTGAACAACCTTTGGCTCTCGGGGCCGGTTGCTCCACACGATTTATTCGCTCTGCGTGATGTTTAAACAGGCAATGAAATCCTCCTGAAAAAAACTGCAGATGCTCATAGTAGAAAGTCGTCGAGAGGTTTGTTTATCAGTCAGCTACTTCGACAGTTTTTACAAATCTAAACAACACGGGAATCAAACGGTTTATTTTGTCATCTGTTGCTTTTAATTAACTTCTTCTGTGAAGTTTGATTTTCCTGGTAATGCTGCTTCTTCTCTGGTGCGTCTGCTGCGCTCATGTCTATGGACGCCCTCTTTGAAGTGTTGCGTCGACATTGTTTGAATAAAACTTCATTTTCGCAGTAATGTCTCTCCTGCACCTTTTTTTCCTCTCTCTCTCTCTCAACAGTAAACAGTCAGAAGTCCTTTTAATAAGTGTCTGATGAAGCCGTGCAACTTTTTCTCATGTGCCCATTAACACGCGCGCACAAAAACAGTCAAGAGATGCTCGTTTCTCTTTATTTAATTAACATTATTATGAAGGTCAGATCAGAGCCTCTTTCAAAAGTTTGCGCTCGGTGCTCGAGCAGCCCACACATCCAAACATCCTCCCACACGAGGTGACGCGGGGTCCTGTACCGAGTGGAGGTCACCCCACTCAAGTTGTTGATCTATTAAATCGGTTCGGAAAATGAAAACAATGAGCGTGGAGTTCTGAGAGGCCAAGAAACGGTGTCCAAGTCATTAGCTTGTCACTCACCTTTGGAAACTCTTTAACTACTTCAGTCTCCTAAAAGAATACTAAGAAGTGCAAGTGCGTAAGGAAGTTAAGTGGTAGATTTTCTCATCTAAGCTTTGCGACTTTATTAAAAAAAGGAGAAAAAACTGATTGAGTCAGTGGTTTTATTATCACTGAGGTCGTTTGCTTCTTAATCTAATCCCGACGAGGTTTAAGCTAATGCTAACGGTTAGCCTTTGTCCTCATCTATTTTTTATCATTTGAGCCGAAGGATTTCACTG
>JAUESF010000050.1:11742928-11759779 GCA_032274765.1 Malacoctenus tetranemus
ACGAGGTTTAAGCTAATGCTAACGGTTAGCCTTTGTCCTCATCTATTTTTTATCATTTGAGCCGAAGGATTTCACTGGATTGGAACAGCAGATTAAAACCCCGCATAGGTGGAGATCATAGAAGGAAAGTTCATGAGTGTAAATTACACAATAAGTAGAGAGCGCGTGTGATCGCCAGACATTCCCCCCCTTTCACCTGCTTTACAATGGTTTGGTCCATTTATAGTGGGCGGGGCTGCCTGTGGGTCAGTGGAAGTGTTCAGGATGTAATTTACTTTCAATTGACCTCACAACATTTCATTTGAAAATTAAGTAGGGCATTTTTATACACTACAAATACTCAATGAAGGGGGAAACCGACATGTTAGGGCATTGCTTTATTGCAGCAAATTAGCTTGTTACACTTCATCAACGTGCATTTCGATAAAAGGCAAAAATAAATAAATACCCACTAAAAACGACTGTCAGAATCATAGTTCTAAAATATTTAATACCAAGAAACTACTTCATTAAATTTAATGTTTTTTGAGCCTCTGCGTGTAAAACAGTTTGTGGTTGAAATTTAGTTTGTCAGATTTGCAACATGACGGCTGAAAGGATCAAAAATCACAGAAAATACACCAAAATCCCTTGAATAACGACTCTGACAGCCTTCACAGCATTTAGTGAAACGTCTCTTATTTGTAGTTGTGCACTACTGAGAAAACACAAACGACTGTTCAAATATATTAGTGTACATACGTAATATAGCGAGTTTCACTCTATGAATTCAAGAGCTTTACAATCGACTGAAATGAGCCTTTATTAATCGTCACGGCAACAGAGCCACCAGACCTGGAGCCAGTGAACCCGTCTGATTATCTGTCCACAAACACCCTCCATCGCCTGACGCGGTGGACAAAAAAGAGCCGAAAAAACAATGAAGACATCAGAAGCGAGCACGGACACAAACCTGAAGTAAAAAAAACCAACACGTAAATGAAGCTTCTCCAGGCAGAAAGGCAAACACACACCTCTGACCCGAACCCTCCCTCTGCCAGCTCCTGCAGCCCACTAACAGGCAGGTGCAGGCTGACACGCTACAAGGTATTTAAAAACATCTCAGAGTTACAGGTGGAGGGAAAGCAGCAGGATGGTGGTGTGAAAACACTCGCAACAACATTTTAGTTTATAACAATCACAGGTGCCAAAAGGTTCACACAATTTTAGGCTCCTTGCGGCTACTGGTGAACGAAAAAATATTGATTTTTCCTTCTTTGCTAAAAAAAAAACCTTAATAAATAAATAAAGGCTTGAAATGTACTGAAAATGTAAAAGTAAAAACTTGCTCTTTGAAGGCCGTCGCTTTTTGACATGTCCGTTTTTTTAAGGCTTCAACTACAGACACATTCCCAAAAAAAAGGACATGGGGGGGTTGATAGTGGTGAAATGTTGTACACAGCTATTGTATAGTTGATGCACCTCAATGGAACCACGCAAGAACTACACACTTATTTTTGCGGCTGCTGAAAGAAAAGTGTGTGTCACGTTTCCAGTCTGTTTTTTTTTTCAGTTCAGTTTAGTTTGTTTTTCTTTTTTTACAGTGTGTGAATCTGCATTGTTTTCAGCATCCTGGTTGGCTAAGGAACTGGAGCCCAATGTCAATCAGTCTCCTCTGTGCCGTTCAGCTGTGCAAATGTCTCCACGACGAAACGCACAATGTCAACAAAGTGTTCTGCACCAACAGAGGCAACTGTGGACGTGGCCAAAAGACAGGAAGATGCTAATTATTGCTGATGAAGTGACATTTCTGGACATACTAAAGGAAGGTCGAAGCTGCGCTGCAACAGGGAACACAGAATTGTTGAATAACAGTCAAAAAATAAAGCTGAGTAATTTGTGGATTTCACTGATCGCGGGTTCTTTTTGGAACGAACCCCCTGTGATAAACAAGGGTTCACTGTATAAAGACACATAATTCGTGTATGTTAGATGTTTCAGATTCCAAATACCTTTTGTTGTTGCCTGACGCTATTCAGAAAAATGTGTGTTTTGAAAAGTTATGAAAGTAATCAGTGAAAGCATCAAAAACAGATAAAGGTTGACCATAGAATACTGCAGAAACAATGACTCCAAGCAGTTCCCAGAAAACACACACGACTTCACAAGTGTATCCTGCGTCCATGTGACGTGCGGCATCTGGGCTATTTTCCAAAACACTGGATTTCAAAAGGAATTCGCCGACATTGATCTTCATGTTATTTGATTCGGTTTCCTGCTGTACAAGGACATCGTTTGCCGCAAACAAGCTCCTCTCCAACGCAAGGACGCCGAGCAGACTTTCCAGGTAAACATCTTCCCCGGCAAAGATGAACGGCGAGTCGCTGAACAAAGGCGAGTTTATTGTATCTTTAGCGACGTGCCACAGAAGCACTCGTGTCAGTGCGCATCGACAGCGAGGAGCAGGCCGGCGCCTATACGCCTAATTTCAAGGTTCATTATTGTTGTTCCGAACATGAGCGCGGCAGCACTTTAAAACTTGTAGGTGCAGTCGTGGTCTAATTGGAAGTAAAAGTATTTTGGTCTTATTTATTTATCTATTTATTTGCTGGCTTAGTCTTTTGGGGTCACTGGAGCACAAAATTACTGTGCAAATATATATTATTCACTACATGGCGGATTTATCGTCTCCATAGAAACTCCACTCCCATTTCCTGTCATTAAAGCAAATTACGAGACAAGCAAGTCGAGAGAGAAACTGTGCGGCAGGAAGTTTCAGCAAAAAAAAGCGCGTCAATGTGAGAGAAAAAAGGAGAAGACAGGAAGGTGATTTTATAAAGGAGAGAAAACGGTTAATTCCTCCCTGAAGTATCACATCCAGCCCTCTTCCACATGAACGGACAGACATTTGTGAGAAACAGGAACACGCAGTCTTCACTCATTCAGACGTGGAGTCGGGCCCAAACGGCGTTGTCTCCTTCAGACCGAGTGGTCGGCCAAGCAAATAAAATAATAGGCAGCTCGCGCAACTTCAGCTGAGATGACATTTCAGCTCCACTTATTTTTCCTCTCTGCCGTCGTTAATGTAGTCTAGTGTGGTACTCCATTTGCTTCAAATTGGGAATATAAACACTGGCCGAAAAAGAAGTGCTGCTGCCATTTACTGCTGGTGAGTGACGATTCCGCGCTGAATATTCAGAGTTCGATGCTCCGGCTTTTAATTGGAAGTGGAGCTTCGTTTTCTGTCGAGCTTATGAAACCATCATGTTATTTTTATACCAGTTAACTCTAACACCATTCTAATACTCAAATATCAGATGGATCTCAGTTCAGATGTACGCAAACATGCTCGGCCTTCAAAGCTTGATCTTTCTCTTGTGTATTCAAGCCTCAAATAGAAGGCAAACCTCCATCACACCTCAAGACTGATATACCACTATGAGAGCTAACGCTACGAGCTAACACTCTGAGCTAATGCTTCGTGTCAACATGAGTCAGTCCTGTGTCAGCACCTAGCAACAGCACATAGCAACAACAAGCCTTCTGAAGAAAAACTGCTGTGTTCACCCTTTAATGATACAACAGAAATGTAATTTTTTGTGCTTTTGGATCACCAGATGATTGAATCACCACCAAAAATTAATCACCTTTTCTTTGCACCAACTTTCAGCCATCCTGCAAATTTCATCCAAAACCGTCAAGAAGTTTTGGAGATATTCTATTTAATGCAGGGGCCATCACGTAACCTCTTTGGCAAAGCCACTGAGGAGGTTTTTTTGTTTAATTGAGTTATTTATTGGAAAGCTGTTCAAAGCAAAATATTTCTGCTTAATGCTTTTGACATTGCCAATTTCTGGTGATTGTCTGCACACAGACATGTAAGCATATTTAGGTGCACCAGTCCCAACTTAAAAAAACCCCACACCAACTGAAGGAGGTAAACTCAATAAACTGATTAATCATGAGTTCCCGCTCTGTGAGCGTCTCCATATCAGCGTTCACCTCAAGACGTCCCCCTGAAAACCAACGACGGCTCCCGAGAAGCATCTATGCTACAGTAAGAGGCAAAACCCGCTCTGCAGTAAATTGCATTCATTTACAACTAAATTGGTTTCCTAATTACGTTTAAAACCTGTTAAATTGCTGCCCGGATTACGTTGAGAGGCCTATCTTTCAGGAGGTAGTTAAGGTAGATGGCGAGTAAACTGAAGCAGGGAACGAGGTTCGGGCCGACTAATGCATGCTGGCAGATCGGCTTTTATTAAATCCTCAACACTCCCTTTTTTTTTGCAATTTACGGCTGGCGTTCGTTGTCTCCGACCAGATTAGAAAGGATTCCTAACATGCACTTTGCATTGATGAATTGACTAATACGGGTTCACAAAATAGATGCTTTGAAACCCCGACTTGTTTCTTGGAAGAAAGAAACACGGTTAAGATGCAGAGTGCACAATATAAAAGACTTTGCATGTGAAGAGGGAACAGTTACTTAGGAACATGCTACTCTTATTTACATGACTCAAAATGCATTATGTGGTTGAACTGTCAGCTGAAGGTTTATTTGTATTGCAGGAAGATGCTCTATAATGTGAGTGTTATCAGTTGTTGAAAGGAATACACACTGTCAAAGTCCCACAGCATCACTGGTGCTGTGAAAACAGGTTGATCCATTAGAGGAACAAGTCAAATATTGCACCGACACTTTGAAACTTGCCAAATAAGTGAGAATAATCAACATTTTCTCGTTACAACTCTCACTTTTTTATGAGAACTTCCAGCAGCTCCATCAACAAGTCAACCTTATCTCAAGGCCAGAAATTAATTTGATAATTATGACCCTATTTTTTTCATCAGCCTTCCTCAGAAGCTCCGACAGCAGCTCTCTCGTTCACCTCTCTCCATATGTATTCATGACGGTTGTGCTCAATTGAACATTTACTCGTTTTTGAATTGGAAATAATGAGAGATTCAGTCAAAACGTTTGATCTCCGAGGCGGCTTGTGAGTCGATGGATGAAGTGAAATTTTATGACTTCTTGAAAAAGCAGAAGATGAACTTCAGACAACCTTTGAGTCACACTGACACCACAAACACTGAAAAACAGACCTCAGAAATTACCCTTTGAAGTCGATGAGAACGAGATATTATGAATTTCAGTCCAGTTTTCAGGGATAATGATTTCATCAATGACACTTCAATAAAGATCGAAGCCTCATTTAAAAAAAATTAAATGAGGCGTGAAATAATCTTTAGGTTTTATTGACGAAATTGAAGCTTTTTTAAAATCACACTCACATTTTCAACACAGTCTTCTGCTCTCGGGTCTCTCAGGTGTCGAGCAAAACAAACACAGAAGTAAAAGGAAAATTAGAGTTAAGAGACACATTTTTACAGATTTATACTTTGTTTGCCGGGACAGACGTGGAGAAGTGCGTCGATTCGGTGCTCAGCGAGACTGCAGGATGTAACCTCGCAGCGCTGTGGCTGCGTGAGTGGATGAAGCCACGTTTTAATGTGACAATGATGAAGAAGATTAATTATGAAGCGCTTCTGAATCCCTCCGTTTATCCGGCACTCGATTGGAGCCAAACGTTGTTTTCATCGTTCAGCTTCGTTTTCTCATCGATTTTTCAAGTACTTTGTCAACATCGATTCAAAACGGCCCAGATTGATGCCGCATTGATCGTCCTTCCGTCCAATTGTGATGATTTAAACATCCATTACATCGAAGGCCGACAGATTAGGGATCAAGATCCCCGACGTGATTCAACAACACGGCAAACTGTATTATATTTTGTCGGTATTTAAAAATTCATCAGATTGTTGATTGTGGCCAGATTCCTCTGACATTTGTCCTGCTTCACAAGCCAACAGCGTTGCTTGGGAGTACAGTACATTATCACAAACAGACAGCTGCGGCGCATTTCATTAGTCCGACTCTTCGGCCAAATGTAGAAACCAAATTTCCATAAAATCTGCACAAGTAAATTTTAAATGATATCGGTTCTGTTCGCGACCGTTTGCTCAGGAAAAAAAATAAGAAATAAAAAATTTGTTGTGGAGCGCGTGGAGATAAACAGCTCGCGGGTTTTTAGCCAGCGCTGAGAGACGGCTGCAGTGGAGACGGCGTGATGAGATTCAATTATTATGAAAGATGATTCAGCTCCTAAAAGCGCTCAAAAAAATCCAAAACAAGGGAAAGTTATTTTTCTGGTCAGTTAATTTAGAAAGTGGGGATTTTGTTTTTGGAGGCTGTAATTGTACTATGAATATTACTTTGGGAAGCGACTTTTTTGTATTATTACTTGCTATTTTCTTTCAAATATGTTTTTTTGTGACTTGACTTTTATTTTATTTTTATTTTAAACATTTAACAATTTCATCTGGAGGAGCTTGATGTTAAAAAACAGTCCAACCTAAGCTGTTTCCAAACATTTCCAAGCAGATACTAAGAGACACTAAAACTCAAGAAACATTTCTGGGTCTCTGAATTTGTTTTCGATTGAGTCGCTTTAAACATTTTTTGGAAAATTTCTTTTCCCTTCTAAAAAAATGAAATAAAACTAACCATGAATGCTCCGAGGCCCGAAGCTAAAGAGGCTGAATTTCCCCTCTGATAAACTGGACGGTCACAGGAATGTCGAATTTCTTTTTAGCTTTTCAATGTCACTGTAAACAGGTAGTAAAATGGAACATACTATGTTTGAATTGTCTCTGGTCACCGGGTTGTGTCTTTGTAGATCTTAAAAGTCACCGTATTGTCCTTCTCTGTATCATGTTCCACTGATGATGCACTGTTCTTATTTGTCTACATCTTTGATGGGCAGACTTGACATTGTTTTGTCTATTTAGATGAACTACATTCGAAATCTGAATTGACTTTATGTAAAATTGAATCCAAAACTGTTAAAGTATCAAAAGTGTCTCTTATCCAGGAGGCTCCAGTCTCTCCTTTTTGTTCACTTTTGAGCTGCAGCCGACCAAATCTGGGGATGTTTTTCGGGTTTTAATATTTTAACATGGCTTTGGGCTTATGAAGATGACTGTAACAGAGATTGAAGAATAAGAGCTGTGCGCATGATGAAACCTGTGGAACTCTGAATCTCTCGAATTTGACTTCAAAAACAACCGAAAAATGTTCAACACGGGAGAAACGCCGTCGCTCTCTCTGGACTCCAGAGCCGAAAAAACACAGAGAGAGACAGAGCGCCAGATCGCAGCTCGGAGCCCTTTGAACGTACGCAGCCCTCACCGCGGGGTGTTCAGACCCACTTTATGTTTAGTGTATCCTCAATAAGCTCAGTTCACCGCCAGGTCTTTGTATTTCTTTTTTTTTTTGGTGAGGTGTACAAGTAATAAAACATAAATGAAGGCTCGTGAGTGGGAACGAAAACAAAAGCTGAGCAGGGAACTGTACAAAGTGGGAACGAAGTGAGAAAGAAGACGGGCAAAAACGAAGCGCGCCAGCCGGCCCCTTCATTTCCCACTCCCCGATCCTTCACGTCTGCTCAATCTTCAGCCATTACAGACCAGATGTATCCCCCCTGTGTGTGCGGCGCTGGTGTCATTTCCATTCAGCGCTCCTTTCTTCCTGCCTACCTTCGGTGCCACTGGAAAAATGACAAAACTGGAACCGCGGTGGAACTTTCTGTTCCGCACACCACAGGCAGAAAATTGCCCCCTTTTTTTTCACTCCTTTGGCTCCATTTCCCAGCGAGGCTGCCGCGCACGTGTGTTCATCTATCGAGACGTGGTCGGTCCATTCCTGGCTGCCCAACACGCTGCGCAGCTTCCACGACGTTAAAAGAAAGACGTCACCGTCAGAGGATTCGAGAGTGAAGACGTCGAGTGGCGCGTATCGTTTAGGCTTCACGCTCCTCAAACACAACAGAAACAGTTTTTTAGCTTTTTTTTAAGTTTGTAATTGACTCTTTTTCCTCGTCAGTTCTGGAAACTCTTGGATTTCACTGAGAGCTACACAAAAACACAGCTGACCATTCGTACTTTGCACGCAAGGAAACTAAACCACAGCTACAAATCGATACTAAAACTCTAAAACGTTTGGAGCTGGAAAGAGGGAACGTTGCATTTTTAATAGTGTAACACAAGACAAACTGTATTATTATGCCTCAAAGACACATGACACCATTTCTTTGACTCCGATTCAACTTGAAAACACGTTCCAATCACATTTTGGCTGTAACATTTTCTACCACTGTGAATTTCAAGGGGCATTTAATGAAGGGTAAGAAGATGCAAATCCACCTATCAGGCTGACATCTAATGGGAGTTTGTGTGTTTTTTTTCTTTGAATCCAAAGTGTTTGTGGCAGGCAGGGATTACAAATCATTTTCGACTTCTCTTAAAAACGTCTCTAATCCCACTTAATTCTGTCCTGGCTCCTGCACCGACTGCTCTGCCCGTGTTGTTTACTCAGGTCTCGTTTATTCAGCTATAGCTGCTGCCATCCCATCACACCCACACAAATAAACCCAGAAAACCACCTTTGGAAATACTTTCCGCCCGCTATCTCTTTCATGCAAGTGCTACTATTTATGGGCTTTGTCTTTCTGACTGGATTTGGGAGGGTGAGCGCGTATTTGTGTGCCTGTGCACATCACTTTGTACTCGTGTGTGTAGTGTCTCTATATAAATATATACGCGACCATGTGAGAATGAGAATGAGGGTATCAGAACTTGGAGGGTCGCATCGGTTTGAAAATGTGAAAAAGCATCGCTGGCTTTTACTGAACTATTACAGAGAACAAGTAAACTTCTGCCCAGACGAGAACTAAGTTTGAAAGTGCGCAAGAGAAACTAGAAATCATTTTGTTTGAAAAAAGAAAACCCAGGAAGTCTGGATTTATTCACGTCCACAGCGACAAACTTCCCACCGCCAGTTTCTTCTTCTCTGTTCATCTGCAGGTGAGACACTAATTCACCAGCAGCACGGCGTTGTCGTTTCTCCACCAGCAACCGAAAACAAGGAGCAGCATTGGACCGTGCCGCGGTCGAGCTCGGACGAATCTGCGCGCCGATGAAGCGGCGCGACCCGACCCGGCGCCGCCCGACGCCACCGGACCAGAACGCAAACTAAATCGATGGGCTTCGTCCTCGAACCGGAACCGGCGTGCACGACGCCGCGAGCGACCGGGGAGAGAAGAAAGTGTAAAGTTTCTGGGGGAAAAAAATAGTTGTTTCTTTCAATTTAGATGGATTAAGAAGGTGCAAACAGCTGGTTTGTCGTGTGGATCAGTCAGGAAACCCGAACGATGCGCTCATCTGTTCTGTTCGAGTGGCTTTTAAGACTTTACAAGACGTAGATGCATCAAAAAATAGCTCCAAGTGCAAAACAAGCAGCTTAACATGATAAAGAAACAGAGTTCAATACGTTGGTTCCTCCAAACACCCAGCGTGTCATATAAAACTCAGGCCTGCTTCCTGTCATTCCATAGAAATAAGTCACAGTCAGTCACATAACAGCAAAACAACTGAAGCAAAGTAGTTCCCTTATTGAAGCATAAATGAATATCTAGTACAGTTGTGACTATGTAGCTACAATATTTGTGAGCAGAAAGGTGCAGCTGAAAACCTCCAACATTGTACGTAGAGCGACTGAAACACTGAGTCCAGATGAGTGGACGGACAAGAACCCGAGCTTCAACTTCGCGACTGGTAAAGTCAGACTGATCCAGAGTCTGTCAGTGGTGCAGAAACTATGTTCAAATTATATATGAATTTGTAATGTGACGTTGAGCTAACACTGGTGAGTGTATGTGTCCAGGATTGTAACCACTGTTCACTTTTCTGTGTGAAATTTGAAATATTTTCAGAATTTGTCTGAAATGAATTCCTTTTATTGACTCACAATACTGCCAAACTTAAGTTTCAGAGTAAATTCTCATATTTAAACTCAAATTTTGAGGAATTTAAATGTTTGTTCACTCTTGTCGTTGGTCGAACACCCGATAGCTGCATCATATCTGGAGCTGCTCTTCTTTTATAACGCGGTGAACATTAAGGGGGGCTGAGTCCGGCCGCTGTGCGGACAGAGTCAGCCGAGCACGTCCGGCCCTTAACGTCTCTTCAGGCATGACGGTTGTTGTGGCCGCTCCAACGCCTCCACCGGCTGCGGCGCGACCCGCTCCGTCCCGACGAGGACGCGTAAACATCGGCGTGTCTCTGAGGCCGGCACAACATCGCCGGCCTGGACAGAATTCAAACACGGCGTCCCGGCTTTGCAGCACATACGGTGAGGATGAAAAAAAACCACCACCACCACCATGAAACTTCTAATCCCACTGACTCCCCGTGTACACCCTCAAGTCAAACAACATCCTGCTGCTCCTGAGCCCCCCGGACTAGATAGCACATCACTGGGGACTCGCGCTCCTCATGTAGCTGCTCTCCGACTGTGGAACAAACCACTCGGCCACCTGAGGGCATCACAAGCGCTCGGTCACATTAATGCGAAAACCTATATTTGAGGAAGACCGTTTGCAGGGAATCGGGATGTTTTTCTTCATCTGGTTTTTAATGATGATTTTTCTTCTTCTTCTTCCTGCAGCAGAGACGCGATGAAGGGTGATACGAGGTGATGTTGCAAGTGTTATTCGGTGCAGCCGGCTGCTTTAGCATGTGGCGGTTAGCAGACTACTCTGTGGGTCCGCGGAGAGTTTGTGCGCGAGACGGTGTGAATTCTGAAACGCTGAACCAAAACAAGTGTTGCTCCCCGAGTGCTCCCGTTCCCCCGAAAGCTTCCACGAGATGAACTTTCTGACACGACTCCGATGCCAACCTCTGCATCCTGCAGAAAAGAAACGTCGGCGCCGAGTCTGAACCAAAGCAGCATCATTTATGAAACAATTACAGGCCGCCGACGAGCCGGCATGTAAAATTCAGGAGGGGTGATGAAACCGCGACGTCGACGTTTCACTCCGATCCAAATCAATTCCCAATCTGAGACTTTAGCGCATAAAGAGCATCACGTGTTGGTGCAATATACTTCTGGCTTTTTTTCCTCTCTCTAACTGAAGTGTTGCCGCCCTCTGATGATGTACATCCTTGCTGTCGGTGAGCTCACCTGAAGCGATGCAAGTCTTATCTACCTGCGCTCCGATTTAAACCCACAAAAGTCGGAGTGCTGCTCAGAAGTGCCTCGACGAAGCACGCAGGGTTTTTTTGGGGGGGGAGTTTATGGGTGGGTCGGAAATGGAAACTCAGCCCGTGGGCTAAATTCATCGCATGAGGTTTTTTTTCCCTCATCAAACCAGGGAGCATGGTAATACCTTTGGTGCAGACAAACCTGGAAGGGCCACTGCGATCGTAGAGGGAGGGGGGGGGGGGATTGAGGAAGAGCCGGTCAGCTCTTCGGGGGTCGGCTGAGGTCTGTGACGGCCGTGTCGGCGGCGAGGGGGAGACGCGGTCGCTGCAGGACGGAGGCAGGTGCTGCTTGGTGAGTCCTTGGCACGCGGTGCGAGCTGAAAGAGGCCCTGGGAAGTTTCTGGCCGCGCCCGAATGTGGTGCTTCTCTGTACGACTGCGATGTTGTTCAATTTCCCCGTCAAAAGGAAGACATCTTGAGAAATGCTCGGCGCGACGCCCTCCGCGGATGCGTAGCATTCTTGGTAAATTAAATTCTTCCGAGGCAAAGAGACGACAAACAATACCGGAGCGCCGTTTCCCTCCGGTTCCAGAATAACACATAGCTACGCTCAAGTACGTGCACGAACACACACACACACAGACCCACACACACAAGTGTATACACAAAAAATAGATAGTCAGAGCGGCGTGGGTAAAGTTTCCGAGAGACGATCGTCTTGTACTTTTTGAAAAACACGTCTGGAATATTATTTCTTGACGTCGGCGGCGCGTCTTTTCCCTTTTAACCACCAACATTCAGCCTAATGTGGCAAAGAGACAGTTTGAGTGATCTGAAGAAAAAAGGGATTTTTAGAGAGAGAGAGAGAGAAACGACTGCAGCCTCACCAAGTGTATCAGCCAGCCGAGCGTTGATAGCCTTATCAGAACACTCCACAGAGAGCTCACAGCCAAAAACTTTTCACATCAGCGTGCCGCTTCTGTTGTTTTCGCGTGCAGAGAGTGTGTACTTGTCTGCGGACGAGGGAGGAGGGGAGGGAGGAGAGAGACAGACAGGCGGAGACTGATACTCCATAATGAGTTTCCATAAAGCTCTCTCAGTGTGCTATCGTCGCCGTGATTTTATGAATTCATCATAAAAGAGTGAGTAAATGTCACAGTTGAAGGTAATGGAATAGGATGCTGTGTTGGGAGTGAAAGGCAGAGGTGTAAGAGAATTAAAAAAAAAAAAAAGACTGGAGAGAGAGAGAGAAGAGATGGAGAGGAGAGAGAGAGAGAGAGAAGAGATGGAGAGGAGAGAGAGAGAGAGAAGAGATGGAGAGGAGAGGGAGAGAGAGGGGGGAAAAAAGGAAATTGTAGGGGCTCCTGTGATGATTCGGCTTGATAACAAAAGCCACGGCTGCCGCTGTTCATGTGTGCTGTCTTTACCCGGGAGATAGGAGGGGTTCAGTGGGAGAGAGCCGGCCACGTCTCTAAATAAAACACGACATTGATTTATGAGTGTGAGCCCGCGACGAGTGTAGCAGGGTCTCCACAATCACCCGCGCAGACACACACACACGCGCCCGTACACAGTCGCACAACACACCAAATCACAGTGCAGTGAAACCAGCCAGTGCACTCCCGCACTGTACATCTCAGCAATTCCACTTTACTCCATCCAATAGACCTCTGGGCTTTTCCTTTTTTTTTTTATTTTTAGCCCACTTGGGTATTATTCATTCCACGGCTACTTTCCCCTCAAACTCCAAAAATGCTCCTCGCGCCGCGTCATTACAGGGAAATGGACTTCAAAGCTTCAAAAAAAAGAAGTTGTTTAATTAACAGAAAAATAAATCAATCACCCTCTATTTCAGTGGGCGCTGCGTTGGCGAGGACCGACCAGCACAGAGGACGTTTCTGTCCGGCCACACAGAGAGGCTCAAACAAAGAGAGGAGGTGAGGAACTTCCACGCCGGGCCGACGGCAAAACAAGCTGCAGAAGTCATCAACTCTCCCCGGAAGAGTCTGTCGGAGACGTCGCGGTTATGAGCTGTTGACGCCGCGTTAGAGCTGCAGCCGTTACGAGTTTGTCCCGTTAATGTGCTGTTCTTAATGAAACCCAACAACACGGTTTTTCTTCGTGTGGTGTATACGTTTGATGTCGGAGCCAAACGAGTCGCGACAGAAACGACGCAGCGAGTCGTTCAGGCCGCGGCAATTTCCAGGAAGTTGTCAGATTCGCCTGCGTTTGGCGGCGTCGTTTGTCAGCCGCAGCAGAAGCTCGCTTCATATCGTGTCACGTGACCAAGAACCAGGAAGTAACACAGAAGTACAGCAGCATGACATCGCTGTGATTCCTGCGTTACGTCTGCTTAAACACAAGTGTTGTTTTCTGTCTCAGTAATAGTCCCACGACCAGTTTTTGAGATAAATGTGTCAGGTGAGTTCTGCTTGACTTTTAGTTCAAGTTTGACTGTATTATAGTAAATGAATATTTGAAAGGAGTCGAACTGTTTGCAAAGAAGGACCAGGCAGCTTACTAGAGTTAAAATTAGCAACACTAATTCACACTTCAAGCTAAAATGTTTCTAAAGCTTCAATATGCAACAAAAAAAACTCCCGAAGTTAGGTTTAAGATTCAAGTACGAAAGTGTTTTCCTTCCATTTGTGTGTTTCGTTTCACAATGTTTCTCTGCACATAAATTAAACCTTCATCTTGATGTTCAGGACACGTTTATCTGGCTGTCAAGATATATAAAGGACGCATATTGAGGACAAGAAATTCACTCTTGGTGATTATTGTGGCCAGAAATACAAACAATCACTGGAAGCCATTTTTAACTTTATTTTTGGAGGAATTAGAGACTCAAATTGTCTGAACAACAGACGTGTTTGAGGCGCGCCAGGCCCGACGTTCAGTGCGCGCTGCTCGCCTGTCAGCTTCCTCCTTCAACCCGGTCCAAGTTTGCGCTCATGTCATGCAAACACAGACAATGATAACCTCAAAAGATCAAGACGACAGCAAGTTTTGGAGCCAGGCTCCCCCGCTGAGCGCACGGCCTGAGGGTGCAGCGCGAAGCGGCTGGCTCTGACCTGATCTAACAGCTCGGTTCGGATTTTGGCTCGACAGACGCTTCCCCTCGTTTCTGCCCGCGCTGGAAAACACTCGCGTTTCGGTCTGATTTCACGTATTTCATCCACTAATATCACAAATGTTAATATATTCATCCCACAGATTACAACCCGCAGACAATATGTCACTGTTTCAGACTGAAAAAAGAAAATTACTTCGCTGATTTCCTGAAGTTTTTCACAAAGAAAAAAAGTTTTTGTGTAAGTGAAAAGAGACGAATCCTAAAATAACATCTGTAAAAAGACTTGAAGCGCCGGCTGCCAACTCTTCTGACAGATTAACAGTGAAAGCTGTTGTCATGTGCTCCCTTTCCTCTGAGTTTGACCACGTTTTGTTTTTCCGCTGTTTGCTATTCATGCAGTTTGCGAGGAAAACGATTAAGCCAACAAATGCACGAGCCGCGATAAGCGGCCGATAAGCTGCTCGACATGCGAATTTAATGTCAAACAGAGGATCGAGCGTGTCCGCAGATCCCAGATTGGCGGCGTCGCCTTCCGAACAGTCACGTCGGTGTCGTCCGAGGCTGAACACGTACTGATAGATCGGCCTGCTGATCATTTATACAGTCACAGACACAAAGTGTTTCTGTGACTTCCTGCACAGACTGAAGGCTGCTGGAAATTGTCCGAGTCGGCTGCAGCTTTTTGGTCTCTGCCTCCTGCTCCCACGAGGAACGACGGCGGCGCCCGATGGTGAACGTAGGCTGCCTGGAGAAGACTGAGTGGGCAAAGATGAAACAAAGCAGGGAAACTGTAGCTCACAGGTTTAAAGCGCTCTCACATGAAGGTTGTTCAGGTAGAAGGAAAAAATAAAATAAAACACAGCAGGGGAAAAAAAACGCGGTTTCCAACCTTTTATTGCTGTAGTGCCGTGTGTGGTTAGCGCAGTGGGTTTAATGAATGTAGGTTATGTGCGACACAAAGGAAACAGCAGGGAAAAAAGGCTGTGAAACAGCAACACTCCAAGATGAATTCATCCATTACTGCGGACTTTTTCTTATGTGAATACGAAGACACTTCAACCCAGGTTTAAATGAACCGCAGCAGCTCAGCGCGGATCAGGACATTTACAAGAGCGACACAATATCTGACGGTACATGTCTAAAGTTCTCAGATCACACAAGTGATTAAATAAAACAGTCTTATATGACTTGCACCATCAGAACCAGTATCTGGTAACGACGAATCGCATTAAGGCCGCGAAACTCTCGCATTTGTTAGATGTTCGCATTTATCAGATTTATTTCAATCGCTACTTCTGTGTGGATCAATCGGAGGAAAACGAGTTTGCGATGTTGCCATGGACGCAGAAGAGTGGTTAAAACAAAGAGAAGCACACTCGGTAGAGCGCATACCTCCACCTTCCTCCATTCCCAACCTGCCCGCCTTCCTTCCTGCCTCAACCTCCTACACGTGGCGCTGTCTTAAAGGGCCACACGCTGTTAGAACGCAGGACTGTGATGACGTCTTTCAACATTTTGTCTCGGATCAGCACCGAAATTCTTTCAGCTGGTTCTTGTCACACCACTCAACTATTCACCTCAATCCCTCGAAGAATTTTCAAGTTATTCTGTTCAACAGAGGTGCAAACTTAACTCTAATTGGTGGAAGTAGTAAACTAGACACACAGCATCAGATTGTCAGCAAAAAAAGCCAAACAAAGGAGAGTTGTAAACGGGTCAATCAACTCAAATATAAAGGTTTGGATTGCTGAAATTGTGAGTATTTAGTACTCGACTAAGTACTGATGTAATCCGAGGTTTATCATCACATTTCTAATTATCACAGCAGCTGAGAGTCGCCAGTACCTGCAGAGTGACGCAGAGGACTCAGCCGTGACAGAAACATTAGCGTCCAGTGTCTCTGAACTCCTGCCTGCTTGTAACGTATGCAGATGTCGTCCCGGAGTGGAACCGACCTAAAGAAAAGCAACGACTTTAAAGAAGTATTTTTAGATTAATGACGTACGATTACTTTCTCTCTCTTTTTTTCCTTCCCCTCCTCGCCGACAACACTTTGAAAAGCTCACTCCGCGATCCATTAAATTAACCAAAGACCTTTTAAATGAGGCAAATCAAAGAGTGAGCTAACAATTAATACAGCACTGAGAATAGCATCAGCTGAGCTGACACAAAATCCCAGGCACAGTCAAGAGCAGCGGTCCACTTTATCAGGAAAACTTCAGGGAGGCTAAATGAACTCGAAAACTTCACCAAACTACATTTATTTCTTCTTTTTTTTCCTCTCAAGATGTCGAAAAAGTTTCTTGAGAAGTGACTTATTTTCACTGGTGCACATTCTCCACATAATGAACCATTTCACCTCAGCCTTTATTTCCCCCGCGGACACTCCCCAAAAACTGTCTTTAAAACAGCTGCGGACCCCCTTTTAAAGCCTTCGTTTACCAAAACAATAAAGTGAAGCCAAACGCAAACTCTCACCACTATACACAAGAAGGACCTTCAGAATAAAAGCACTGGGCAGGATGATAAAATGTTTCTGATCCAGGCTTTTTCTTCGAAAGGCGCGAATATAGTTTAGACAGCGTCGGAGCAGGCGCAGCCCCCGTGATCCCACGGCCCCCTGGGGGGGGGGGGGGGGGGGGGGGGGGGGGGGGGGGGGGGGGGGGGGGGGGGGGGGGGGGGGGGGGGGGGGG
>JAUESF010000050.1:11795894-11809200 GCA_032274765.1 Malacoctenus tetranemus
CTTCTGACACGCCACAAAGAAACACGCCAAAAAACATGACTCAACTGTTCACAACAAAGCCACAGAGTCAAACCCGAGCAGAAGCGAGTATCAAATGCCGTCAACTGAACCCAAAAACATCAGCGTGCTTCTGAGGCTTTGGCCGGAGATGTGTCATCCTGCTGAGGTGACCACAAATGAACCAGAAGACAGAGCAGCTGCTGCAGCCTCTCGTCTCACTTCAGTCAACCACTGAGTGATCATTTGCTTTCATGATGCGAGCCACAGACGAGTGAAGTGGCTTTGATGCGGCGTCTCTCTTTTCATTTCATGGCAGACGTCCACAGTCCGGCGTGGAGTTACATCATGCATGTTATGTCAGGCGGCCTGTCGGTGTGGAGTTTGCATCTTCCTCCTCTGCCTGTCTGTGCAAACATTTGAACGCGTTCCAGAGAGCTGCTCGTCAGCCTGCGTTGTGCGAGTCACTCTGGTTAATTAGCACTCTGACAGACAGTCAAGCTGCCCATTAACTTCCTGTCCTGTTCTCACTGTTGGCTTGGATCGGCTCCACAACAACAACATGAATGGATCCACTCACTCTTTAACATTAACACATAAAATCGTTGTGCTCTTGTACAGTTTGTAATACACATCTATTCTTAGTTTAACTCTGCTGCATTTCAACAAAATTAGTGTCGATATCCTTGGGATTGTTTGGACTCCCACCTCAGTGATCTCCGATGTCTGACCCCCCTCCCTCCTTCCCCCCCTCCTCTTCCTCCCCTGCAGGCCTTCAAGAATAACGATGATGCCAAAAAGAGACTGGTTGAGTCCTATGAGCTCATGTTGGGTTTCTATGGCATCCGCTTAGTCAACAAGGATACGGGCGAGGTGAAACGGGCTGAAAACTGGAAGGAGCGCTTTGGAAACCTGGAGCGGTAATTATCCTCATGTCGTTTATTTTATGAGGTGTGCTGTGTTTTTTTTTCCTTTGTAAATAAAGCTTCGATTGTTTGTGTCCTCGCAGGAATATGCACAACAACCTGCGGATCACTCGCATCCTGAAGAGCCTGGGGGAGCTGGGCTTTAAGCACTATCAGGCCCCACTCGTGCGCTTCTTCCTGGAGGAGACTCTCGTCAAAAAAACCCTGAGCAGCGTGAAGCGCAGCGTGCTCGACTACTTCCTGTTCGCCGTGCTGGACAAGCAGAAACGCCAGGAGCTGGTGCGATTCGCTTACCTTCACTTTGAGCCAAAGGATAAGTTCGTGTGGTGTCCGAGGAAAATCCAGAAGCAGTTCAAAAAGGCGGAGAAGAGATCGGACGCTGTCGGGAACGGGGACGGAAAGGAAGAGGTCGGCTCGCGGGGCAAAAGCAAAGAGGCGGCGCAGCAGAAGGACGAAGGCCTCGACAACGCCACCAAGACCCAGAAAGGGAGCGACAAGACGCCGAGCAAGGAGAAGAAAGGGCCCGACGCTTCCCCCGAAACAAAGCCCGAGCCTGAAGCCGTCGAGAACGGAAACGTGGACACGATGAAAAGCGAGGAGTTCGTGGGGAACGGAAACGACTCCGCGGACGACGTCAACGAGATGGATCAGTCGCCGAGTCCCGACACTGTGACGAGCAAACCCGAGCCCTGTGCGGACGGCGAGCAGAAGCCCGCCGTCAACTCCAAGGACTCCGCGCAAGAAGCCGACAACATTATGCAAACAGATGGGGACGTGGAAATTGAAAAACCACCGAAGAAGAAGAGGGAAGATAACATGGTGCTGCCTAGCAACGGCTCTGCCGGGGACTCGGCCAGCAGGCAGACGGATGAAAAAGCCGTGGCTAATAAAACCGCTGGTCAGACGAGCCCGTCGGCGCACACTCCTCTGAAGACTTCCAAACACCCGCCCTCTCTGTTGTCGGAGAGGGAGGAGAAAATCCCTCGGACGGATTTTAATCAAGTGCCAGACAAAAAAGAAGAGGAGGAGACGTCGGTGGAGAACGTTTGTGCCGCCAACGGGCCACAGGTGAAAACTGAGAAAGTCGCGGAGGAGCAGACAAACGGGAAGGAGCCGGAGGACGTAGAAATGGAATCGAACCCTTCGAACACAAACCAAACTGTGGGGGAGTCTTGAGTAAACTGAACGATGTGAGGGGGAAACAAACACACACACATTAACTTGGGTGAGCTGTAACATAGGGAGAAAGTATGACTTCAAGACTTTCTAGGCCTTATTTCTACTCGGTTTGAGGTTAAGATAAGAATTGTTTTTACATTGAAGGAACATTTGATTTGATTATTTCACCAGGTGGGTGTCACCTTTTCATCATGGCCATCGTCGGACAATAAGAACAATTAAGGCTTGTGCGATCTTTCTTTGAGCAGCGTGGCCGCTTCAGCAGCTGATTGGTGAAGCGTCGCCCTCCGTCGGACTGGGTGTAGTCGTTAAGGTGAGACGTTGACCAGCTTTTGGGTGATTGTAATAAGTTAACAAGCCGCTTTGCAATAGCGCGTTTTCAGTCAGGTCATGGAAATGCTTTAGTTCTAGCCACTTCTGGAGAGACGTGACCCTGTTTTCGGTCTCACTGAGGCGAATGTAGAAACTCTCTTCGGTTTCCCAGTGTTCGGAGGGATGTTACCATAGCAACTCCTGACTCTTCTTTTTCGCCTGTCCGTCCCACCAAAAGCTGTGGTCTGTGGTGACATCGGGTCTTCTGGGATCGGAGGACTTTTTCCTCAGTTCTAAGAACTTTTCAGGGCATTATAAGAGCAATTCCCATAACTCCATCTGACTGTACTTTTGAAGTCCTTGATGTGAAGTACATGTATGGTCGTATTTCCTCTTCCTGATTACCGAAAACGACGACGCAGTGTTATTGGTTGAATGCATGAATGAAGCAAAAGGAACTGCTGTGATCAACATATGATGAAAAACAATTCCCTGATCAAAGAGAGTTTACTTAATCATGTCAGAGCAGAAAAACACTTTGAAGTCAATTTTGCAAAAGAGTCTGAATTTGGGACCATCAATAAAGCAAATAATGTCACATTTAGCGTTTACATCACTGGAAGTTTTGTCGGGTTCTCGCACAATTTGGGTTCAATGTGATAAAATCCGTCTTCCTATGTGTCAGAATTTTGCGTACAACGTATAATTCAGCCAAGATTTGACCTGAGAACCTGATAGAAAAAGCTTCCATGATGGAAGACGTGAATGTGACTGAAGCTTTTAAAGTACATGAGCAGACGGAAATGAAGAAAACGTTTGCAAATGCTGTCAAATTGTCACGTCATTTGTTACAATCCAAACGTGTTTCCCTTCAACAAATTGCTAAACGATCAAAGAAAACTAAAATTGAGTTCAAAAACGGGGCCGTCCAGAACACAAACAAATGCAGCATTAACAAGCAATCTGCATCTGTGATGGACCCAGAAATACTGTTTCATAGTGGGGAACGTTTCCAGAGCATCGTCTCGTTTCGAAGGACATTTTCCCGAGTGACTGCAGATTAGAAAGGCCAGGAAGTTGTTCAGAAAGCTTTCACAGGGAAGTGTTCTCGATTAGTCTCCGCACGTTTCCCATTTGACACATTTACTCGTGTTTGGACAACTAAACTACGACTTATTGGCTGATTTAAAAGTATTATGAAAGATTTGTCAGCAGCAGCGACTTAATATCTCTTCAGAACAGAAACGATGTAATGAGAGTTTCAGCGTCATCTGAGAACTTTTGTAGAAAAACGTCTTTTTCTTCCTCCGAACCAGTTTTTGTTCGTAAGGAAAAACAAACCTGTACTTGTTGGGTTGTTTTTGTTGGACCCTGTTGTTCAAAAGGAGTTATTACTGAATGTCATTTACCTGCAATCCATTTATCACATGCTTCTGATCCAATACGGCGTGCTTACAGAGTTCATAACACAATGTTTTTTTTGTATTTTTTTGGTTCCCTAATGTTGCACAGTCTGTGTGTTCTTCATGCAGATTTGGAAAGAAGTCAAATTTTTTTGAACAGCTTGATAGCTTTGCCAAAAAAAGAAAATGTGATAAGACTGGTTGATTGTACAATGTGTTTGTCTCCTTGGCAGAATCGATAAAGCTTTGGCTATATTTAAAGTTCCACTGTATTTTAATTTGAAATGGGTGCAGTCCATGAGAATCCACAAGCCAGGGTGATTATATCGATGCATCTTTTTGTATTTGCACTTAATTTTCACTATTAATTGTTCAAGTGACTGTAATTACCAAATGAAATGGTAATAACTTTATATGACTTTCTTTTCCCCTAACGGAGAACATGGCTGTTAACAAGGCAGAATAAAGTTATACTATTTTCTGAATTAATGAGTGTGGCGTTTCTTCGTTAACATCTGTGCTCCTCAGAACGCCGGCGTGGTCGCAGGCTGCGTTCGAAGGCTGCGTTCGAAGGCTGCGTTCGCTGTGATTCCTGAGACGTCTGCGTGGTTTTTTCGCAGCCTTGTACGGGCAGAAAATATCCCGTCTTTTTTTGTTCCCTCCTCGGTAAACAGAGCGGAGTGGCGGCGAAGTGATATGACTCAGAGCGGTGGGAAGGAAGGGAGAGATGACAGAGATATTGATGCAACACGACTTGTTCTGGCCTCGGGATCAGTGGGGAGATGAGGGTGTGAGGAAAGTCAGGTTGAAAAATACACACTGCAAGAGTTTCACTTTGTTGTTTGTTATTGAACTGCCCGTGCTATTCCTTCTTATATTGATCTGCTGACAAAACAAACAAACGGACTGAGCAGACTTGGTGGAACAGTTTAAAGTTTAGAAAAGACTTCATCCACTGTGAGAAAGGACTTCATGTTTTCTATGCGATGAAGCGTTGATTGTTGCAACGTGCAAAGCAGACACAGGATGAAAGTTGCAAGTATGCAGAGAAGAAGCTTCTTTAACGAAGAACATCTCACTGCAAAACCAGAGCTCAATCGAGCGCCGTTCGACTGAAGCGAGAGGAGAAACGTGCTGAACTGCAGACAACAATCAGCAAACGAGTGATATGAAGGCCGACCGAGAGCGTCCTGGTGGGAGGGGAGAACATGCAAACACCACACCAAGGAGCTGCAGGCCTGAAGGTTCAAGCCTGCATTCCACCACTTGCATCCCAAGTAACAGCTTATTTAAAGCAAGAGAAAATGCTGAACAAGTTTCACACTGAAAATGAGCAAAAACAAAACTCTCCCAATGAAACAAATACTTTACTCTTAAAAATGTCTTGCTTTATAGGTGATCTGTTTCTTTTTTTAAGTGTGGTCAAGGTATTTCTTAAATTGCGGGCAAGAAATTCCCATCTTCATGACCTTTTCTTGCTAAAATAAATAAATGTATCAGTTTTATTCAATCTGCAGGTAAATACAAAGTTTAGCCCTTTAAAGTTTTCTATTTTTTCACCAGACACAACTACTCTGCCTCCCTTTATCATTGTTCAGCAGGAATGCCATTATTTTGTTTGTAAGTGGCCTGTCGGTATTTTCTGACCCGTCTAACTCAGCCTCCTTTTTGCGGTGTCCGCAGTGGACTCGCTTCCTGCACACTGCCTCCTTGAGCACTCCTCACCCCCTCACCCCTGCGCGCAGCGTTGCCAGATTGAGTTCAGCCCCTTCGGCTGGAGGCTCGGGTTTATCTGGATCCAAAGAGGACGCCATTCAGGAGCTGCGCGCCGCCAGGTGAAGGAAGGCTCCGGTGCGGACGCTGGGGGGGATCGAGAGCGGACCGGGAACCGGGGACTGGACTTTTGCTCCGCGCTAACTCGGGCTTTTTGAGGGCGAGCGGGAAGATATGGCGGTGTTCTCCGCTCTTTGGGTGCTCCTTCTGTGCCAGCTGTTGTCCTCCTCCTCGGCCCAGGTGAGCCTCCTCCTCAGTGGCATCGCTGCGCTCCTGCCTCTGATGCGTTTTTGCGGACTGCTTTTCACTCAAAAACTTTACAGGAACGTATTTTTCCCGCATTTATCAGTTTCTAACTCGCATTTGTCGTGTTTGGTTCACTTCGGGCCTGACTTGCGCGCACTTAACTCCGACGCTCCTGTCAATATTTTCCTTCGCGTGTACTTTCGGTTCATCCTTGCCGCATTTTTGTACATGAATCAAAGTGGACGATCAGTTATTTTCTCAGGAGTCGCGTTACTTCTATTTCAATCCGCCGATTGTGCGTAATTGTGCGCAGGTGGCTGCGTCTTTGCGCGCACGCAGCGTCGGGGGTGATGTTTTCCCTGAACTTGTGGAATGTGCGGATTGGAGATCAGCGCGCACAAAGCCAACTCTGTTCGCTCAGGATCTCTGACTGAGCCGAACTCTGGAAAACATTTGGAAAGTCTTCGGTTTAGCGCGTTTGTTTTGTCGGTACAACGATGAGCCAGAGGTTTACGCTCCTTTTGGGTCAAACTCGAGTCGCACAATCCTCACGCACGGAGGGGATTTCAAGCGTTTTGGGCCCGTGGTTGCCATTTAGTTGTGGTGTTGCAGGTGTGTTGAATGAAGCTTTTGCAGAATTGCAACATCCTTCACCTTAAACTTTACTTGTGATTGAACATTTTTTTCTCAAAATATTCTCCAAAACCATCAACTTTTTATATCCAGCACATTTAAAACCACAACATGCACAGTTTTGCTTTCTCCACACTAGCCAGCAGCACTTTGTACTGTTGGTGAGATTTGGTGAGAAATGCCTGATTTGGGTGGCTTTCCTGTTGCAGAGGCCGGGTCCCAGAGGAGCCACTGGGCCCCCAGGACCCCCAGGAGCAGCAGGAAAGGATGGCACGGACGTGAGTTGACCAGACTCTTGAAGCTGTTTATACCTGAAAGTGGTGAATCTGTAATTGGACTCAATTTTGGATTAATAGAGTCTAACATGAGAAGCGTGGGACATATGATGAAGCTTGTGAAGCTTTGTTTTATAAACAACACTTTTTTCTTCATTTTTTAAACAAAAAATCAAGAACATATAATGAGGTGAAAATTCAAGAAAATCTGTTATTGCAAAGTCTTTTGGGCAGCTGATGTATTTTCTTTTTGTTCCCACTAGAGTTACATGTGAATGAGGCCTTTGCTTTCCTTAAAGTGGCTGAATGTTTCTAAATGTTACATTTTATTGCACTGGCTCCGCCCACAGACCCTCCCACCTGCCTATCAATGAAAGTTGATGGATGTCAGGTAGGCAGGGTCTGACTGCATCCTCTCAATGGTTTCTTTTAGATGAAGAAAAAAAAGTTGGGAAAACACATTTTTTTACAGACTGAAATTCAAACTTACTTTGATGATACTGACACTGTGGGAGCTTCTGTATATGTCCAGTTATTGTGACGCAAAGTCAAGGTGGGAAAATCAAGATGCTTCCTTTCAAAGATCGAGTATAATCAGGTTTCAGTGATTGCATGATTTGCAAATGATTGGAGTGGAAATCAGATTATAGGAAACTTAAGTGGGAGGAAAAACATTGGTGATGTTAACATGCTTTGTTACTTTAACTTTTGCACGTCTGAGTTGTGTCAAACCTTCAGTTACTTAAAGGCACAAAAGACTTTTTGTCCCACGTCTGTGAAAACTTCAAAACCTTCTATTTGTGGATATTTTGGCGAGTCCAGTGAAGTTTGGCCACACAGAGGGTCCATTCATACATTCCCCAACCCTGTGAGACCATCTAGAGTTTCACCTCGCACCTCCTCCCGGCTCCTCCACCCCCCCCCCACCCCCCAAACCAAACTGAGGCTTTAATCATGTGACCAGCAGAGCAGTTTACTGATGTTTGTTCTTTCCAAATCACTCCAGGATCCAAATATTGAGGACAGTAATCCTTTACACACAGTGTCAAACACCGGGGCCACTTGGACAGCTGTTCACTCTCAAAACAAAAGACCTTCAATAGTGACAATTTAGTTGTTACATTTCTTTCTTGTTGTTTTCCTTAACAGGGCAAACCTGGACCTGCTGGACTGCCGGGGAAAGCAGTAAGTATTTCAACAAGTCCAAGAAGTTTCAGTTTTATTACCTGAATATAGAAGATGACAGAACAATAAAGGTGCTTAAGCTTTGTCAAAAAAACTCAAACAGAACTTTAACTTCCAGTTATGAGTGAGATGATGAAACAGACAAGACTTTCGTCTTGAGTTTGTATTTCAGACTTCATTAAGTCACTTTGATGAGACAGAAGTGGTTTGAAATGATAGAAAAATTGAGTAATCTGGTAATTAATTGGTGTTCGTTACATGCTAAACTCTTCTTGATGTAATGATAAAGTGCTTCCTGAACTGCTCATGAATGCACCACATTGAGCACAGCTGCCTCTCTGTCCAGCCAGAAAGCTGTGGAAGGGATGCCTGCTGTTGTCCATTATGGCCTCCACTTAGTTTAATTTGCACCTCCACAGCTCAAAGGACAAGAACGTGAAATACCTTTGTTCGTTCTGTTGCTTGATGAGACTTCATTCCTTGCAGGGTCCCAAAGGGAAAGCAGGAATCCCAGGAGTGGCTGGACAGCCGGGCCTGCCGGGGCTTCCAGGTGTTGATGTGAGTTGCCTAATAAACACAAATAATCGATCTGTAAGCTCACTTCAACTCGGCACACCTGTCTGGTATCAGCGCCTCGGCTGAAATGCTCTAAAAGCGGGCTGATGGACGGAGGCGATGACGTGTGACGCTTTCTCTCCAGGGTTTGACGGGTCCCGACGGTCCCGCTGGCAAAGACGGACCCCCAGGGGAAGCAGTAAGTGTGTCGTCTTGGTCTCCTGTGTCTCTGCGGAGGAAGACATTTAAAGACGCGGCAGCTTCCGCACTTCACGCTGCAGCAGAGACTCGTGAACGCACGCATGCAGACTCGGCATAGCGATCAGACCTCGATGGCCACGAGGTTCGTGTTTTCCTCTGCCAGTCTGAGTCTGTCAGGCAGGCTCAGCGCCGTGGTGGGAATATTTTTAATGAGGGATCAGAATGGGATTTATTTTTGCTGCTTCCCTAATCCGACCTGGAATGCACCGTGTTCGGGACCAATCTGCGGCTCTGTAAGAGATGATGATCTGTTGAAGCTGAGAGGGAAACGGCGTTATCCACTGAGAGATGCTCGAGGAAAGTGAATTACAACACGTGGGACGCTGAACAGGAAAAAAAAATCACACTCTGAATAAAATAATGAAAAAATAAAACAAGGATCGGCGAGCCTCTGCTGTCAGGCTGCAAACTGTCAGGCCAGATAAACCCCCACCCGCTGTAACTCCACTAATTAGCCAGCCTAATGAGGAACCTTGTGTCAACTCGTGTCGTTAATTACTCTGAAAACTACTCTGTTAGGGACGGACCTTGGTGCTGCACAGCCACACAAAAAAAACAGGAGAAAATTGTCGGAGTATGAGACCAAACATGAGATGAGTTTGGGGTTTATGCGAGTAAAGGTTTCACATTCCGTGTCTTTGCTTCAGTCTGTTGCATTCGTGGAGTTTGCAAACCGATGAATGCAAAGTGTAACGTCGCCGTGTTAGATGTGTTTATTTGGAGTCTTTTAGACAACACAAACACAGCTGGGATGAGGTAAACACAGTGAGTGGACGAGGGGAGAAGTGCAATAAGGAGGCTGAATTTCAACTCAAGGAAGGCAGAGACCAAAGTAGTATTGTGCGTTTTGTTAACTTTTGAGTGCAGTGAATCTATTCTTGAATCTGTGCATTCAAGCCAATTAAAAACAATCACATTAGTTTGTCACAGTCACTGCCAAAACGTTTCCCTCGCTCTGTATTTTCACTCATTAAGTTCCAAACATTTGGCAGACTGATTTTATCGTGAATATTAACAGATATAACATGACAAATCTGTCTCCTTTTTAAACTGGCATGGTTGGTTTTTTATATCGACAGATTGGGAGGCCATTTTTAGCAGACAGCTGTCAGAATCTGAGGAAACTTTAAAAAAAAAAATTTTAAATGTTTTTTTTGTAACAGGAGTATTTATGGTGGCTCATTTTATTCATCAGGCCACACTTACACTTCTCACAAAGTCATACACAAAGAAAAACAGTGAAAGCGTAACACAAATACAGACTCACAGCACAAAATGTCACTAAAACTAAAAGCTGTTTAAACTGTTGGGAAGAGTCCTGACTAATAAGCTCCATTTGATTGCGTGGAAATGCAGCTCATCGACGAAAACACACAAGAATCAGTGACCAACATTAAGCTGCAGATCTGCTATTAATTTCAAACTGGGAGTCCTCCTCTGTAATTATTGTGCCAGTGAACAAAGCGCGTCCTTTGGGACTGCTTGTGTTGCTGACGGATTTACCCGAGATTGACTGTCATCACCAGTTGGCGTTATTAGCACGGCGCGCTGTGATGGCGGAGGAATCTGGGACTTTCAAATCACTTCTCCAGGCAGCAGCTTTACTGGCATCTTTGTGCCGTCTGGCCAGCTTTGACCCGTTTCTCCTGCTACTTTAGCACCAAACACACACTCTGTGTGCTTCCAGCGAGGACCTCTACTGACCTCATGTTTACTTTTTGATTCTCTGATCTTAATCCTATTTGATTCATTCTGAGTAATTTGTTTGGACTCGTCATTTGCAGATCGGGTTAAGTCTTGAGTGTGGTGCAAAAAAAAAAAGATAAGAAATGAAAGAATGTTGTTTTTTTAGTGTAAAGAAGAAAGAAAAAGGTTTCTAGTTGACTATGTTTGGGTGGCTGATGGTGCCTTTATCTCCAGGGCGACTCTGGACCTGCTGGCCCACCTGGACCTCCTGTAAGTAAACCCACATACTCCCTTTCGAAGCATCACACATACACAATATAATTCTGTGTAGTAGCTTCTCTAGTCACACTGACTTCATACCCACACTAATGCATCAGAGGCAGACTTGCACCATCAATGCAGGGGATAATTTCCTGCTGGGAGACACTCTTTCTGCTGTCGTGCTGCTGCTGATTCGGAGCTCTAATCAGCTCTAATCAGACTTCTGTAACCCTCCATTAGCACGGAGACGTAGAAACAGTGACGTACTTCATTTCACTGCATTCTAACGTGAATTAATCTCATCATCACTTTGGTGTTTGTGACTTAATTTGCCTTCCCGTGTCTTCCGTAGGGCAGAGGGAGACCAGGAGCTCCAGTAAGTTCACACCAGAGACTTTCTCATGTTATCACCTTGGTATAACTCATTAGCTGTCATGGTAAAGATTGGAGTATCTGTTTCCTGTACTTTGATCCAGACCAGATCATTTGCGTTACACATACTCTGATGTGTTGCACACACCCAGTCTCCTTTGTTTCCAGGGGCTACCAGGAACCAACGGGTTGCCAGGCGGAGTCGGACCTCAGGGTGCAGCGGTGAGTTTCATCCTTCTCTCTCGTTATTGACAGCCGATCATTAAAGATCTACAGTGACGCGAAATTCATCCCAAACTCTTCAAAAGCAACTCAAATACTCATGAAAAGGAGGCATTAACAGTCTTAGTTACACAAATAATCAGAAGTTTTAGTTAATTCTGGATTCTTTGCACTTTTTTCAATTTGCAAACTTTGTTTTTTTCCATGTCGGTGTTAAATTATTGTTCCTGATTTTATTCCAATCAGGAAAAAGTACTTTTATCTGGCCCTGAGAAGCTCAGGTCATTTTTTTTCCAAACAAAGCTCTTTTTTCTCTGCTTCTCAGGGTGCTGAAGGTCTTTCTGGACTTCCCGGACCCCCAGGCACAGATGGACCCCCAGTAAGTGCTGCTATTGTTTTATAATTGGTACAGTCAAGTATTTTTCCTCTGAATGTCTGTTAATTCACTACACCTGCTTCCTGCTTGACCAAAAGAAAATGGGATTTCAGAAACTTTGAGCTCACCTCTCACTGCGTCTCGTCACTTCCCTCCTCAGGGGCTTCCCGGGACCCTCGCGGATCTTAACGGCGACCTTCTGGTAAGATTTCAGCATAATGTGGTTTAAAAAGCAGACTTTCTCTCAGAATGCAGCTGCTGCAGACGCCTCAGTGGTTTGTCTCTCACCTCTGCAGTGTCCTGCGATCTGCCCTCCTGGTCCCTCTGGTCCTTCTGGGATGCCAGGATTCAAGGTGGATCTTGATGCTGCAATTTCCTTTGAGTGTATCCTGACAGATAAACACAGCTCAGCTTTTTAGCCCTCGCGACTGTATTAATTCGTTGCTTCATTTTCATCTCAACCTCTTAGGGTCACACAGGTCACAAAGGAGACAAAGGGGAGGTTGGGAAAGATGGAGAGAAGGTAAGTTCAACAAAAAAAATGTAGTTTTTTTTTTTTTTTAAATGAAACCAAAATATTTGCAGTCAGAGTCCAGCTCCTCATCATGGTGTGGTTTGCACATGGTTTGACGGTGCACTCCTGTCCTGTCCTGTCCTGTGTCTAGGGAGACAGCGGCCCACCAGGCCCACCGGGTATTCCAGGCACAGTGGGCCTGCAGGTGAGAGAGTAAAGAAAATGCCACAGTGCTTCAATCATGTTGCCATTTTTTAATTGTTTGTAAAGTCTCCTTGTAACGCACCGACGCTGTGTTTCAGGGCCCTCGTGGTCTCAGAGGTTTACCGGGCCCGATGGGAGGTGTAGGGGACAGAGTAAGAAGCTTTGATCACTCAGACCTGCTTCATCTTCCTGTTACACATTCACAAAAATGTAAAACTTGTGTGTTTGTACCTCAGTTTGACCTCATCCTCTGTGTTTTAACAGGGATTTCCAGGCTTCAGAGGCAAACCTGGAATTGCCGGCCTCATTGGAAAGACAGTGAGTCTCTCCTTGTTAGTTCGCCAACAGTCACATGACAATAAAACAATGCTCCCTAGCAGTTACACACAGCTAGAATAGATGGCTGCTCCCATCAATGAATAGCTGTGTGTGTTTCATCTGATGCCCTCAGGGTGATGCTGGAGAAAAAGGGTCACAAGGATTCAGAGGGCCCAAAGGAGAGATCGTAAGTGAAAGGCTCTTGGCTTGTCCCTGTGATTACACAGTAATGAGACACAATGACACCTCCCGTGTGTTTTCTAACAGGGTAAAATTGGTCCTAAAGGAGCTCCTGGGGGAGCTGGACCCAAAGGAGAGCCTGTAAGTGTGTATCAACGTAAAAGTAGACAGATTTTCTGAGTCAGTCCTATTCCAGAGTGATGAGGTTGATCTTTGATACTGTTGACAGGGAATTCCTGGCAGGGACGGAAAAGACGGGACGCCAGGACTGGATGGCGAGAAGGTAAGTGGCTCCTGGTGCTGGCTGATTGTTGTGAGTTCAGGCTGCAGCCTGAAGTGAAGCTGCGTCACAGCCACTGTTTTGTCTGACAACAGGGAGATGCTGGGCGCCATGGAATCGTCGGAGAGAAAGGACCAAACGGCCTTCC
>JAUESF010000050.1:11816269-11827990 GCA_032274765.1 Malacoctenus tetranemus
CTGCAGCGAAACAAGGCTGAGATTGAAAAAGTGTGTAAACACACTGGTTCTTTACTCTGAGACGATGTGGGACGCAGACAAAAAGTCAGCTGCTCAAAACTCATCAAATAACAACTAGAACTCAATCCAAAAATTGCAGTGGTGTCAAAAATCCCAACTTGTATCCACACACGAATACACATCAACATATGTAACGTAATAGCATTAATGTTAATGATGGGGACTTGAAACTGCACCAGAGCTTCTCTCAAAAGGTACACAGACAGTTTTGCCTCGTTGTGTGGGGAAATGATTCAATTCTTAGGTGAGTGGAACAATCTGGAATGAAGCGATCACTGCAGAGGCTGGTGTGGCTTTTTTGGAGCAAAAAAACTACAACTTTGTGTGCTCTTTAATCTCTTTTAGTATTGGACTGCCCCCCCAAACAGGAAACCGCAACAAAATTCCTAACTATTAGATTTAAACTCTTTACAGATCAAAACTGACATAATGTCTCCTGCTCCTACAAACAGACAGCAAACAAATACAACAGATGAAGCTCCAATCATCCAGTAGGTGAGTTAAAATACTGTGTATCCGAGGGACTGACATACTTCTTTGAAGGAGTCCCCGTAGGTTTTGTTGATGTATCTCATGAAGGCCGTGGTCCACTGCAGGGTTGTGAGTTTGTCTGTATCTGAGTCGCAGAACGGCACCAGCATGTTTAGCTCGTCACAGCACAGACGGATTTTTCTCCTGCGAGACAGCGAATAAAATCATGTAATCGGTTAATCCGGCAATCAATTGCAATCATCACGGCTGCAACGTGAGTACAAATACTGACTACAGAATGACGGCAACACAGCTGAGAGAAAATGCTTTTCAAAGAAATCCCTCTGAGTGAAGTTGTTCTTATGATGGCTGGGAAAATTACATATGCGTCATATGATGCTCAAAACACGAGCATGCTCGAGAGCGATAATTCACCAACATGTTTGATTACAAAAGGAAAAGTGTGGGGAATTAAAGAGAACAACAAAGACTGCTTCACCAGTTACTCACCTGCGCTCCCTCTCCTTGACGTTGTGCAGCTCCCTGCGCTGGCCGATCGGCATGGAAGATCGACTTCTTCTCTTGATGTTCCGCGACTGTCCAGCTGAGTCTGGAGCAACTTTGTCACTTTTGTCCCCTACAGAAAAATAGAAGTGTAATAGAAGTGTAATAGAAGAAAAATAGAAGTCTTGAAATGTGCAAGAAATTTTCTGCTTTGTGGGAACTAAAAAAACATGTTTTTAAGTTAAGCTCAGGCTGTGAATGTTTGTTATCACTTTCACTACTTACCTTCTGTTGCTTTGATTGTGCTTGTAAAGTGTATTTGTGCGACGACCCTCTCTGGGTTTAAATTAGATGGGAAATTCTTGGGGAGGATTAAACTCTGGTGTTTGCTGGGTTCGACCATGTGGGCAATAACCTAAAATTGCAGAAAGAAATTACACTGAGAACTTCTCTTTGATCATTAATTAACAAAAACAAGGAAAAATGACTATACCTGGCCACAAATATCTGTGACTGGGTCATAAACTCCTCTCACAAACGGATGAGAAACACCCAGAACATCAGACTTCATCCATCTACTTTCTGGATGCGGAACTGCCTCCTGTGGTTCCACTGATAGCTGATTTATTGTCAAAATGCTAAAAAGCAACATTAAAAATTAGTACACAAGCGTTAGATTGACACAAAACTGAGCAGAGTGCTTCATCACCGCAGCTTACTTGCTGAAAACTGCAGACTGAGCCTCTTGCTGGCTTGTGCTATCAGCTACCAGGCTGTTAAATCTCTTTTCCAAGCAGACTTTAGCGGATGACGCAGATCGCCTCTCGATGGAAGTGCTGGAACATGCAGGTGGACTGAGAGGGCTTTCTTCCCCTGTGATTTTAGCTAACACAAAATTCGGGATCTCGCCATAAGACACGGGCGTCTTCTGTCCCGACATCAGCTGAACGTGGTATTCGCTACAAGTTGACAGGTCAAGCGTCTGTGCAGCCAAGAAGGGAGAAAGCGCAGTGGATCCAGTGGGGTCTTTGTCCGTCACAGTGGAGAAGGAGGTAACATCTGGCTCCCCCTGAGGCCCGGCCTGTGCGTCCAGCTGTGGTTGGAGGAGGCGCTGAACGTGTGAATATTCAACCTCGGTCATCTCCATCACGCTATGCTCCAAGCCTAGCATTTGTCCCTGATTGTGGGAACATCCACGCGGGCTCTCCACCATCACAGAGTCACACGGACGGTGGTTTTTAAAAGACAAAGGAGAAGATGACATATCTCTCTCTGAACAAGGAACAGAGATCAGGAAATAAATGCGTCTCCCAAGTTTCAACACAAAACGCCTCACAAACGCTAAAATTAGCTAATAACTTCCGACAAAGCATACACACAACGACGAAGACAGCTTGTATATGAACTGTATATGGTAGTAGTTACAATATGTCAATAATTCAGCGAGCGCGAAAGCTTACAACAGGGTACCGTTAGCTAACACGTAAAAGTTAACGTTCCAGTCGGGTAGCACGTCGCCATTTTTAGCCACTCGACAATAAACATGAATTCATGTACAATTTTACATTAAGAATCCGTCCGTCGTAAAACAAGATTTTATCTCTGAGTTGACGTTGTCCTAAGTTCAAGGCATTTTATTTGAGTCAGTGACCTGCTTCGACTCCAACTTACATCCGACTGAGGCGGCGATGTTCCACTTCCGCCCGCAGCTGGAGCCTACTAACAGCGTGAGAGCGTCACAACAAGGACCAAAAATATACTCCTTCAGAATAAGTAACGAACACTTCATAATTAAATAAATAAATGATCAAAATTTACTTAATCTATTCTTTTATGTATTTTTCAGACCAATTTCAAGCTAAATATTATGCTAATAGGTCTTGTGTCTGAGAAATATCTGCAAGAAAACATCAAGGAATTTTTGCCCCGAAAATACCACTGTCCTACAAAGAGTACACTACTGTTTGTAACGTCTGAAGATAACCACAAACAGGGCTATCTCATCTTTATGGCCTTACCACACACTTCCTGTCTTCTTCCAAGAGGAGAAAAAAGATCTGCAGCAAAAATATTCATTTTCACAATGAGGACATAACCATAACTTACCAGAAGTTTTTATCCCTCATTTGTTCATTTTTGCAAATGAATCAGTCCACAATGAAACAAACCCAACCTTTCTGTTTGTGGAGTCTTGACGACAGAAAGATGTAATCATATAAAAACTTTATTTAAATTTTTTATTACATCCCAGGAGGTATGTGTGTGTGATTGTCACCTGTGTAACCATGTGATGTGACTTTTAGTTGTCTGCAGATGAACAAAATTAGTAAAAGTTCCTATGCACAGTAATAAAACTGGCACAGATGAGTGATACCCAGTGCAAAATAGCAGAGCAGGTCGAATATAATCAGACAAATCAAAGAATAGGAATAGAAGTATGACTAAACAATAGCAATGTTTACATTTGTAAGAGGCATTTTCCAATTTTATTCACCCAAGCTTCTGTCGCCCTCCTTTGGTAAGAAAGGGGACCTGCAGGAGGTTGTGGAAAACCATCCATCCCCCCATCTGTTTTCCTCTGCAGTTCTTAGCAGTGATGCCTGGACTTCACTCTCCCTGACACTTCCTCCCTTTCTTCCAGGGGGAACCACAAGGACATTTCCAGGCCAGCTGGGAAATTGTGGGGAACACCTTTGACAATGTTCCAATAGGCACATTTTTTTAATGACTTACTATGAACAATTAAGTTTAGATTTAGTCACTCTGCCTGCAGTACCTCACAACATTTAGTCCAACCAAACATTATTTGAAATATTTTGATGTCTGAATTCAATTCAATTTGTGAAAGTAGAGATGCATTGTGCTTAAATATGTAAACTGATCATGTGACAAATTTGGATACTTTTCATTTTGCCGTCAACAAATAATGAATACATATCAACAACAAAAACAAGTTGACATTTTTTAAAAAACATAAGGTACTTTATTGACATTGTTTCCTCAAAGAACAATAAACAAGCCACACATTTATCAACAAAACAGCAAAGCCAAATGAAAGAACCTTTACTGACACTGTGGCTATTTGCAAAAAAAAACTGCTTTCTGTACAAAATCCTGCTTGTGTTTAATTTTTTCTTGACTACAAGTGCAAGTTTAGATGAATTTTCACACCATCAGTTACATTTGAGGAGTTTTCAGTCCAAACAATATTCCAAAATAACCAAAAGTATTCACATCTTTCTTGAATATAACAAAACAAATAACTCAGCTTAGCTTGATGCCACTATGAGTTCTTCTATACCAGTTTGCAAATATAAGGCTGTGTTGATTTTCTCTTCAACGTACAGTTGAAAACAACTTTCCTTGAGAGAAGACATTTTATTGAATGGCTCGCTTATCAGTGTGTGCTGAAGATTGTGAGCATATTCTTCACCTCAACTTTACCAGCTTTGAACCAAGGTTGACTCAGCATAGCTTTTAATTCCAGTGCAGTTTTATCATTCCCACTACCTGTTTATTTTTTCCTTTAAATTTTCCATGTGCTACCATGAGCAAGTGTGTTACTTTTAGTAGGTAGACCTACATGATTATGTGGTCAAGTCCCTCTTGTTGACTTACAAGTCCACCTTTATTCTGCAGCCAACCAATTGACCCAGGTGCTTATTTTTTGATCATACGATTTGGGAAACGGATGGGGCCTTCACTTGGAGTGGGCAGTAGTGCACCTCGAGGTTTCTGGGTTTTCAATGGAAATATTTTACCACTTGGGTTTGGACAAGGACCTTGAGATCTATTAGGCAAGGCTGAATGTGGTTTACCATGTTCTCCGCGTCTTGCAGTCTGATAAGCACCTCTCTGCCCTGGTTCTCTGTTTCTTCTGCCAACCTGATGTGGCATTGGCATGCCTGATTGAGGTTCCCATGACTCAAAACCTGGCTCAACCACATCTGAATATGTGTCAGAACCAAGAAATTTGTGATCTGCATCACTCCGACATGGTCCATGTCTGAAATCTGAACTATTTGGTGATGGCCCTCTCATTTCTGTTCTATCAGGCCCGAACTGCTTAATTCTTGGACCTCCCCTTTGCATTCCCAAATTTTGCTCAAATCGTTCCTCACCAGGTCTAAAGCTGTATCCTGAGCCACTCCTATCATGGCCTTCCATGTCAAATTCTCTCCTGTCTGGGCCTCGTCTATGAGGCCTGGGTCCCTCTCTGCTTCGTGCTCTCGAACTCCCCCTGAAATCTGGCTGGCCCCAGGTGTTTACCATATCTGCATTGTCCCGAAAATCCTCTCGAATGTCTCTACCTTGGCCTCTGTCATCGCTTTGCTGTCTGCTGTCTGGAAATCTTTCCTCTCTGAAAAATCGTTCAGAAATTCTTTGGTCAGGCTCTTCCCATTGGTTATGATGTTCTCTATTGACTCCTGATGGTACCATATGAGGGTCATTTTGAAAAGGATCAGGAACCCTACAACTGGGATCATTCCACCCATCTCCTTGACCCATGACAGGCCCTGACCTCAGCATATCTGGCCTTTCTCGTGGATGCCCTGGCCCCCTACCTCCATGGCCAGTCCATTCACGACATGGACCTTGCCAACTCTGATCCTGCTCTTGCTCATGGAGATTCTCTCGCACCCTATTGTCTTGTCCTTCCCAATTACTGTGTGACAGGTCAGTTTCATTGGCGAACTCTTGCATCGTGTATTCCGGCTCTGGCCTTCTAATGTTTCTTCGCACAGGTCTCAGACTCCTAAAGTTTTCATCTGTTTCCTCAAATCCTGGGACATCGCTATAACAAATTTGAGGTTGTGGTGCTCCCAAGTCATCTGTTGGATCTGAATGCTGGAATATTTGTGGACCTCCTTGTCCTCTGTATCTTGGGCTTTCTACAAGACTCTCATCAGTCCGTAAATCATCCAAATAAGGGTCTCCACTATGGTGCCCTGGCCCGCTGAAATCTGGACCTCTTGGTCTTTTCCTGTCAGGTCTGTAACCCTCTGTCATGGGTCCTTCCCACTCAGGTTCTACTCCTCTAAAATTTGGATCACATGATGAATTATTTTCAAACATCGAACGACTAACAGGACCTCTCCCATCAAAGCCTGGTTCACTGAAATCAGGACCTCGAGGTCCTCTCCAATCAGGCCCATGAACCTCTATTGATGGGCCTCTGTTTTCAGGCCCTGGCCCCCTAAACTCTGGACACCCAGGTCCTCTCCTTCTTTGCCTTGGCATCTCAAAGGATGGGCCTCTATTTTTAGGTTCTGGTCCCCTGAACTCAGGACCTTCAGGCCCTCCAAAATCAGTCACAGTACCCTCTAAGAACAAGTCAATGTTTTCAGGCCTTGGACCCCTAAAATCTTGACCTCCAGATTCTCGCCCGTCAGGCCTTGGAACCTCCAAGGACAAGCCCCTGTTTCCAGGTCCTGGTCCCCTGATCTCGGGAACTCTGGGATGTCGAAGATTTTCCATGGATGAACCTCTGTGTTCAGGACGAGACCCTCTGAGCTCACGAACTCCAGGTCCTCTCCTGTCTGGCCCATGACCCCCTACAAACGAGCCTCTGTTCTCTGGCCCTGGTCCTCTTAATTCTGGACATCTAGGTCCACTTCTGTCAGGACTATGACCATCCTTGTGTATGCCTCTGTCCTCAAGACCAAATCCTTTGAATTCTGAGTCTCCTGGTCCTGAACCTGGAGTTCTTCGAAACCCTCGGCCACTAGCTCCTCTCTGTTTAGGTCCAGGACCATTCATGGGAAAGTCTCTGTTGTCAGGGCCTGCTCCTCTGAAATCTAGGCCTCCAGGTGCTTTCCTGTCAGGCCTACAACCTCCCATAAATGGGCCTCTATTCTCAGGCCTCAATCCCCTAAACTCAGAACCTTTAGGTCCTCGACTATCCGGCCCAAGTGCCTCTGTGATGGTGCCTCTTTTTTCAGACCCTGGACTTTCGAAATCTGATCCCTCTAACACTCTCCGGTCAGTTCTTTGAATGCCTGTACCAGGGCCTCTATTGACAGTCGTGCTAAAGTTTGAGTATGCAGGTCCTCTTCTGTCAGACCCTGCATCCTCCATACATGAACCCTCACTTTCAGGCCATGGTCTTCTGCAATCCAGCCCTTCAGTGTTTTCATTTTCATGCCATGGTCCAACCATTACATTACTTCTGTCATGCTCCAGTCCTTCTCCGGTGGGAGCTCTACTTTCAGAACCTTGAAATCTCATCCCTTGCCTATCTGCCCCTGGGTTGATCAAAGCTTGACCTGTTCTTTCGGGCCATGGGCCTCTGACAGCTGGACCTGGAGTTCCTCTCAGGTCAGGCACTTGACTCTCAAGAGCTGGACTTCTCCTCCCAGGCCCTGATTTTCTAAAATGCAGTCCACTCATATTTGGCCCAGGACACTCCATAGTTAAACCTCTTCTTTCCAGTTCAGGCCCTACAAAATCTGAATGTCTTAATGCTTTTGAATCAGCTTTTTGAATGTCCATCATTTCACCTCTTTCTTCGTGACCTGTAAAAGCTGTGACTGGTCCTCTCCTGTCATGCCCTGGAATGTCTGGCCTTAAAATTTCCTGTCTTTTTTCAATGAAAGTGGGAGCTCCCGGACCCCTATGTCCCGAGTGTTGCATGTTTGATCCTCCTTTTTGGGGCCCACATTCTCTAAATTGCTTTGATCCCAAACCTATCTCAGCCTCCTTGCTCTCCATTTGGGGCCTCATTTTATCAGTGTCATTGATTCTACATTCATCTCGTAGAGATAACTCCCCTTGTTCAGACTCCCTCCAATCATGTGTAATGTCTAACCTTGAGCAATCCCAATTTAGATTACTACAATGTGGACCCCTTTCTTGACTCCGACTCCTCATGTCAGGATTGATGAACCCTGGTCTTGGATCTCTCCATTCTGAACTTGACATATTTTCTTTGAGTTGAAACCTTTGAGCCATTTCTTCATTTGTGCTTTCTAGACTTTGTGCATTTTGTTTGTTGTGGCCCCTAAAGTTTGGATCTGTTCCTTCAATGTCTTTTGCTGAACTCCATCTACTCCCGCTTTTATTTGAGGGACCAAACCCATCGACACTTTGACTAGGGCTTTGAGTTCTTCCTGTCACATCTGTCATAAAATCATGGTTCGCATCTAATTCTCTAATTTTATAGACATTGTCAACCCTGTGAGGCCTTGCACTGTCTCTCAAAAGACCTTTCATTGATATATCTTCCCTTGCATTTGGTAGGCTTGATTCTGTCGTTGGTGAGTTTGCAATGACCTCTACTATCCTCTGGCCCAGTTCAGGAGCAGAAATAGAATAGCTGATTGCTGGATGCTGTGTGGGAAGACTTTCTGCTCTTTTTTTCTCTGTTCCAATCACACTTTCTCCTCTCACACAAGGATTTTGTACAATCGAGTCTTTAAGATCAACGGCTGTAGTGCACACAGCAAAGGGAAGATTGTTATTTTGCTGAATGACCAAAGGCTCAGGCATAGTGGCTTGCTCAATGGGAACGTCAACAACTTCAGTCTTAACAGAACCTAGTTTTACTGTGGAGCTATGTTTGACAAACTGTGGCTCCGGATCAGGACTTTCTGGAGAATCTCTGATTGGGGGATCAATTTCTCTTAAAGGAATTGTAGTTTCAATTTTGTCATGGAGCTGAGTGTTTTGTTGGATCGATTTTTCCACCTCTGAAAGCAAAATACTACTTGTATCACTATGTTTTTGTGGCACCAAGATTTCAAGCTTGACATTATGACTGGGTTGACTTGAACACAAATTTAAGTTTTGGTCTGGCATTTCAGCTAGATCACGTTCTAATTTAAGTCCCTCAGGATCTTTTTTAATTATTTGTCCATCGGGATCTTTTTTGATAGTAGCTGGGAAGGATGATGTTTTACTCTCTAGAGCAATAAAGTCTGGAGCACTGCATGCAGCACCTGCATCGAGTGAATTCATAAGTCCTTCATGGGTGGGTTCACTGCATTGTTGTGATAGAGGGGAAATAGAATCTTTTCTTCGAGAAGAAGATGTGGATCTCCTTTGACCACGGGAATGTCTGCGTGATGAGTGGCTTTTGTGATGGTGCCCTTGTCTTTCAGACTGATCTCTAGCTCTGTGCTTTGACCTGTCCCTTTCACTCCTTCTGTGTCTATCTCTATCTCGTCGTCTTCGAGAATGTGAAGGAGAACGTTGCTGTGACACCTTTGAAGGACTTCTATGGCGGCCCCTTTCACGACGACTTCGCCTTTTTGGCGATGATCTTCGCTTTCTGCTGTGGTATGAATGAGGAGATGTACCTTTATGACTGCCACCATGTCCTGATCGAGACAAAGGGTCACCCATATTTGTCCCTCCTTTAAATACATCATCTTGGATTTCATCAAAAAGTGATTCATCCTCTGGATCATAGGCTACGTCAGAATCCCCAATTTCTCCAGCAGAAGAATATTTGCTATAATCGTCTGCATTTTCTGGTGCTTCGTATTGCTCTGCAGTGGCATTTTCATCAGTGTTTACATCATGATCACCTGTAGTGTCATTGAGCTCAAAGGTTTGTGAGTCTACATTAGTACTGTTGGGAGTCTCACTGGGGGTGCTGACCTTGTCTGTTGATTCTGAGGACTTTGACCCTGTTGACATGTCACTTTGCACTGGTGGCAATGGTTTTCCTGGAGGAGACATGAAATTATCAGAAACTGAAAATTTAGCCATGAACATACCAACAGCCTCTCTTTGCTGGCGTAGCGCTTCCTCCTGCTCTTTCAACTGCCGTTTCTGCTCCTCAATTTGCTTATTAAGCTCTTCAAGCATTCGCTGTTGTTCACTCAGAGTTGCAGCTGAGACAACCACACTGCCTGTAGGACAGTTTGGTGTGATTGCTGCTGGCACAGGAGTTTGCACTGGTAAAGATGTGGACACTGCTGTTGGGCATGACGGTGAGTCTAAGAGTTGAGTTGGAATGGGTGGCTTGAGTGAAGAACTGCCACTTTGAAATTCTTGAAAGATGGTCTCATCCTCGGGGTCATAGGCCACATCATCTTCCATAAAACCCGATGATACAGCATCACCCTTATCTTGTTTTTCTGAAGTCTTTGGAGCAGTCATTCCATATCCCATTGCTGGGTCATACTCTTCCTCTGGATCATAGGGTCGGTCAAAGTCATTTTCTTCTTCCTCTATATTTTTTACTTTGGACTTCTGTCCATACTGTTGAACAATCGGATCCATCATTGACCTGGACACCTCAGAAGACACTGGGATCTTACTGGTACTTGTTGATTTGGTCAAGTGTGCATTGGGGGAGGCTGTTGAATCAGAAGAATCACTGCGAAACAAAGTCTTCAGAATAGAATGTATTGTTGTCTTATTAGATGATTTGGTGGTATTCTTCTCAGAGATGATGCTTGCTGCTGGCTGTGGGGCAGTGACACTGACTGAGGTGGAAACAGAAGGATTTTTTGTCATGGAAGTAAGAAGGGACGGTGCTGTCACTGAGCCAGAGGAGGAAGAGTCAGGGGGTGACCCAGGGCAAGATGGTGATCCCAGAGGAGGGGTTGCACTCGCAGGAGTCTCTGGATCATACGGCTGGAATATTTCTAATTTGTCAGAACCATACAGAACTGGTGGTTTTGGGATCCAAGTAGGGTCTTTAGACATGTGGACTTTTGGTCTCTTCTCTTCAACTTCTTGAGGCAAACTTCCTGCACGTTTTGTCCTTTGAACTATTGCTAATCCCAGAAGAAGATTGGGCCGGTTTGCTTCAAGGCCTAAACAAAAACAAAAACAAGACAAAAAGCAAAGCATTAGATAGAGCAGCTTCTCCAGTTCTTCGCTTCATAACTGAAGCTTAAACAAACAAGCAAAAACTAAGAATAGTGTGGGAAGTAGCCCAAATTAAATGGAAACACACCTGGTCCTTCGAGAGGTTGAAGTATGGGTGGGATCGGTTCCTTTGCACTGAGTGGAAAAAGGTACATGTCCTTGATGGAACCGCTGCTATTGGAAACCACACCAAAACGTCCTCTGCTGCTAAAGTAGGAAAACATGGAGACATAGGCCACCTCTTCCTCCTCTGTTGCAGGTTGAAACCGGATCACACATAACTCCTGATGATCCAAACACACACAAGGGGTACAGTAAACATTCTGATACTTTTTCAGCGTGCATGAAAATCTGAGTAAAATGCTATATAGTTTACTTGCCTTTGTCACAGAGGTCTTGAGCTTTGCTACATATTCCCACACAGTGTGAGGCAATATCCGTCCTCCAATTTGTATGGTGTCAGGTAGATCCTATGAAAAAAACCATTTTTTTCAACTTTCATGCCATCTGAAAATGATGGATCTTCTTGATATGACTTTATGTTGATAAGTTTTAGAGTATTACTATACCGCTTTAAGATTTTCAGCAGATCCTGAAACCAAGTATCCCTTTGTGACAAACTTGGCTACAGTGAGCATGTTTAGAAAACCTTTCCACACTATGTCTTGCTTCGTCAGGAACTTAGAAGTCTCATCTTGTGCAAGGGACTGAGATAGCATTGTCCTGAAACACAAACCACAACAAATATAATCATTTGCAGATACTGCACGAAATGTTAAACGGGTGTGATAGATAGATAGATAGACAGATAGACAGATAGATAGATAGATAGATAGATAGATAGATAGATAGATAGATAGATAG
>JAUESF010000050.1:11842355-11854342 GCA_032274765.1 Malacoctenus tetranemus
CAGGCAAAGGATGAAGACATCAGAGGTGAAAACAGTTACTTTTTGTATCAGTAACTGAGTGAGTCGATGAGTGTTTGGTAATTTTTACAACAGAAAAAAGGAGTCACTGTCTAATAGTGGATCATGTTTCGGCGTAGTTCCAACTTCCAAATTGGTTCTGCCTCTAAAAAAAACGTGTTGTAAGACGGAATTAACAAAATGGATGGTGTACCATAGAACATACAACTCTTAGGAGAGCTTGGACAGCCAACTGCTATTTTCTCTTTGCTGGCATGTGTCCCACAACATTGAATGACTACACTGCTGGATGTGTGAGAGAATGTGTGCGTTTGTCTTCAGCTCCAAAAGCAGCTCAATGATACTTCTGGTCATTCTGGGACATTTACTGTTACACAAAGAGTGATCTCTTTAAGCACCCCTTTTTTTCTTGAATGCCTGACCCTGCTGACCTCTGTGAACAATAACAATAAGTTGTTTACAACAAACCAGCAGTTTTTCTTATGTATGAAGTTACAACACTCGCCATTTCCACAAAGACTGTACGGCCTCAGAACAGTCATACAACCAGCCCGTATTTTAAGGAAAGACAAATCCTTGTTTACTCTTGAGTCTGGTTTCGAATGAGCTTCACAAAAGTTGTGATACTAAACATACTTTTTTCTAAACTAGAGGGATGTCAAGGCCGCTGAGAAGTGAATTAACTAATTTCTTGAAAGAGAAAAAAAAGAGATAGAATCCAGGATCCAAAAAATGTGATCTGAAATTGTGAACAGTAAAATTCCCTGATTGCTGAATGGAGAGTTAAGCACAATGATAAAAAAATGACAAAAGTAGCAATCGGGCCGTACCGCAGGAGTAGCAAATCTATGATATTGAAAGCAACACTTTTATCCTGAATAACTTTGATGGTGAATAAGTGCTCTGTCAAAACAGTGCTTTTGCTACCAAGTATGACAGGTCAAATCTTAAATAATTGAAAATTTAAGAGTGACAAATGAATTGCACGGTGTTAATCATAATATTAGGGTAGGCGGGTTGTTGTAGAATAATGGAAGTATGAAGCTCCCCAAACAGGTTGCAACCTCTCAGAAAAAGGTCTCCATCTTCTGCTTTATATGACCACAAAATTCAAGATCACTGGAGTATTTGGATGTCCAGCAGGAACAACTCTTGGTCACGTGTTCAGGTCATTCTTGAGACGAAAACTGGACTTTGTTTTGAGAGTTTCATGTGTTGGACAGAAGAAACTGCTGAGCGTTGTTCCACTGGGCAGAACCGCAGTTCATCAGGCCTCGCTCAGATGATGCGGTCACAACTCCCCAACGGAAAATCTGGTGTGAAGATGCTATGTCAGACGAGATCGTCTCCCGACTTCGACCCCACCGAGAGGCTGCGAGACGGCCAGTAGCACAACAGCTGGACGTGTAGCCGCTCCCAGCAGGAGCCAGCACGTCAGGCACAGTTTTCTCCGGAAACATGCCTGCGCCTCGCAGTGGCACATCCGGAGTTTCACTGGTTTCATGTGGTGCAATCCAAAGTGGCTACAACTCAAGGTCAAGCACAGTTCCGCGAGGTAACTGAGCACCTGTTTTTGTTGGAGTAAACCTTTTCGACAACTTCTTTGACATTGACTTATGGTGTGGTTTCAGCCCTGTTTGCCATAGGTGTATATTTTATCATGTTTGTTTATTTTGTTGGTTTTTTAATATTCAGGAAATTGTTAAGCTCTTTCTTTTATTGGGCTGAGGTTGTGATCCAAATTTCTGCTGCCTTTCTTTTACAAAAGAGATGAAGTTCATCACATCAATTCCAAACGCATCTTGCAGTTTACACTGGAAATGTTGGGTTTGAAGGAGTTGTGCACTTTTAGGATCGAGTTCAAAAACAAGCGTCAGCATTCACCTGCTCTGTTCTGGTGGAGCAGCAGAGTCCTTCCAAAGGATTGTGTAGTTAAATGTTCAACTGGGAAAAATCTGAGCAATAACCCCTCCCGTCCTGATTTTCTTCATCATGCATACAGTGTTACATTCTGCTGCTATTTTATCATGCTCGGAACAACCTTGTTCCGATGCACATTAAAAGGTCGTGTATCTTCCTGTTTTGTGGATTCCATACTCACATTATATGTATTCATTTCCTGTGTGCTGCACAAAACGTATTGAATTAGGCTATGTTCAGATGTGTACTTGTTCAAACACACCCTGTTTCCTGTGTTAGCGCAGTCCATTTGCAGAAGTGTGAACTCTGTCATTTGTACTCTGAGACAAACCACCAGACCAAGTCTGAGAGGGAGGGGTTCATTATTTTGCAAATACACTTTATAGTTGTTTCACTTAAATTCAGTAGTAATCGGAATGTAATACTGACAACATAAGTGCAATGTCCTCCCAGCAGACCACATCTGCTGTGCACAATAGAGGAATCTTTGTCACTGTTTTGGCTGTTTCATTGCGTTTAAAAGCAGTGTGCATGTTCTTAGCTACAGATTATCATATGTTACGATTTTGAAAATGCTGGTGTGATCGCAACGTGAAATACACCCATGTGCAAATTTCAACGACTTAACGTTGTCTCTGGTCCAAGAAACAGCACCACAAGTGTGAATACTGCATTCAACTGGGAATGTCTGTGGTGTTTTTCAGTTCAGTCATCACCAAAAGTGGAAGTGAAAAGAGATGCAAAGATCTCCTGATCAGGAGACACAAAATCAGTGGTATGAGAGTCACAAGAGTCAGAAAATATGGTCGTATGTGTGCAAAACTGAAGCATATGAGAACTGGGGAAACTACCGATAGGACTTTGTGATGAAATGTGATTTATATTGCCTTGATGCACTTCTTTTGTCATGATATATGACCTCAAGTGACAATAATTAAATATAAAAAACTCTCGACTCCTCTTCTTAAAAAGTGACAACAGAACTCATTTCACTATTAACCAAACTCCAGGTACCATCTGGATCAACCATCTGTGCAGGTCAACTCTCTCCTCCCATCTTCATCTCTGCAGCCACAGAAAGTCACCCCCTCAACTTCCTCCTTTGTACCCGCTGTCCAGTCCCTAGGACCCTAATCAAGGCGCTGTCCAAGCCGATCGCAGCTTTTCTGTGTCACAGCACTGCCAGGAGTGTGTTTGTGTGTGAAGTACTGACAAATCAGGCACTGAAAGTCTGGAAGAACTGATGATGTCAAAAAAATGGTTCCTTGAGAGATCCGAAGGATTGCTTGAGCATGACACAGAGGAGAGTGCAGTATTGTGGAATTTTGTTGTGCGGTGCATTTCATGGACACAAACTGTGTTCTCAGCTGGAAGCCAGTGTCCAAAAGAAAAAGAAAAAGAAAAAGTTGGGAGACATCCCCTGTTGGAGGCATCACACGAGGCGACACAGAATGATCGAGTTCATCTGATCTGACTGATCAGAAAGTTGAGCATCATTGACGAAACGGTCAAAACAACTCAGACTTCATGAGGCAGGCCTTCCAAGAACCAGTGTGCTCGACGGCACCGCGAACAACGGTGGGTTTCACGATTTGAAGCGCGCGACACTCAATCCGAAGCAAGAGAAGAACCCTCACTGAGGAGAGAATCTCCAGTGAGTCTGAACAGGGTTTGTGTGTATTTGTACTCAGACAAGTTAATTTTTTTTCTCTGAATGTATTGAAGTTGCATCTGTGATTGATTTGAGGTTTCAAACCTTTTCATGTAATGAAGGAATTATTTTGTGTGACAACCCTTTGAGCACAAACTGCTTAATGATTCTAAAAATATAATGATTAGTAGACATAATGACTGACGTGATCTTTGACCCTTCCTGCCTGAAATAAAGTGTTACAATCTTTATTTTTGTTCTTATTCGCACCATTAGTGACCAATAGAAACTGAAGTTTTGTATTTGGAAAATGTCTGTTGATAAAAAAAGAAAAGAATTGGTTTTGCAAAAAAAAATCTATTTTTGCATCGCAGAATGTTGTGTGCGCAAGAGAGCTACACTGCAGATAAAATGAGCTTGTATGCTTGTCCCGTCATTCGTACTGCATTGGGTTCCTTTCGTTTATAGCTAATAGATCCTGAACCTTGACTGTAAATTTTTCTCCATACGTGTTTGAAGGCATGTCATTCACTGCACGTAAAGTGTGGACCAAGAAATATGGTTTTCAACAAGGAAGTTCTTCCAACTTGTTGACGTCATTGCTTCTCAGTGAAAACCTTTGAGCTTGTGAAAGAATCGCAAGAAAGTGTTTGAAGACGTGGACCCGGATCATGGTTGAGTCGCCTGCCTGCACAGCAACACCCGGCGCACACACTTGCTGTGGATTGTTTGTGTACGACTTTCCAGTTACAGGACTGGTTTTGAGGAGCGTGTCCGGTTAAACCTGAAAGTGTCGGGTTTCTTTCAGCAAACTCTTTTGGACAGAAAGTTTCGAAAGAGGAGTTATTAAAGTGAAGATACTTACCCACTGCTGACCCCTGCTACTTAGCAGTCATCCCAGTGCAAACTCGCGCGTGTATTCCTAAGTAGTTCTGTGTGACTGTATGTGTGTGTGCTTGTGTATTACTGAACTGTGTAGTTTAATGGTCGGGGGGGAAAACGCAACAGAAGTGTAACGCCATCAAAGGCCGTTTGGTGTGGTGCGTCAACTGCTGGATGTGTTTGAGTATTGCACGGTACATACACGCTGTGTGCAACTTAGATGGCGGAATGGGAGGGGCCTGCACTTCTGTCAGAATGGGGTCGCAGGCTTTAGATGAAACAGCTGCCTCCTGCTCTTCATCCTCCTCCTCCTCCTCCTCCTCCTCCTCGACCTGCTCCTCTTCACGTTTTGCCTCAGCTTTTGCTGCTAACCTTTTTGACATCCGACCAGACCTCTGAGCCTACGATGGAGGAGATTTTTGTTGAATGAACTCAGAAGACATAAATATTCAACTTGCCCACATTCCCACTGTGAATGGATGCTTACCTTCGCTGCAGGTTTGGCCGTTTGTGTATTTCTCGGTGCCCGTCTTTTGGACTTGGGCTCTTTCGGGACTGAGAGTGTCTTCATAGTGACGGCAGCGTGCTGGAGGATGCAGTCTGGGCCACAGTAAACCGAATCTGGCAGAGCTTGTTTGGAACAGCCAGGCCCAATACACAAGGGAACCGAGCTGCCTGTGTCCATCTCAGATTCACCTCCCAGTTCAGCTTCAGGTTTGGGTTCTTCTCCTGTTACAGGAATTTCCCTCACCTCCTCCTTCTCCATCACCACTCCACTCTCCTGAAAGAAGATCTGCATTTCAACCTGGAGAATGGACTGCGTTTGTGCACGTCAAACCTGCGAGTACTCAGTAATCACACAGTTGAGGAAGCCAAAATTTAACTCCCAATTCCCTGATGAGTCAGAAAGTCTTTTCAATTTGTCAGTGACAGAAAACACAGAGCCATGTGAAGAGAAATGACACTCCAAGTGAAATCCAAACCTTAAGGTCCTCCTGCTCCTCTGGGCCCTCCTCTTCTCCACCAGGAGGACTAAGAGTCAAACATTCAGGGAGGCCAAGTGCAGGGTACAGCAACTGGTCGGACTCCTGCAGGACCTGGCTTTGATTCTTTGTGGTGCAAAAGTGGCAGATGTACTCTTGCCCATCTCTCTCCATTGCACCGACACCAACACAGTCGCCGTGGAACCACTCCTGGCAACTGCCGCAGCACACCATGAACCTGAAAGTAGTAGTTAACAAGAATCATGAAGAAGTGAAAGTGAAAGATGGCTCCGCTTTGCAAATAACATGTTTTGCTATGAGTGATCAAATACCTCTTGTCGTGCTTTTGTCGGCAGATGCCGCACACAGCGTCTGCATCATATCCTTGAGTGTCGGATATTCTTGGAGATTCTTTTAAAGAGTCCTTCTGCTTCTCTTCATCTTCGGGTGCATTTACATACTGGCCAGGGCTTGTATTCTTGTCCGAGTCATTGTCTATGATTATGCAGTCTGAGCCTGAGCTCTGAGTAGAAATCAGACCGATATCATCATCAGTAGGTGCTTGCATTTCAAGAGGTGTGTCTGTCCTTTCTATTTGCAGTTCAAGTGATTGCTGCTGCTGAGATGCATTCAAAGCCATCTCCTCTTCATTGTCTCCATCGTCGTCTGTGCTGAACTGAAGTGCTACAGCCCTGCCCCTTCCTCTGCCCTTTCCTTTCCCTCTGCCTCTGCTTCTCCCTCGCCCCCGAGCACGTCCCCTCCCACCTTTGCCACCTTTTGCCTTTGAGCTCTCCTGCCTGACACGTGAAGAGAGCTGCTCCTTAATTTGCAGGAGAGTCATATTATCACTGTCTTCTTCTTGGCTTGAGATCAAAACCACATTCTGGATTTCCTTTCCTGCCACATTGTCAGGTCTGCCCGGTTCTACAATCTCCATGGCATCAGAAACCTCTGGATCTTCCACTGCCTCTGATTTGGTGGCATCCTTAGCCTCTGTGGTGTCCATATCAGAAACTCCCAGAGCATCCGACATCGTCATTGACAGGCCTTCTTCTCCTCCCAGCAGAGAGAAGGCAGTATGGAAGGCAGACCCAAAGTCTTGCCATCCAGCAGGATCAAGGTTCACTCCGGTAGAAGCCTCTGAGGCCGGCTTACTATCCTCTGAGGCCGGCGACGATGGGGCGGACCACTGGAGCTCATCGATGACACTCTTTGCTGTGCGAGCAGGGCCCGCTGTGGTTTCATCCTCCGTAGTGGTCCGAGGTGTTGGGTTGGTTTTACGGCTTCTTAATTTCCGAACGGGTGAAGGACTGTGACTGAGGTCTCCAACTTCCTCCATGAACTCTCGTTTGGCTATTGTCGATCGTCTGAATCCCCAAGACTTTTTAACCTGTGACAGGGTCGGCCGAACGCTGGACTCTCCCCCTTCATCTTGTCTCTGCTGCTCTTCTAAAGAAAGACACACATCACACAGATTTACAACAGAGTCCTCTGTTTTACAAAAGTCTATCAGGAGGACTTGCAAAGTGATTGTACCTGCATTCAGACTACCATCATCAATGACGTCACTTTCTGCTGAGTCCATATTGAGTAGGTAATGATTTCCACACCTGGGAGATCATATCAGTTAGCGGGCAGTGAAAATGCAACGTTGGAAGCTTGGCATAAAAAAAGACCTACATGCAGAAAAAAATAGATACCTCTACAATCGACATGCAGACTGCTCTTGTCGTCACATGTTCTCAGGGTGTAGGTTGTACTCCACTTGCCTTTCAGGGAAAATTACCTGAAGAAAACAGACCAAAGAAACTTTAGAAGAGGATCAAAGAAGTTGCTTCAAAAGCCTCAATTTGTTGCCAATATCTCCTATCATATCGATAAGCATTGTTAAGAGTGTGTGTGTGTGGTTTCTAACAACTCATATGCAACAGTTTCTGCATAAAATGAACACTACAGCATGAATGAGGTGACATCTGGGTCCAATCATAAAATGCACTGACTGAAAAAAGCATCATACAATTATTTGATTGATGATTACATGTTTATGAGGCTAATCATCCAGTGAGTTGGGACACTATAGTAATAATTTACAAATAACAAATATTCCACATAGGATTGTTGAAACCAAGATTCAATTTTTGTCTGGCATCACTTGGACCCTGCGCTAAACCATCAGGACTTTGAGCAAGAGTGCAAAGACCTGTATCTACTGAGGAAGTCAGGCAGCTTCACACAATTTCCATCTTGATCTAGAAGTTCAACAAAACCAAAGACAAACGCCTCGACGGCTTTGCTCAGTGGACGCCTCCCGGCTGGACAAAATCGACACGTCTCTGCGACACAAGTTGTTCCTGTCAAGGCTTCGGGGGATTCTTAGTACGACATTGTTCTCCACAGCTAACGTGGCTAACTGCTAACTACCGAGACTCCCCCTGTCCGGCAGCAAATACGAAGCTAAAATGTGGTATTTCGACTGGTACAAGCCTGAATAGAGAAAGGTACACGTTTAAAATACGACACAGGATCCATACCTTCAATATAAAGCGTAAATTTCCAGTTATTGTTTGATGCGCTTAGCCACACGGTTAGCAAAGCCTTCCATTTTCTTTACCTCCGTATAAGGTATTCTCGCGAGACAACACGAGGTTTACGTTCGGGAGAGAATGATGGGATTTGTAGTCCTTTCGATATAAACTAATTTACCAGGGATTGAAATGTTTCCTCAAATCTTTTCTAATCTTAGGTAAAATGCTGATATATTTTTCACAATAAGTAGAAAAAAACAACTTTAGACTGCAAATTATTAAGTGCATTTTTATTTTTTCTCTTCACGGTTCCATTTATTGTATTTACAATATGTAAACAAGAACGAGACACAAGTTCAAAACAGACATGCTCACAGGAAATAGTATCCAGCCAAAATGCAGTTTCTGTTCATGTCCACCCAGTTTTTTAAGACACAGTCCGACTAGGATTTATATCAGCTTTGGATAACCGGCGAAACAAAGTCTTTGCTCAGAGCTGACATTCATTACATTAGTACTCACTTCTCAAATAAGTTTTTAGACACATAGAAATGTGATTTCAATAAACATACTATAAAAACATATAACACTATAAATATTGTTCAGGTATTTTCTTAAAAAAACTTTGTACAGGTTAATTTTTTCTTTCTTTTTTTTTTATAAATCCGATATTTTTTTTTTTTATGTAGGCCTTTACATTGTGAAGTGGAAATACAAAACTGGCATGAAACAAAAACCCAACCACTGACATGAAAAAGACACGGGTGAAATGTGATCTTCAAATGCACATTAAAACACCTCAGCTGGTAAAGATTGCTGATAAAACTTGCATAACTCAAAGTATCTCTGATGGCACCATATTACATGTGTATCTGCAGTTGATGGCTGGAAAAAAAACGTTTATCTCACAATATGGAGAGCAAGCAATAAAATAAAAACGGCTGTAAAATATGAAGTACAGCGTTGAGTGATAATGTAGAAAAACTTTCTGTGTGTTGATACAATCTTGCTCACAGCTAGAAAAGTGGTAACAGAGTTAAACTAAAGGATACAGTATGAGAACATACAGACTCACATTTATTTTCTCGAGAAAACCTACTTTCACATGGTGAATCCACCTGAACACACACATGGAGACTGTGAACCACAAAAATGTCCACCAAGCAGATGTACACATGGGAATGAGAAAAAAATAAAATAAAAACAATCTAAGTGATTTGTCACAGAGGTGCAGGCCCTCGAGCACCAAGTTTGAGGCCACGAGACAAACGAGGTCCTTGGGGGAAACACAATGAGCCTGTAGTGTAGCAGTTAGGTCACAGTCACCCCAGCACTGTCCTTGCCTTTGTCCACGAACGTGGGCGAGTTGCTTTTGTCTGTTGCGGATGCGGCAGCCGAGGGCAGCGGCTGTGTGGCTGGAGAGTGGCCCGACGGTTTGGCCGAAGAGTCCGAGCTGGCTTCTGCCTCTGGCTCCTGCTGCGACGCCGTGGCTGCATGAAAAACACCCAATAAAAGATGAGTGCATGTACACACTTTACATCTGCTTTTGTGAGTCTGTACACTTTTCTTTCCACATCACATTAAATAAAGGTAAATAACTTCTTTTCTCAAGAAGAGGGGAGCTTTTTGCATTCTTTGGATGTGTGCTTGGTGTTTGAATGACCATGTAGAAAGCCAGTAAGGCAGATAAACAGAGAGGACGAGCATGAACTGATCTCCTCTTCAGATTGGACCGTCAGTGCAAGATAGCATAAAAATAGCTGCAGCTGAAAAGAGAGCAGTGGCTATTTTGAGAAGGAATGTTAAAAGTCCCAGTTCAGCAGCTATATATATATATATATATATATATATGATCATATATATCATATATGATCATAGGTAATCGAAACGACCATATTTTAAAAAGAAACGCACAAAATAGTCAACAACAAATTAGATTTGGTTTTCTATCAAAAACTAAAAACTTGAGGTTGAAAAACAAATACTTATTGAATAGATAACACATTGCTTAGGTTCTTTAACAACATCATTTAACGCAGGTTAATAAGTGTCCACTGACTTTCTCCAGTGCAGTGTTTTTTATCCATAAACAGGTCTAAAAACAGGAATGCTTTGTTTGCCCCCATCAGTGTCTTTTTTAGTAGCTTCTGAAACAAACTCAGCTGCAGTTTCGATATTAATATGTGCAAATGTGTGCAGCTGAATCAGGTGGAAGCCCTCGTGACAGCGTTCTGCATTCGAGTGCCAAACATGAATCCAAAACAGATGTTGATCGTTTATTCCAGTCGGCTGCCAATTCTAATTCATTTTGTGGAGACATTAACGCGCTTTAGGTGTATGCTGTGTTTTGCTTGTGTTACCTGACTGTGTGCAGGACTTCATGTGCTCTGGCCAGTGGGCTTGCTGGCAGGGATAATCACAGTAGCTGGTGTTCCAGCAGCAGTAGAAGATGGCCTCCTTCCTGCAGTTGGCGCACCACTGTTTCTTTTTGGTCTCATCCACCGCCTGCTGCTTCTCCGACTCCATCTGCTTCTTCACCTCCGCCACCAAGCGCTCCCGTTCCTGCTCCAGACTCTGCCTCATCTCGGCCATCGTCAGTTCTGCGCTCAAGAGAAACGGGAACAAATAAGAAAAGACCCCGTCTGAGGGTGGTGTGACACATTCCTGGAAACGTAACTTACCCAAGTTGTGCTTCATCTCAGACAACTCCTGCTGATGGAGCCATTGAAGCTTTTCGATTTCTATCCTCAACCGTCGAATCTGTAGCCAAAAAATACACGGTATCAGTTTACTGCTATTGTCACAGAAACGTCAGAAGCATCCAATCAAATAGTGGTTTACCTCGGCGATTGTGTTTCCTGATGTGCTTTTAGAAAGATCATTATAGATTTCAGTCATTGTCCCCTTTATTGTGTCCATGATCTGCAACATTCAAAAGAAGAAAACACATTGAAGTAAACTATGATTTTATGGAGGTTTGTTGCCGTGCAGAGATCAAGTCAGAGCAGTGATTAGATGTTATTACATCAAATTTTCCTTTAGAATTTTATTTAATTGTTTGTTTTCTTTACAAAATGAAATACAGTGTATAATGAATTACAGCATTACCAGAGTTAAGTTGTAACAGGTGCATTAAATCATTGTGCGGAGGTTTCTAACTCACTTTGCTTGTGTACTTGGCGATATCCGCAGCCACATCTGCTGAGGCTGTCGGGATCTGCAGGTCTCCTGTCATGAGAGAGGAGCCAGATGTGACCTGGCCAGCTGTTGACGAGGACCCGCTCTGAGGTGGATCTTTCTGTTGCCCTGCGGAGGATGACAGCGGAGAAAATTAGAGAGGAAATTATACATAATTAAATATTCTTCTATTTGTTGGCTGAGCACAGATAATTAATTGCGCAGGTGTATGTACCCTTGGCTGCCTGGCGGGTCTGATAGCGTGTGCTGGAGTTGTTCTGCTGCGACTGCAGCTGCTGGGGGCTGCGCGTCTGCCCCTGACTCTGAGCTTGCGCCTGCGCAGCCGACTGCTCGTCATGCTGCTGCTGCTGCCTCTGCACCTTCTGCATGTGCCACTTCTGGGAGGACGTCTGAAACTTGGTGGGATTCCAGACCACTGCACGCTGCACGGCCTGAGCGGTTTCTTTGGGCAGAAGGGGGCGCTGTTTCTTCACGGTGGCCGGCGCTGCCGACGAGGTCGTCGCCGAGGTGGACAAGGGGGCACTGGCCGTTGCAGCGGCGCTGGGCTGACCAGAAGCTGCGGTAGAAACAAGGTTGAGTGCTGCTGTGATAGAAGGTTGCAACGAGTCTTTCAGGTCGCGCGCTGGTGCAACTGATGCGGTAGATGAAGGCAGTTTACCTGAGCAGGACAAAATGATATTGCTCCTTAAGGGTGAGACACTTCAATTACTACAGCTACCATTTTAAAACCAAAGAGAGAATCACAAATTACACTTGAAAACATGTTCTACATTCTGCTGGATCAAATATGCACATTTGAAAGAAAAGTGA
>JAUESF010000050.1:11857415-11870298 GCA_032274765.1 Malacoctenus tetranemus
TAATCAGACAAAATTATCATAGCAAGTGTTTCTTTTTAATTGTTTGAGAATTAACAGAATGTGAATCACTGTTGATCGCAGTTTAGTTAGTTACCTTCACTCTAACATGCAGATTTAGGAAAAATAATCAGAAACTTTAAGCAACATGGACACATGAACACAGAGGTAGTTGTTATGTACCGAGCTGTGCTTTGCAGCTTTCGATGGTCTTGTCCAGACTCCTGATTTGTCTTTTTGGGTTTGATACTGTCGCCGACATCGCTTGATGCTGATGCTGCTGCTGCTGCTGCACGGTCTCACTGAGCTCCTTCAGGTCCATTTCAGCCTTGACTCGGTCTGAAATGGGGCACACAGATGTTTCATGGTTGGACACCGTCACATATTAACCTCCGAGGTTTCGGGAAACTGACGATGCATTGGTAATTACCGATTGTGGCAGTAAAAAGTACATCTGTGCAGCCGGGACTGACCTAGGTTGAGGTTGAGGATGCTCCCCGTGCCTGCAGTCCTTTCCTGTTTGGGCACCAGTCCAGCGTTGGGAGGTTTCGGGCTGCCAGCCGCTGCCTTCCCGGAGACAGGCGATGCTGATTTAAAGAAAAAAGACGGGTGAAGTTTCAGGTATGGAGTTTTAAAGACATGAATGCATTCTCTTGAGGTGATAATGTGGATAAAGGTTTATTTACCACTACAGTCCATCGATTCTTCACCAGTGCTGTAATGGAAGGCTGGATTCCTGCTGGGTTTCTCCATTTCTTGCTCCCCGTCGGACCCCGTGTGCACTGAGGAGTTGGTGCTCATGGGAGAGCGCGGCATGTCCGTCATCGAGACGCGGCGACTCATGCTGCTGGGCGTGGAGCTCTTGCTCAGGACCATCTTCGGGGACGCGGTGATATCGAAGTTGAAGCGAAGTTTGTCTGGCTTCTCCGTCTTCACCGTGCCGGCGCTGGGGTTGGAGGGGTCCAGGAGCATCTGCAGCTGATTGTTGGGCGTGTAGGGAGTGCGGAACGGCGCGTAGTTAAAGACGCCGAACTTCTTGCGGATGTTCTCCACGTAGACCTCCATCTCCTGCATGGCGCTGTTGAAAATGCTCTTTGTCTTCTTGACAGAGAAGGGGATCTCTTTGGACATGAGGTAGCAGTTATTGATGGGAACCCAGGCCCTTTGTGGAGAAACACACACGACAATCAACGACACAAGTAAAAAAAACAGTCCCACTCTCGGTCGGATCAAGTTTCTCTGATGGTGTCAAAGTTAATCTCACCTGTCGTGTTGCCCGAAGAAGCGTGCATCGACCTGCCCGTCTTTCTCGCGCAGGGCTTTTGCAGGCCAGAAAGGAAAGCCTTTCAGTTTAGCCCAGACTAAGGGGTGTGGTTGACTCTATTATAGACAAGACAAGTTATCCTCATGCAAAAGAAATACATTTGATTAAAAAGTAGTGTTAAGAATGATGTCGGGGGAGGGGGGGGCGCTTACACATGGCTCACAAAACCAGTTCTCCCTTTTTTGGCATGAAAACAGGTAGCACTCTGGGCACACCTCAATCTCATTCATCTGCAAATGAATAAAAGCAAATCAAATTCAAATAAAAATGTCACCAATAAAACACAGAACAATGTCAGGCTCCCAGAGCATTCGTTTTTACCTCATGCTCGCAGATCTTGACAATGACTTTCGCAGTTGCCGTCAATTTGTGATTACCTGAAATAAAGTGACACCTTGCTTTACAGCTCCTGTCAGCACAGTGGACGAGTGATACTGTTATCATCAAAGGTGTCCTACCTCCATTATAAATGATGCAGTTGTGCAAGATCCATTTCATGTCAGCGAGAAACGCTTCAGTGCAGCCGTACATTTTCTTTTTGACATTCTGTGAGGAAGGACAAAATGGTCAAATCAAAAGTTAGATATTTCAAGCATAGAGACTAACTTATTTTGTGATTAGCATGTGATGTCTAAAATCACACTATAAATCACCATTTTCTACAGAAATCACAGTATTTTCAAAACATCACAACTCACTTTCAATCAGTTTCAGCATTGTTTTTTCACTTGCAGATATAAAATAGTAAAAGTACCTTTTCTAAAGTACTCAGGTCCATAGGGTGAAAAATGTACTCTGCATAATCTGGGTGCTGTTCCAGAGAAACAGGCTTCTGAAAAGGCTCAGTCTGTTTAAAAAGGAGAGAAAAAACATAAACAAACAGATTTAATGCAAATCATCAATTTCACATCTTTGATAAGCTTTTTGGACGTTTGTTTTGGAACATTAAAAGATTGTTTCATAAGACAGAAACTGTGACACGACTCTTACCCCAGGCTGTTTAATCTTTTGGAGTGCAAATTTCAGCAAGTAGGAGAGCTGGTCTGTGGTCAGCATTGTCATTGCCTTGCTCTGGGTTTCAATGCATTCAGCCACTGTAATTTTCTGTAACCAAAATATCATGAAGAAATGAGGGTGGAATTGTACCATAAAAGGGGGGGAAAAAAACAAACAAGTAGATTTAGTTTTTTCCATATTTACATAAACTCTTTTACTTATCACCGTCTGAGTCTGACCTGAACTAAGAATCTTACACCGTTTCTCCTCACGTCTCACTTGGAGGGTCGTCACACACGTGTCACTCAGACTCAGGAGTTTCGCAGATTTTCACATCACAAACTAAGAGCGTAAACTACAGCGGGCGACTAAAAGACTAAAAGCTTCTTTCGCGAAAGCTTCTCGCACGACACTTTTACTGCTTTTCCACAAACAAAGTTTTAGCACCACCCGACTCTTCACGACTCGACTCTGCTCTGTTTTGGTTGTTTTTCATGACAATGGTGTCCTATTTGAATATGGGCGATGTCAACAAGAGGACGCAACCCAACTCTCGTTTGCCTTGTTTTGTAAGCGAAATGCAGTGAAATTCCTGGTGACGCCTTACTTCAATGTTGATTTACATGTCTCCATTCTACCCCAATAAAAACCAAGCAGCTGTGTTACCAAATTAACAAAAATGGCATTTTTCTTCTTGCAAGTAGTCACTTTTGGGACAGTGAACTTCCAGTTTGTTGATGTTACATTTTCAGCCCAACTGGAACTCTGCAGGTACTAAAAAGTACCTGGTAGAGAGCACTATTGCACGATGGAAAACCCCAAAACTTTGAGCTAATTTTGGGTGGTGGTGGAAAAGCCCCCGGTTGCGCTACGCCCCACGATGCGACTCAGGCAAGCCAGTGTGACACCGCGCTTCATGTGCACACCCACACCAACACACATCTTCAGCGAGATACCTCACACTCTGGACAGAACCAGTCGCCCTCGGGCTCGGCTGGTAGTTTGAGGCACTTGGCGTGGTACACCCTAGGACAGAGCTCACAGCAGAGCACCTGACCCTCGCGGTGGCACAGCCAGCAGTAGAAGTCGTTCCTGCCGTCCTGCGGTACAACATCAACAGGGTCTGTGGTGAGTGCTGGCTGCTTCATATAGTAAAAGGGACCATGTCTTAGCTCTGACTGAAATGCAGGCAAGAGAAACAAGGGGGCAGGTTTCAAAAATCACGCAGGAACACAAAAAAGGTGCAATGCAACAGAAACAAAGCAGCAGTGAGTTGGGATAAGCAGGGTACGCAGCACACAACAATACATCCAACACAAGATTGATTTTAGGATAACTGAGAGAATTATCTGAACATCTATTCATGTTACAGTTACAGCTGTGATCAAAACTACTCAAACAGGTTTTAGAGTTTGACCTTTGGCATAGTTAGGCTTTCATCTGAATAAACAATGCATGTTGTGGGTCTCTGGTGAGTTCCCACACTTTAATAAACATTACTTGGATGAATAGAAGGTGAAAAGCTTAATGTTTTAGCTCAAATCCCCAATGAACATCAACACCAATGATGGGTGGTAAAACACAACTTCACCAGAGAAACACATCATTTCAATCATGAAGGCACCAACTATGCTCATGACAAATAACTATGAAATATTACAACAACATGGCAAAAGTTATATCTTAATATCATGCAAGATCAACTCAAACCCAATTCTTAGATGCTTAAAATTTAGATATAGCAAAACAAATGACATTTGGAGTTTAAAGTCACCATTCAAGCCTCTTTTCCTGAAGAATTTCAGCACTGCTCGCCTCTACTCGGGCTCAGTCACTTCCAAGTGTGTCCTTCTCCAACGTGATCGTCATTCCAAGACGGCTCCAAACTCAAAGTCACTTGTACGCAACCCCGAAGCTATCAAAGTATCGAGGACGCTGTGGTGCTTTTATTGTCACCACTCAGTCTGCAGCCACTTTGACTAATCATTCACTTCGGACTTATTGTCTTGTTCACAGGAGAGGAAATTTGTAACCAAATTTCTCTGACTCCGCCTTCATAGATGGAGCTGCTTTCTTAATATCACAGTGCATATTGAGCTCGTCCTGGTTGAGCCAAAAAAGCAGCAACAAAAAGATGAAAATGGCCGACATCAATGAGGTCTGACTCCAGCCGAGCTGAGAGGATTCATGCAGCGAAAGCTCGAACATCAACCAGATCATCTGAGTTATTCCAGCTCTTCATCGTCTCCTTTCAGTAGAGCTTCATTTACATGAACTGATCCAAGCCACGTATCAACTTGCTGACTAATAGAGATACTAAAAACTGTCGCAGGCCTCGAAGAACACCAGGTCCGACACCTCATCTGTAGAAGTCACTCCCTCGTCAATGACGCCTCCAGTCTGCTCATGTCACATTTTAACCATTGAGAAGACACTCAAAAAAGTACCTTTTAAAAGGTACTATCAGCAACTTGATGAGTAGAGACGAGTAGAAGCTAATGGAAAAAAGGCTTTCGGTGGTGATCTAAACCACAGGTATTAAAGTAACTTCAAAGCTAACCCATGCACATGTGATACAGCCTCATCTTAGCGTATTCAATACTTGTGAATCCATTTACTACATAAATCCTTTATAGCAACACAATACTAACAAAAACAGGAGGCATCACATTGAATCTCCGTCGGTCAAGCCAACACCTTTATATTGGTTTTAAAATGAGCAAATAAAACCACTCAATGAGGTTTAAAATGAGCCAATTAGTGTTAAAGTGAGGAATTTCCAATGTATTAAAATGTTTCTCTTTGGCCAGGGGGCGTAGCCCGGTGTTTGGCATCTTGTGACTCGTCCAATGTGATGGCTCCCGGTGATAAAATGTTTGGCGGGAGCCGCCGTGTCCACTGTCTTATCAGATGCCGACATTCCTTACCTGGTCCTTGCTGTTGCTGTTCAGCGCCCCAGGCTTTTTCTTTTTCTTCAGGGGGCTCGGGGACGTGTCTGAGGGAGAGTGGCCATTGGAGGAGTGGGTGGGACTCGACACCTTTCTTTTCTGCGGTGCCACTGTCCGTTCTGCTGCCCCCGGCGGATCCGGGACTGGAGGCACAAAGGCGATCAGAGGTCACACAGGGGGCACGCTCGTTTTGGCTAATTACAATATGCAAACAACATTGTTAGGTGCTACGACATAGCAAACTTCAAGATATTCTTTAATGTCATTATTGCCTGTTCTTTTAGGTCCATTAGAAACCAAAAAATTACACAACTATTCACAATTACATCTGTGTTCAGCTTTTATTATTGTTGCAGCTACAACAGCTTTAACATTTAGTATTTGCAGCCGCTGCTCTAAGATGCAAAAATGATGATTTCATTGATTTTAACACTAGTTTGTTGTAGCAAATAGCCTGAAGGCTTCCTCTAAGCTACACTCGTGTTGATCTTCTTTTTTTTTTACACACACAAACAAACATGCACAGTGGATTATTTCTGTATCCCTAAGAGACCTGCAGAATGCATTCGACCCAGCTCCCAAAGCAAGCAGCAATAGCCCCCCCATATTCTCTGAAAACGAGGCTGTCGAAAATGCATCACTCCTAATGTGAGGCTCTCGGCCTGAGAGGCTTACCTTTGGATCGCACTGATGCATCCATCCCCTCTACCACATCAGACTCTGCCTTTATCTCCTCCTCAGCCAGACTGCAGAGCGCCGAACAAGAGCGCACAGAAACACAGAAAGAGAGGCAAACACAAAGTCAGAAAGGGTGTTCAGAAAAACCACATCAGCATAACAGTAAACAAGTGGAACACCACCTAAGGCACCCACGTCCCACAGGACCTGTCAGTGGGGACACTGCAGGTTTCCATTGTTGTTGTCGTTATTTGATTAGACCACGTCTCTGATTTTTATGGTGCCAAGTTCAAAATCCTTCCCATAGTATCTGTGACAATCAAGTCTGAGAACGATCTTTATGTTCCAGGGGAGAGAACGGCAAAAAAAAGAAAAAAAGAAAAGAAAAAAAAAATCACCATGGCAACACTCCTCTCTGCTGAGCACAAGTTGAAATTCACAACAACACGGAGAGCCGTTCAGCTGACATTACTCTGCACCTCGGTCCTGAGGAAAATGCCGGAGTGTTTGGACTTCAGTCCAGATCATTGCACGGTGTTTTGTTTACATCAAACCACGAGCAACAAGAAACCACTGAAGGGACAGTCTCATGGTGATTAACCGTAGGATATAGGGTTTCTGATCCTCTCCAGCCCCTCCAGTGACAACAGAGTAACCTCAAGTGATTCGAGACCGACGGCAAGAAATCCATCTAATTATCTTCAGGACGGCCCCCTGATTCCTGAAATCTTAATTCAAACTATCAGCGTTTTTTGTTATTTTTTACCTCTGACCGGAGCTTTGCATCAATTACTGAGTCAATGCACATGAAGACAACAAGTCAAGCGCTGATTCCCAGGTCTGCGGCTCTGCGAGGCAACTGATTTTCGTCTGAGAGCGCAAAGAAGGCAGAGAATGAAAGAAGACTTGCAATAAATGAAGGTCTTTGAGAGTTTGGCTCCTCCTTTGTCAGAGCAACAGAGGGCCCCGTTCCAAGGATGTAGCCTTTATTCAGGAGTCCGCAGGAGAAAAAATCCTGCCTGGGGACCCCTGACAGGTCACCCACTTGACCAGTTCCTAGCTCTGGCCGCAGCTCTGGTTTCCAACTTGCATGGTGGGTTTTTAGGCTTCACTTTGGAGGTCGACCACATTTAAGGATGAAGATTTTGTGTTTTTTCTCCTGCTGAAACCAAAAGAATGCTCTCTCAGTCCTCCTCCTTGATCTTTGGAGCAACATCCAACACAAAACGGATCCCTTTTCAGTTCACTTGTAACCAAACAGCATTGAAATGGATCTACTAAAACCTCATGAATGAGATAAGTCTATGATTGCATCAGCCCGTAAATCTATGCTCACTGAAACATCAAGTTGGTGGTTAACATTTACTCTCAAAGCCAAGAGTGAAACCACGATCAAAAACGTTCATCTGAACAAACAAAAAGCTCAAAAATGACAAACTGCAGCTCAAAAATCCCAAAGCGCCTATGAAAGAGTAACATCTGAGAATAAAAGCATCCCAACGTGCACTGTCTCAGAAATGACCGGCATGAGTCGAGCCAAGATTCTTTACAAAAAAAAAAGGAGGCATTTGGGTGTCTTGTTTCAGCCTGCCAACAGTCTCACTCACACACAGACACACAGACACACACACACGTACACACCCCGAGCCCTCCGGGGCCTTCCTGTTCCGGACTGAGTGAACAAACGAGGCCCACATGAAAAATATAACGCGCGAGCCAAGTCCCTCCACAGCCCCTGAAAGGCTGAAAAGGAAGAACCTTCGCCACCACCAGGCAGCTCAGAGCTGCCCAACAACCCTGCATGTGTGTGCGTGTGTATATTAATGCACACACACCAATAAACAGGCTTTGCTGCAGCGAACCAGGAAGACGGGACAACCAGGAGCAAAAAAATGAGGATGATCCAGAGGGCTTGCTCGGATCAGGAGCAGTGATCCACCACCACACAAGGAGAGTTAGGCAAATAAATCCTCAACAGATCTGAGATATATTCCACGAAGACCGCGATGAGGAAAAAATACTGACAGTATTCCCCTTCTCTGCATGTACTGTCGTACCTGATGGACAAAAAGGAAACAACAATGAGTCAATGCCTTTGGATTCCACTCCTGTGAGAGACGAGCAGGGTTCTCTCGTCACCGAAAATGGAGGCCACAGCTTGCTCCCCTCCCCCCTCTCCCCCATCCCCCACTCCAAGGCTCAGACTCAGGCACTGGCACATCCATGCAGAAGGACCAGAGAGATGTGGGGAGATTACACTTCAACATTCAAAATGTAAATATAAAAAAAAAACGTTTTTTAAAAAACATTTTAAAAACAGGAGAGAAGGAATCCCATCGCATGTCAGAGCTAAACCTCCAGCAGCCTCTCACTGCTATGGAGGAGGAACACGGGAAAATCCAGTAAAGTGAGAACCATTCATTTTTTCCCCCCCTGCTAACGTCTTCGATCTTGTCTTCCCCTCCTTTCATGTGAACACTGCTGTCACAGAGTAATTAGATTTCATTTTCAGGCAGACCTTGGCAGAGCTGATTTCAGCATGTACATGAATAATCAGCTCTCACCCTTTAAACAGACAAATATCTGGCGGACGGATCTATCTGGGAATCCAGAGAAGCCGTTCAACGTAAACACTCGCCGTCGTGTTGCACTGGAAGTGCCACTAAGAAAAAAAAAAACACTTGGGATTACAACCAAGAACTGAAAAATGTCCTCTGCTAAACAAAACCCTCCAGGGAGATTATTCAGTTTAGCTACGGGACGAGAAACAGTCAGCTTTCACGAGAGCAACAACAACAACAACATGCAGAAACATGAAGAAACACACATTCTTCACATTTGTTTCCCCTGAAAGCAACACAGCAAAGAATGAAACCAAAAGCCACATTTCACGAATAAAAAAGATTTCAACAGCATTCACGTGTCTGCTCTAACGCAGCTGCACACATCCTATCAACAGATAAAAACACATTGCGAGTTTGCACATGAGAGGCTGTATAAAAGAAAGGTTTGACCTGGATTTTATATAAGGGTGAATCAAAGATGGCTGTGGAATTTTCCAGAAGGCCCTTGCTCTCCCTGCTGCTCTCCCTCTGATTGTCAATCTTTAACCTCAACTGCAGCTGCAATTGGCTGAAGGGCCAACAGGGTGGAACATTATTGGTCGGCTGTGCGGTGCCACACAGATCACAGTGTGCAGGCTCCCCTCTTCCTCTTAAAAAGCATTTTTGCTGCAATGCAGAGATTTACCCCCGCATTAGACGGTTTACTTTCCTTCACTTTAACTCGCCCTTCCTGATTATGACAGCATAAACCCGGGGAGATTTTTAAAAAATCCTTTAGGGAGATTATATTAATGGCTGCGGGGAACAACTCAATGGCTGAACTGTTCAATTTCTGTATTCCTCTTTCTAGCCTCAAAAAAGGCCCGCACAGTTAGCGTACAACCCCGAAAGACGTTACTCACGTCAACCACTGATGTATCATTTCACTATTACTCATTCACACGCTCCCTTCAGGCTCTGTGGAGGAGCAGAATTCAACTTTTGGTTTGACAGAGTGTAAAGCAGACCAGGAGGAAGCGCTTAAACGGCAACGCTGCGATTCTCCGGCCTGTGTGTGGATTAAAGAAATGCTGTGAGTCACGCCACAGGAGGAAAAAAATGCATTCTTTGTTTCCCCCACGCACGGGAACCTGCGAAAACGCTGCCGCACGATCAAACAAAACTTCTACTCGCTTGTGCTTACAAAAATAAACTTACGATATTTAACGTTGGTTTCCAAATTCGAAGCGAAGAAACAACGGGTATTTTTAAATAACTTATAGCCTTTCCTAGTGTTGTTACTTCAGTGTACTTGTCTAAAACACTATTAACTGTCAAAACTATCGCACACTGGAGCGTTAAACTGTGAGAGAAAACATGACCGGCATTTGTGTGAAACTCCAAATGTGCATGCAATATTCACAAAACCTGTTGTTTTGAATCTCTGTCAGTATCTCTGTTTTGTGTGCGGGGAGAAAACTGACTGTAGCGACCATGTAGCACCCACAGAACAAAGCAATCTTACGCATGACGGAGGCGAGCTCGACACATGTCACATTTTTATCAAAAAAACCCAGCCCTGTGAAGTCTGTCCTGATCTGTCAGGAGTCGAAGGTTCTCTGAGGAGGAGCTCCCTGCGCACAAAATGGCCTCTGCCTGCCAGAGTGGAGGAAGCAGTTTCACAACCACACTGTGGAGTTGAAGAGCAGACGGCAGGCCGTCAACTCTGGTCTTGTGACTCCAGGAAGGTAACCTGAGTTCTAAGGCTGTTTTCCTGAAGAATAGACTGGAAAAACAGGAAGAGGATTGGTCCTGTGAGCAGCACAGTTCCTGGTTGACACACTTTACTAAAAAAAAGCAGTGGACAGAAATGTTATGTTGAATGTGTCTTGCACAGAAGTTGCCTCTGCTTCTTTTTCAACATCCTGGCATGACACAAGGAAAACAGCGCTCAGCCAATCCACTTACAAAGGGTACATAATACCCCCTCCGTCCTCTCAGTCCATCGCCCATCCCCCATTCTTTCTCTGCCAGGCTACAACACAAGACTGCCACCACAGAAAAGAGATGTGGGTGCCATTTTTAAATCCAACTCTCTTTTGCATTATAAAAAAGGAAAAGGATTTTGCATGGTCCACTCTGCCTCCTGTATGGCAGCCTGGTTGTTGAGGGCACACATGTGACCCTGAGACATAGAGAGAGAGCAAGGGTGAGACTCGTTACCCAACCCCCCACCCTCACAGCCCTGTGGAGGCCTGACGAGGCCTTCCAATCCACCCCAGCTCCTCCTCCTCCTCCTCCTGCTGCTGCTGCTGCTGCTGCACACTAAACTGATTTTAAGGTGTGAATATTTATCATTAGAAACCAACAGTCACCACCACAACAACAAGGAAGCCATGTTGCTTTCAGAAGGCTGAGATAAAAAAGACAGAGCTTACCTCTGTGGATGCATGGCTGCCTGACACACTGTTATGTCAACACTTATAAAACATGGAGGACACTCTCAGCCCTCAGCCGGGGAAGGCTCCGCTCTTCAGGCAAGGCGATCAGGCCCCGGCAATGTTAGCCGGCTCCTGACTGGTCGCTTCTCTGGCAGGCAGGATGCAAGGCCGCGCCTGATTGGCCGAAATGTTTCCTGAGTAATTATCTTTGTTCAGTGCAGGCAGGGGCAGCACTGTGAGAGTCAGAGACAGGGGAAGAAAAATAAGCACAGAGCTAGGGCTAAAACACCAAAAAAACCTGGTTAATACAAGTATTGTTGACGTACAAACCCCGCTTAACAATGCCTTGAAGCTTCCTGGTGTAGATTTGGCTGGTGTCTGGCTCGGATGAAGGTTTTAGAAGAAGAAATGTCAGCATGTAGAGTGTTAGGAGCAGGACACCATGGCTTCTCTGCACAAGCCTCCATTTTTTATGTGGAGAGGGCCTTTGTTTAAACTCCTCCCTCCCTGCTGGCTGTTTCAAGAGAAAGGAGAGGCTAAAACTCTTCACCTAACACAGTCTGTCAAACAATAAGATTATGGACATAAAAAAGGAAATCCTATATATGTGTTTATAAACTGTGTGTTATAAAGAAAATAGAAAATGACAAAAATTTACAGGCAATTATTTGTTCTCATGAAACGCCAGCCTTGTAACCATTAAACCTTGGCTTATAACATGTTGGTCAATAACAGACCAGCAAAAATATAAACAAGACAGTGCTTTTAGAAAACTGGTGTCACATGTGAATGACTAAAATCTGCATGTTCATTTGTCATAAAGACAAAAATTCAAAATATTCATGCATTATCATGTACGGATTATTATTCAAAGTATTCAAAATGAATACTGCTGTGATAGGAGTGGTGGTTCTCTGGGTGTAAAATTCAGATGTCCTCTTGTTCTTTTTCAGCCAAAGAAAAATTAATGTACTTCAAGTGTTACAACCATAAGATAACTGAAAAATTAAATGAGTGGAAAGCATTCAGTGTGGAAACCCCCGGATTTACAGACAGCATGTCACATATTGTTATTCTGTTTTTAGCAATGTAATACAATTCAGTTTATTTTCAGGGATTCCTTTGACAACAAGCTAAAACCTAGGTTGTAAACTGCATTGAAAAATAAAAGGATATAAGCAGTAGGAAGAATGATTTGAATATTCTTGGTTAACCTCAATAATGCATGAATGATAGGAGGATCTTGTCAAAGGGCAAACAACAGTTAAACATATATAAATCATAGCATCTGCAATAGCCATGGTCTGCTGAGCATTTTGAATACACAAAACATAATTTGAATACAATCCATTGCACGGGGTCCAGCCCTCATATGTTTAATGTTGTTATATATGCTTTATGCTCACTATATTTTGTGTGCATGCTGAAAAATGTTTTATATGACGCTGAAATAAAATAAAGGTAGTATGCACAAGACCCAGTAATTCCCAAAAAACCAAAAGTGAAAGCGCCCAACGTGGGGCTCGAACCCACGACCCTGAGATTAAGAGTCTCATGCTCTACCGACTGAGCTAGCCGGGCGACTGTAGCATCTGCCTGTGTAAACCGAAGATATTTCTCCTCTAAAAAACTGTCCCGTAGGTTATCTATGTTGTACTGCCCCCTACCGATGCAAAAGAGAGACTTTCCTCAACGCACAGGATCACTACATAAAAGCGCGAATTTCATTGAATCGAAAAAAAAAACCTAGGCTAATTTTTCACCAGCACACAGTGAAATTAAAAGTTGCTTTGGCTCAAGAAAGGTATATGCATCAATATCAATTACCTCTCCTCAAAAACAACGCAATAAATTAATTAACGACAGTAAAAAGGGTTGAAAAAGCATGACATTTTAACTGTCCGTGCACCTAAATTAGCTAGCAGCTTGCCCTTTAGTTGACGTGCTTCAAAAAAG
>JAUESF010000050.1:11887930-11899033 GCA_032274765.1 Malacoctenus tetranemus
TGTGTGTGTGTGTGTGTGTGTGTGTGTGTGTGTGTGTGTGTGTGTGTGTGTGTGTGTGTGTGTGTGTGTGTCCTCACATTAAATTTCGTTTGCTACCGTTTCCTTTCAGCCTCAGGCAACCGCTATGAGTTATTTCCAAATGATGGACAGTAAGTGCCAAAAAATGTGACTTTAAAAACTGTGGCAGCACCAGCAGAAGTCAGCTGGCGATGGACAAACCAACCTGCGCTGTTTCACTCCGTCAGGAAAAAAGGACCTAATGAATTAAAGTGTTTCACTCCAAAACGCGTCGGAGAGACGTCCGTTCGGAAACTTCAGCCGCTACTCTCAGAGGCGCCCAGCTGCTCGATAAATACATTTCTGTGAAATTATTTGGTGAGCGGCGGTCTGAAACAATTTCCACCGGTAATCTTGTTGCAGTTTTCCCTTCTCGTCGTTATCGTTTCATCAAAGTGTGCTAAGTACCGCGATTTCAGAGGGTGAAACAATTCCTCTGACAGGCACAGCGCATTGAAAAACAACTCACAAAAACAGTACACGTCTGATTCAACTAGTGTATTTTTTCCTGTCCTGGCCTACTTGTTGTCAGCATTCCTAATACTGCTGCTGAACATCATAGAGGACATAAAACAGTCCTCTATACGTGTTTTCTTTCTTCCAGGCAACAACAAATTCGTTATTGTTCTGACATTATGATTTAGGTCCTCAGAGGACGAGAGTGTTGTTAACGTCAGAGTGATTGAAAAAAGGAAGCAGTTCATGAAATTATTTTTTGAAACAACATTTTGATTTCAGTGATCAGCTCACATCAGGTTCCTCCAACAGAATGAAAGCTTCACAATGAAAATGAGAGAACACGTTGTAAAAACTTCATAAGACTTTGCAGATGAAAACAGAAGCAATCAGGTCCTGATGTGTCTTTGTTTGTTAGTCCTTTAGGTTCTTTACAGGCCAGAAGTTTGATGTTACCAAAGTGTTTTGGAAAGCACCTTTCAGTCTGCTGGTGTATGCAGGAAACGTGTGACCTACAAAAACATAAGGTTATTTTTGCTTGTGTTACTTTTTTGATGGTTTGGCACATTTACCTGCTTTTATCTTCAAAGCTGAAGGGGAGGAGCTAAAGAGGTCTCTGGAACCTGATTGGATGCTTCGGATGTAAGGTGTGTGCGTGCGGCAGCAGTTTCGAGGAGCCGACTTTGGTTTTGAAGGTGTTTGCATGAATCTCTTCCCTATTTCCACCTCAACACCATCGTGTCGCTGGTTAATCAGAAGCACCCTGAACACACCACCTGTGTCGGACGAACACAGAGACGCCCTCAGGAAGTTTTAACCTGACCTGACTTGCAGGTCTTCACACCGTACCAGGAACTCACCTGAAGTCCCTGAAGAAAAACCTCCTGCAGGGAAGACATGCAAACTTTGCATATAAAGGACTCAGAGGGTCTCCGGCCTTTCTTTCTAGTCGAGATTATCAGTCATGAAAACCTGCAGACTGAGTGATGCTTTCATGTACGAGCATGAGCTGAAACTCGCTCGCTTCCTCCTTCCTCTTCTCTTTTTAAAGCCTTGAAGCTTTCGCTCGTGTGGTTGTTTGGTTCAGTGCAGCCTGCGGTGGACCTCGAATGTGCTCCAAGTCTAATTTCTCTTAAAGGAGGCTTAAACGTTCCTAAATCCTTCAGCTGGGACTTAACCCAGTGTGTGTCTGTCGGCTTCTGTGTGTTTTTATGTGTGTGTTTATGTGTTGTACAGGGTTGACATATAAAGTACATGAGAGCGTGTGTTTGTGTGGATGGTAAGAAAAACAAAAAGTGTTCATCTCCACATTGATTCTCTTGTGTTTTCGTTTCTCGATCCATGCGTGAACGAGAGTTGTTGTAAGAAGCCTTCCTGAAAATTCGTGCTCTTCATGCACATTTTGGCATCTCTCAATTGTATTCTGATCACATTTTCCTCTCCCCAGTTGATCTTTTGGGCTTTGCGTGATAAATTATGCCTGACCCATGAGGCTAACTGCTTTAAATTTTCTCAACAAGCCTATCTCAACATTTTCTCGCCTTCCTCTTCTCCGCGCCTGCTTGTTCTTGCCTTTTTTTGACTTAAACCGATGTAGTTTTACCCTTTTCTTCCTCTCTGTACGCTCCGTGGAGCTCCAACACTTCCTCTCCTCCTCCATCTCGCAGCCACACACCCTCTTCTTTTCTTCTTCTTCTGCTCTCAGCGAGTCTTTAACACCTTTAGGTTTCCCCATGCTATTCCTCTCTTCAGGCAAAAGGTGCCATTTATCATTATCTGTGATCTTGTCGCTGCGTCTTTTTAAACTGCCTTAAACTAAACTCCACTATCTCATCATCTTGTCTCACTTCTTTCTCACCTTGCTTTTCTCTTCTTTCATTCCCGGTGTTATTGACACAACTGGATCCTTATTCACCTTGTGTGTCAGTGTGTGTGTGAGAGAGAGAGTGTGTGTGTATCTATCTGTCTATCTGCGCTCTTGTCTGCCTGGCATCACCATGGCGACGGATTTTGGTGCTGTCTGTCCCTGCCTTGTATATCTTGGCAGCAGCTCGCGAGTGTGTGTCGACGCGTCCCAGTTCACGGGCCGCCCGGGCTGCGACGTCACCGCCTCGCCCAGTGACCCTGCCAGCTCGCATATGGAGCCCACATATGGAGCCTCATCTATAAGGCATCGGTGGCCCGGAGGAGCTGCGGGACCCTCCGGCCGGAGAGAGCCTCGACGCAGAGGGCCGGTCCGGTGGAGGTGACATTTCAGCGCTGGTCTCTGGCAACGAAACCGCCTGACTGATTGAAACAATATAGTAACAGGAGGGATAATGGCGCACATCACACATCGCAATGCCGATGGCGTGTGTGGAAAGAGAAGAAAAAACTTGCGGCGTGCGTCACAGGGAGGTCAGGTGGTTCACCGGCGTCACAGTTTAGTTGCTCTACGCCGACTTTCATCACTGCTCAAATAAAACCCAAGATATCAAACACTAAAGCTCAACTTGGACACATTGTGGACGTCTGAGCGAGTAGCTGCACGATCTGCTACACAATGAATCAAATGCTGCTCGTCTGTGACATATTAGCGTAACTCCAAATCTCCCACTGCAGATAACTCACCAGTCGAAGACTCATTAGAACAAAACATCTTTAGATTTCTGCCTAAAATAAAACCAAACTGTCAACATGTTGCTCTTTCTTCCAGCAGTGTTTAGTGGTCCTGTAACACGCACAATCCAGTGGAAACATTTAGAAACTAAATACAAACTTGCCCTGTAAATATCCATCCATGAGGTCTGTAACTCTACAAGACAGTTTTACTTTGATCCTCTCTTGTTGTCAGATTTATTTGCTTGTGAATAACGAGGTGAAGCGTAAAGTAAAGTGTTAAGGAGACAAAATAAATATCTACTTTGGATCTTCAAGAGGGCACTTAAAGCTGTGCTTTGGGTTGCCATGTTTTGAATAAGAAAGCCACATCAAATCAAAAAGAAATGTAACTTTTAATATATTGTCCATTAAAGTTTAAACAATCCTTGCATTGCTTGTGTATTTTTGTTTGTTGTTGATTCTCTGCAACAAATATCTGCATGAAAAGATCATTCATCAACAAACTGTTTGGATCTTCTGGCAACCGACACAGCTGATAAACTGTCTTGTTAATGGGTTTCTTTAATTGTTGCTTCTAACATGCTTTTATTTCATTGCATCGTTCTCGACAGTGTTCGGTTTCACCCTCAATCTCTGGTTTAAATATAAAGTAAAAGACTTTCAGACTGAATTCCTTGTTAATTTTCTTTTTTGTGTGTGAGGGAATGTTCTTTGTAAAGCCTCTGTGCTGTGATACATTATTAACTATAACAATGTTGTGACAAAATGAGTGGAAACTTGATGCTTGATGTGATAAATGAGCGAGCAGCCTGAAATCACTGGTGAGGGAGAGCATGTGACAGGAGCTGGTGTGGGCTCTGACAGTGAAATATGACCTAGGAGGGCCAATTAGAGACGCAGATTAATGTGTTTCAAGCTTTCACGAATGTTTATTGAGACTCACTGAGGTTGGGCTGGTTTTTACTGCAGAGATTATGGGGAACACGGCACTGATTCACGTCACCATTATAAAACAACTGACCAGGATTATGTGTTTGTGTTTGATTTTCAACTATAAAGGCAAGATTGTTAACAGTTTATGCCAAAAAATGTTTTTGAAGGCCATATTTATTTTTTATATTGCATCAATCTGTTCGTTATTTACCGTTTTCGTGATTAATTGCTTATGTAAACTGGTGCTGGCAGCAGGAACCACCAGCAAACTGTGAGAATTAACTCCAGCTTGAAACGAGTGGCACATCCAAATGCAGCAACTCGCCTCCATCAGAAAAGGATAAAACCTCTGCGTCCTAATTCTCCCTCAAGTTTGGGGCTTTTCCTCTTGATCCAAACATCCTCTTCTGGTTTAATAAAAGTGTGCATATGTAGTGGATTTATCCCTGCCTCCTCCACCCCGCCCATCAAAACCAGCGAGTCAGCGTCTGCCGCGCGCGGCGTGCGGAGGTTAACAGCAGAGGCGCACCGTGGCATCCTCTCTCCTCCGTCTGTAGGCTGCGAGACAGACAGCGCCTGCTCCCCCACCTCCACCTCCACCTCTACCTCCCACCTCCTCCTCCTCCTCCTCCTCCACCGCCGCCACTCCCCCCTGCGGTGGTGGAGCCCTGCCTGTAGTCCGTATCCGGGTCGGGCGGACGCAGAAGCGGAGCGCCGGGCTTCTCTCGGGCGGACTCGCTTTCCCAGAAACCCCCGCGACGCCTCAACTTACAGAACTGGCTTCTTGGGCTCCGGGAGTGTTTCCCATTTAAACAAACAGTGGTGAAGATGGCGGAGAGTTAATGGTGTAAAGAAGAAATTATCGATCCGGGGGAGAGATACGTCCACACGGTGAGTCCGCGCTGCGCGGTCGCCGCCGCTCCGCCGGGGAGGATTTTTTGACCCGACTTTGCATTTGGTTTGCATGTCGATATGAGGACGGAAATGTACTGACTGGGGCTTCCAGCGGCGGTGCACACACAATATTGGCATCGGCACCGTGCGGAGGGCACAGTGCATGGTCTCCCCGGTGCATGACAGCGAAGACTCGGCCGGTCCGTGGCCGGGTGGGGGGGATGCAAGCGCACGCCCGGTGTCACGTTGGTTTTCCGGCTTGTGTTGGACGGGAACGCGGGGAGATGTTGCGCGCGTCGGTTCAACTTCGAGCTGGGCTCGCACACGGCTGCCAGTTTTACGCACAGGCTGCTGCTGCTGCTGCTGCTGCTGGCTCACAGGAGTGTTTCCACCAGACATGTTACTGTACATCTGGAAGTTTTCGGGGGAGCACGCACACACGCATGCACACTCTTCAGACCCACGCGTGAACACGAGCGCACACTCGCAGCACAGAGGGAGAATCGGAGTGTTTGGTGGCTGCAGACTGACAGTCGGTAGACGGCCAACCTGAGCCCGGCGCTGTCGCAACAAGAGGGAATTTGGACTACAGTGTTTGAAGAACCGGAGCGTGCACACAAACACACGCACGCACACTCGTCCGTGCGCCCTTCTGCGCCGCGTTGGAAAGCGGCTGGCGCTGCAATTTTTTCGCCGGTTGCCGTCACAGCGACCGCGCGGTGCGGGACGGAGAGAGGCGATGCTGGCTGAATGACTGACTGGCTGTCGGTCGGTTCGTTTGTCAGCCAGCCTCCGCACGAGCCAGCCCTGCAAAACACACACACGGGGGAAGGGGGGTGGGGGGAGTGCACCGGCTCCGCCGTGCGCCTCCAGCGTGCCAGTCCGTGCACGGGATGGATCGCGCAAAACGTGAGCGGTCGTCGTGCTCGCGTCTTTCCTGTAAGGTCTCCTCCATAACCCCTGCTGTCATCGGCTTCGTCCGCGGTCATGTGTTTCACTGCGCGTCTGCAGGGGGCAGCAGCGCGGCCCTGCGCGGACATGCTGCCCCGAAACTCTGAAGGTCCACGGGTTGATCCCTGAAACAACCCGCCACGGGCGCTGGGCGTGTGTGCGCGCGCGCGCGTGCGTGCGCGCGACAGTGTGCGTTCAGCAAAAGCACCATGTCCTTGAGCATGACACCAAAGCCCAACAACAGCACCGGCTCACACTGGATAATAGCAGTTTACTCTTCAGAGTGTGTAAACAGAAGTTGAATGGAAGTGATGCTTGTGTGTGTGTGTGTGTGTGTGTGTGTGTGTGTGTGTGTGTGTGTGTGTGTGTGTGGACTGCAGGTGAGGGATGTGAGGCTGAGTTAATTACACTGAATGCAGCGTCTAATTTTAGATTTGTGTCTGAGAGCTCCTGCAACTCCGTCTCCTTTTTTGATTTTGCACTTTTTATTGTTTGAAAATGTAAAACAAGCCTTCAAAACAATCAGATGAGTGCAGAAGACCAAAAGACTCGAGCACTGACCGTTTAAATCAAACCAAACCAGCAGCTGGTCACTGAGAAGCTGCAGAAATAAGGAGAGTTTTTGTTGGAAAATTGAGTTTAGCACTATTTTTGTAGGTTTTCTGACCTTTTAATCAGATTTGATAGACTGCAGATAATTTTCTTGCTTGCAAATCATGATTAAAATCACGTGCACGTAGTAAAGACTCCCAAATGTGAACAGTTGCTGGTTTTTATCCAGTTGTGAATGTGAGATATTGAGATCCTGCATCACGTTTTCAGCTCAGGAAACTTGCGGTCGTCAAAACTGAAGCAGAAAATCTTCAGCTGCGTTGAGAAACGATCTGTGGTAATTGAGTGATTAGCCGTCCTATCTGCATGTTCTGCCTCTTCCAGAGGACCGCTTTGTATGCAGCCGGCCTGCGTGACACGGAGTCATTTGACTGCGGATCGCCTCGCTGTCCCGTCTGTTCTAATTGATGTCCACGTCGTCGTCTGTCTCGCGTCTGAAGCGGCTGCCGCCTGTTCAGAGGCTTTAAGCGACGCGTGGACGACCGGCTCGTGACCGGCTCGTCTCCTGTTGATCGACGAGTCACTCTGCCCCCCCCCCCGGTGCTGGAACGTGTCTGTCGGCCGAGTGGAGGGGTGTGGCGGCGAGGAGGAGCCCCCCTCGCTCGTTCCACGGCACCCTCCGTCTGGCAGATTTACGGTCAACTCGGCGCGCGCTCGCCACCGCACACAAGCCTGCAACCTGCTGGCGAGGCATCGGGTGTGTGTGTGTGTGGGGGGGGGATGTGGACTGAAAGGGAGGGAAACCGAGCAGCGAGAGGCTCGAACCCACGAGGGCTTCTTCTTTTTTTATTGTGCAGTGCTGATGGCGGGATGAAGGCATGGATGAGGAGGAGGAGGATTGACAGTGATGCATTATGTTTGCTGAATGGGGGGAAAAAAGGGGACAGAGGTTAGCAGGGGATGCTGGTGACTGGGTCAGGCGCTGGGGGCAGGGCTCACGAGGCTGAGTGGGGGGGGAAGCAGGACCTCCAACACCAGCCAGGGGGGAGATAAGTGTGTTTGTGTGTGTTTCTGTGTGTGTGTCTTTCAGTGGTAGTGGGAGGGGCTCAGGTGGAGCCTCTCGCTGGAATCCTACCTGGCTTTTCTTCTTTTGTGTCCATCCTGATCTATTGTTTCTGCCGTCCGCGGCTGTTCTCGGCCATTTCTCTCCGCTTTTTCGCCTCTTCTGTGGAATCAGGAAGTTTTCTTACTCGAATGGTTCACATTCTTCGCTTCTCTCTCTCTCTCTCTCTCTCTCTCTCTCTCTCTCTCTCTCTCTCTCCCTCTCTCTCTCTCTCTCTCTCTCTCTCTCTCTCTCTCTCTCTCTCTCTCTCTCTCTCTCTCTCTCTCTCTCTCTGTCCCTCTCTCTCTCTCAGTGGTATGCCGTCTCGCTGTCCCCAGCCTCCCCCAGCTGCAGTGCAGTGAGCTGAACTGTTGTCCTGTTGTTGTTGGGGCCCCTTTCCAATGTGTCAGGATGTGTTAAACAGGAATTAATCTTCACCAGCTCTCATTGATTTCACTCTTTTTAAAGGGGGAGTCCCTATTTCCCAAAAAAGAGAAGATCTCGCTCATTTTTTTGTCCTCGTGTGCTTTTTTTTTTTTACGCAGCGTCTCGAGGTCATGGGGGGGATCCCCACATGCCTGATATGATTCGGTCTCATGAAGCTATTCCCAGACATATTTGTGGACATTACAGACAATAAAGTGTTTGGTTTTCGAGGCTCCATCCAAAACAGTCTTTTATTTCAAGGCATGCAAACGTGTTTTTCTTGGACGCTCTTTGTCAAACACTCACAAAGCTTCACTCAGTCGCACAAGTAGAGACGCTTTTTGAGCTGGAGCTGGAGTTGGCGCGTGAAACTTACGAGTAGTTTAAACTGAAACCAGTTCTCAGCTCTGGTGTTTCAGTCAGCACACCGCTCTGGATCTCCAGTCTTATAGATGCACCCAGGGGCCCCCCCCCAAGAGCCAAGGCGCCCCCTGGAGGTTGAAGCTATGATGACAGAAACTATGTTGGAAGTCAGGAGAAGAGAGAGGCCCTTCTGTGCATCCCGGCGTTGGTGTGAAAGGTGCTGAAGCGTCCCTCCTCTCGTACCTCTGAGGAGGCGTGACGAGGCGAGCCAGCGTCCTGTGCGAGCACAGTGACGATGAACACGTCGGACTCTGGAAGATCAATGTCCAAGAGCCAGCAGACCAGTATTTCTGAGCAACTTAGAGAAACATGCACCAGAATGATCATTAACTGGGGGAATGGCAAGGTGCGGGAGCTGCTCGCCCTGAGAGCAAACGAGGACAACTAAAGCATCGCTGGGACTTTATCTGTTACATTAAGGTCACTCGGTGGTTTCACTCGTCACTCTCGGTTGCGTCGGTTCCTCCAGTGAAACCAACATTGGCGCTTTAGCTGGACGCTGTAACTCGCCTCTCTGGTCGCCTGATGGCGCGGATACAACGCGCCGCCGTACCATCGACGAGTGACGCATCGTCAGTCATGTGACAGTGCTACAAACGCACTGAAAGAGGTAAAGCTGATGTTCTCTTAATTCCAAGTTAGATATGAGTCCTAAAACACAATGAGACAACAAAAAGGGCAACAGAATGGATCCAAACTGTTAGAATTTCTCTAAAATTACTGAAATTGTCGTGTTTCATTTGGTGTTTTACACCTCCACTTTTTCACTGCTCACTTGTTTTTCGCTTTTAAAACAATTAGCTTACAAGATGCTTCTCAGAAGCTCATGTATCTGAAATTTAACCAAGGTAATAAACTAATAAAACTAATGGGCAGCTTTGACCTTAAAGTGACAGCACTCTTTTAACTGTTTGTAGTATTCAAATAATAGAGCAAATTAAACACAGTTCTATTGTTTTGATTCTTTTCTCCAATGTTTTTTCTTACATTTGGCTAAATTACCAAACACCAGTTTCACTCCAGTCTCACCAGCAACTTTCAGCTGAGGAACCAAGCAGCCAGTTTGGAGGTTCCGTGTTGTTTTCCTGGTGTCATAGTGTTGATTTGTTTCACTGTCGCCACTTTTTGGTTCCAAAAGAAAAGAAAAAACTGCCCGTTTGGTAAAATTTTGAAATACACTAAGTTGCGTTCGCACCCCTCACTCAGTCATTTACTGGCTGGAAGGGGAGTCGTAAATCAGACCAAGCTGAATCTGGTGGCGTCCCGTCAATGATTTAGCTCCCATCACGGCGACGCTCGCCAACATTTACGACGCTCCTCTGGAGCGACAAACCATGGAGCCAGCGAGCCCGCCCGCAAACTTATCGAAAGACACATTTTCTTTCTCTCTCTCTCTCTCCTTTCTTTCTTTTTTTGCAGCCACTTTGGTGATAATGAATCGGAACTCGACGGGGGGAAATTTATCTGTTGGCTTTTTGCTTGACACCCAAATGAGCTGTAGTTTATTGTACGTCTAACAGCTTGAAGTGCGAGATCCTGCCCACGTCCCGGTGAAAAACGTCGAGAAAACATCCTGGCTGCTTTGGAGGCTCCCTCCACTTAACTGTCAATAAAAGCACTTCAGCGAGTCCTCCAGAGCCTCCACTTCATTCAATTATTCAACATTTAGGATGTAAAAGTATCTTGGAGCAGTCTCCATTATCATAATTTATATTATTTTGTTATAGACAAACTTCAACAACGGTCCGCCCTGCAGTTGAATTATTAACCGGATTACATAACTGTAGCTTCCTTTGGGGTCGTATTATAAGTAACTGTTTACTGTTTAGTAACTGTAATGGTTTTGTGAACGGGGGTGCTGGTGTTTGTCTTGGAGCTGATGCTCGACTGGTTTTACAGGAAACTTCTGTTCCTGAGTCCAAACAACACACGCACACGCGCACGCTTACAGAGGTAATATAGCCACTCTGAGACGTTATCAAGACCTGCAGTATCGCAGATAATCCCTTTCATAAGATGCAGTGACACCCGGGTCAAACAAAGCAATGGAAATAGAAAGTAAAGCGCTTCTTCAGGAATTAATTCTTCCCCGACTAAACCGAGCTGAAAGGGGAGGTGTGACATCTCCTGAACTCTACCTATTTGTTTTCCTGCCAGCGGTCACATGAGGATTACACGGATCCATTCACGAGCTGAAATTAAAACAAAAATATTTAGATTTTATGGGAAAATGAGCACTGGGGTATTTTCTAAGACGAGCAGAGAAACTTCCTGAGTTTATCTACTTGTTTTCTCCTTTTTTTCCCCCACTTTGAGTTTCATTAAATTCACACACTTAAAAAAAAAATCATATTCGGAGGTGCTTTGAGTCCACAGTCGTCACGTGTCCGTGGAGATTTTCTTGTGGACAGACTGCAGTCCCTGTCCGATCCCTTCTGATGCTGGTCAGAGGACGGAGCCAATCGATCCCGGGCCAGTTCCGGTGAGACTCGGGCCGGGTCACGTCAGGTGAGACTCTGTCAGGTTGAGTCGGGTCGTCAGTCCGAGGGAAACATCCGTGCTCCGCGGCTGTTCGGTCACGTCGCTGCAGTCCATCGTGTAGCTGCACGGACATGGCGGGGAAATTGATCCCAGGTATTGCTGCAGATCCTTCTTACTTATCTTTCCGAATGATGGAGCTGCATTGAATATTCTAACAAAGCGCCTCG